>JANHMN010000005.1:114664702-114683385 GCA_030674055.1 Rhabdomys pumilio | reverse complement strand
AGAGAGAGAGAGAGAGAGAGAGAGAGAGAGAGGAGTTCTTTCCCATAGCCTGAAGGTGTTTACCATTTTGCTGAGACATTATCCACACCTCGACTCCTGGACTCATGCTATCTCAGATTATCACAGAGTCATCAGAGGGATGTGAAAATATGTACATTATTACACAAACAAGCCTTAAGTCTATAGAAGCCATCAATGCTCCAGGAGGCTTACACCAGGGCCTTGTTCCAGGGGCAGGAACCATGTCACTCTGTCTGCACTAGAGCCTCACTGGGCTCAGCAAGCATGAAGACCTGAGTCTGGATCTCCAACACCAATGTAAAAGCCAGGCACAGGCACAGGCACAGGCAAGGTATTGTACTTCCAGTCCTGAGATGGGTGGATCTCTGGAGCTCTCCCAACAGTCCATGTAACTGAATCTATGAACTCCAGTTTCAGTGAGAAATCCCATCCCAAAAATGTACTCCGTGGAGAACAATTAAGGAAGACATATGATATAGATCTCTGCTTTCAGATGCAAATGTATGGTTACTGTAAACATGTATGTGTGTGCGTGAGATCTCTCTCTCTCTCTCTCTCACACACACAAAAAAACACACACACAAAACACACACACACACACACACACACACACACACACACACACACAGAGGTATACCATACCACTACCACTGAAATAAAAATGGAAAAATTAATTCGTTTGCAGTTTTGGCTAAAATCTTTCTCCCATGAGAGCGTGCAGGGTTCTTGGGGTAGACTGTTTTTATTGCTGGTATAGTATTTCCTGTAAGGATCCTAATTTCTTAGGACCTCGTTGTAGAGGTGGTGCCCTATAGCTGCTCTCAATCCACAGCAAATATCTGTAGCTCTAATTCACAGTGACGCTTGGGGACACTAAGAAAGACAAGCTTTGTCATATGTTAGGGTTGGTAACTGTAATGAGAGAAAATAAGAATCGAAACAAGGAAGGCAGATTTCCGAGCAAGCCGGAAATCAGAACAGGAAGTCGATGGTAAAACACAAGGCTCTCTCGTGTTTCTGGAACTCCAGGCCATAAAGGTTGGATGTAAGTAAGAACCGCTTCCCACATTAAAAGAAAGAGACACACACTAGATAAACGGCTAAAGTGGCGTACGCTTTTCATTCCAGCACCCCAGAGATGGGGGCAGGTCGAGTACTGTGGGTTGTAGTGCAATTCTTATCTACAGAGCAAGTGACACACAGCACCCTCACAGAAAGAAAGAAAGAAAGAAAGAGAGAGAGAGAGAGAGAGAGAGAAAGAAAGAAAGAAAGAAAGACCGATGGGAATTTAACCTGGCCATGGTGGCACATACCTTTAGTCCCAACTCTTGCTGAGACAGAATCAGATGAGTCTCTGAATTTTAGACCAATCTTGTCTACACAGTGAGTTCCAAGGCAGTCAGGGCTACACAGTGAGATTCTGTTTCAAAAGATAATACAAAACAAAACAAGATGGATGAGTTTATTTACAGTTTCAGCCAGAACTTGGGAGAGTAAACTTCTTAGTGTCTCTGCCTAATTTATTACAATGTTACCCTTCATAGAAACAAATGCAGATAAAAGAAAGGATATTTGCATATGGAGATTAAGCTGGGGCTTCAGCTACTTGAGCCGAGAGAAAAGTCCTGGGAGAAGAGACCCTCATAGACGCAGGGTAAAAGGGGTAGTAGTGGGGCCTAAACCACTACTCAGCATGCTAATCTCCAACACCTCCATAACAGCTCCCTCCCCCAATTCCAGGAAAATCCCTGTACATTCTGGAAAAGGACCTCTTCTTACACACCACAAAGGGATTAGAATCCACTGCCCTGGATTTTCAAAGAGCTGCATTGTAGTTGTTAAGGAGCTGGTCTTGTCATTTAATGGCTGGGGACTTGTCACCCCTGTTCAGTGAGAGAAGACAGGAAGCTTGTAATGCCTCACTTCCTGGTGAAGATGTAAAAGGCACCTCTTCACAGAGGTGGTCCCTCTGATTCCCCATGCTTTCACTCGTGGCCTTTGATCTCAGTCTTGCTGCTTTTCTGAACTTTTATCAGGCTTTACCAATGGAGGGCGAATGTGATGTTCACTTCCGGTGTGGACAAAGAACCAATGGCTTTCTTTTCTGCATACTTTTTAAGTCAGCTATAGAGAACTGGTAAATAAAACGGAGAATTCGTAAATCTGCTTTCACAGTCCAACCAGGGGTTAATGTTTGGAAACTTTGCAGCTCTCAGGATGAAAGTATCGACCTGTGGATATGACACCATCACTGTTAATTAGCCAGCGGTACAAACCTGCCTGAGTGGAGAAGAGACGGGTGTGTCTATACCGGTATTTATCATGATGATTAAAATATATTAACGACAATTTTCACTTCTCTAGCACCATACATCTTAGGATCTTCTTTAAAAGTGCTTCCACAGGCTTTAATTAGGAAGACATAAAGCTCGCCCCTTTTATAAAGAAGAAAATGAAATGCCAAGAGAAAGAGTTTAAAGGATCTTGAGGTGGGTGGATTTGGGCTGACTGGAGCTGCCTCCTCACTGACCGACGGGCAGTGGGCTGAAACTTTCCTCTTTCCCTTCCACTAGGAAGAATACAAATTTGCTCATGCCTTGACACTTGAGACATCCAACCCCACCCTCACCCCTGTCTCCTCCCCCTGCACATTTAGGGATGCAGATGAAACTATTGATTAATCTAGCCTGGGAATGTGACTCTGTGGTAGAGTTCCTGACTAGCATGCAGTAAGCCTGGCTTTCCATTCTGACCAGGTCAAAGAAAAATAAAACTTATTTAAGTTACCCCTACTAGGATCAAAACCAATGAACAACAACGACGACAACCACAAAACCCAAAACAACCCCCTCAAATAAAAATAAAAACAAACAAATAAAAAAATCAAAATCCAAACAAACCAACTAACCAACCAAACAAACAAACAAACAAACAACCAGTCAGGAAAGGAAAGCGTAAGGAATCAAGTGGGCCATAACACTCAGCCATTCTGAATCTAATTTTCCTCTAACAATTTTCCATTGTAGATTATGTATGGCACTGTTGTAGTTCACAAAGGAAGATCTGATTGCTTCCTTTCGTACCTTTTATAGAGCACTTCCGTTTTCAGATGAAGAAGCTGAGTAGGATGCCTGCAGGAAAAATGCAGAGAAAACAAGAAAATACTCTTTGCATCAGCTATATCTGAAAAGGCCTGAGTGAGGACGATGTATCTTCGAAGCGATTAGGAAGAATTACTAATGCCCTCATCTGTCACTTCCCACCGCTACCAGCTTTCTGCCAGCCCTTTGTCTCCTCAGCCCCACCACTTGTTCAGCTTGACTGAAGTCAAATCCACAATGCAATCTCATTTCACACTAGATATTTCTGTGTTCTTTCCCCCTAGTGAGTGAGGACTTTGAAAACAGAAGCATGAGACCTTTATCATGCCCAACAGGAAACCAGTTCTCGAATGATATCTGACACTCAGTCTATTTTGTCTCAGGCAAAGATTGTTCCCCAATTGCATTACTTGATGTTTCTTGTGTCCTTTTGTTCGTTCTCCCCTCCCTCTTCTTCTCTCTCCCTCCATCTCTCTCTCTTTTCTTTCTTTCTTTTGAAGTCTCTTTTTCTTTCACTCTCTCCCCAGTCTATTAATTTGATGAGGAAAAAAATGGATCATATGCCACATAGAACTTTCCAGTCTATATTTAGCTGACCATGCATTTGTCTGGTGTCTTTCAATGCGTTTCCTCCATCTGTCACATTTCCTTAAACAGTGGTTAGATCTGGAGGTTGAAATGGCTTTGTGATCTTTCTTCTTTGTTTTTGGTTTGGTGTGAGTAACACTGGCACCAGAACTGGCCATTCTCTGTTGTGTTTTTTGTTTGTTTGGTTGGTTGGTTGGTTTTGTTTTGATTTTGATTTTTTTTTCTTGGTGTTGGGGACTAGACCTGGGGTCTTGCACATGCTAGACTCTAACTCTAGCTTTTGATTTGATTCTGAGACCTTTGACAAGGTCTTGGTTAAGTAAGTCAGGCTGAGTTTAAACTCACGCACTCAGTGGCTCAGCTTTTATTAAATAATCTTCCTGCCTCAGCCCCCTGAGTAGCTAGGATGCTAGGCCTAGCCCGGACCTTGGAGCTGTGTTATTATTATACTGCGTCACATCACAGAGGGGGAGGTGTAGAATGTTCATTTGGGAGCATACTTAGATGGAATATTAGAATCCATGATGTTATTGCAATATAATGTCTTTCCCCATTCCATTGTTTTTGTTTGTATGGGCTGTGATTTTTTTTTTTAACGTGGTAGAGATCCAGCTCAGAGGCTCAGACATGCTGGGCAAGGCCTTTACCATGGAGCCATGCTCTAAGCCCACTGTGAATTTTTTTCTTCATTAATTAATCTATTTATTCACTTTACATCCCAATAGTTGCGCCTCTCCTCCCAGTCTCTCCCCACATCTTCTCCTCCATTTTCTCTTCCTCTTCTCCTCTGAGGAAAGCCTCCCTGCAATTGCCCCAACCCTGGCACATGAAGTTACTGCAGAACTAGGTACATCCTTTCCTACTGACACCAGTTTTTCCATCAACAGGATGCCCTCAAATTGTGCTTTCTTTATTGCGTCTGTTTCCATTTTCAGGTCTTAAACAGTTTTATTCGTTTCCGTCACCTGCTTAATTGTATTTTCCTGTGTATCTTTTAGGGATTTATTAGTTTCCTCTTTAAAGGATTCTGTCATCTTTACAAGGTTGCTTTAAAGGTCATTTCCCTGTGCTTTCGTTGCGCTAGGATATCTAGGGCTGGCTGTAGTGGGATAGTTTTGCTCTGAAGGTGCCATGTTGCCCTTGCTCTTGTTTGTGTCTTTTGCTGGCCTTAACCATCTGGGTGTCCCTGGATCCTAATCTGGATGCTTCCCATGCAGCAGGCCTCCGGTGAGCAGCCTTGGACTAGATGTTCTTGATGTAGCAGGCCTGGATGGTCCCTGTTTGGCTGACTTGATGGAGGCCAGCAGAGCAGGGCTAGACAATGGAGCTCTGAGGACAGCCAGCAGCTAGCTCAGGGCAACTGGGCATGCCCTGGGGATGCACAGGGGAACTGGGGTGGGGGTGGGAGCATCTAACCTGGTTTTTCCTTGTTTGGTGGGCATGATGGAGGCTGGCAGAGCAGTGGCGAGACCTATAATGCTAATTCTTAACCAGATCCAGGGATGAATGTTATGAGGATGAAATGGAGAACGTGATTGGATGGAGAGTTATTTCCATTGACAGGACTAGGAGGAGACTGTTATCCTGTTAGTAGGCAGGCAGTCCCTATGCTTGACTCTGATTGGGAATGTAGTCAGGGAAGATGGAGACAGAAGCATTTCTTTCTTTATTTGATTTCTTGTTGTTGTTTTGTTTGTTTCTGTTGTTTTTTATTTGATTTCCCCTCAAAACTAGAGCTAAGAGATGGTTGTGAGCAGCCATGTAAGTGCTTGGGAATCAAATCAGTCCTCTACAAGAGCAAAGAGTCTCTTAACCACTAAGCCATCTCTCCAGTCCCCTCAACCCCTCCCTCCCCCAAAAGCAAAGGCATGCTAGACTTTAGTGTGTAAGGATGGGTTGAGTGATAAGACAGTTTTGTGATTACTGTCAAAGCTGACATCCTGAATCCTTATGGAGGAGGAAGGACAGTGATGAAGATGACAAGCCCGAGAATTCCTTAGCAGGTAACAGACATTTTTATCTTTTTTTTTTTTTCCCGAGACAGGGTTTCTCTGTGTAGCCCTGGCTGTCCTGGAACTCACTCTGTAGACTGGGCTGGCCTCAAACTCAGAAATCCCCCTGCCTCTGCCTCCCAAGTGCTGGGATTAAAGGCGTGCGCCACCAGTACCTGGCTCATTTTTATCTTTTTGAAGACTTGTTTTAATTATTTTTACTTATCTGAATGTGTGGATGAGTGCCTCATGTGTCCAGATTCCCATAAAGACCAAAAGAAGGCATTGGATGTCCTGGAGCTGGAGTCACTAGTGGCTGTAAGGCGGTGCCCATGAGTGACTCTGATGGGAAAATAAGTGGGGAAGATGCAAACACAGCTTTTCATTTGTTTTCTTTTTTCCTTATGGGGGGGGGGAAGCATCCCTCAGAACCCAAGCTAAGAGATGGCTGTGAGCAGCCATGTGTGTGCTGGGAACCAAACCAGGGTCCTCTGCAAAAGCAAGTGGCCTTAACTGGTGAGCCATTTCTTCAGCAAATGTTACATTTATTTCTTCTGTGGCCATGAATGGGCACCACAGGACCCACGCAGAAGTCAGAGGAAAATCTGTGGAAATCTGTCCTCTTCTCCCACCATATGGACCACAGGGATTGAACCCAGGTCATTGGGCTTGGTGGCAAATGGCCACTGAGTCATCTTGCTGGCCTGAGAGTCATTGTTGACATTCGTGGTGGCTATGAAGATGCTCAGCTTATAATGAATCATGTAGTCATGCATTTGTTTTGCTGTGTCTGTTTAATTTGGGTTTGGGCTTTTAGTTTCATCAAACCTTCTCTCAAGCGGCAGTTGTACAACACACAAGGACATGCCCTTGATGTTTTTAGCACTCAGAAAACCTTGATATGGTTCTATTTGGGTTTGTTTGTTCTTCCAGAGAAATTTTCTCTGTGTAACCATGGCTGTCCTAGAACTCTCTCCGTAGAGCAATCTGGCCTCAAACTCAGAGATCTGCCTGCCTCTGCCTCCAGAGTGCTGGGATTACAGCCATGCACCACCACCCGCTGGCAGATAGGGTTCTTCAAATGTTCAGTTATCTCGATTCTGTTGCAGCTACACAGGTCATGCAGATGTTCTTCAGATGTCTGTCTTGTTTTGGCTATCCAATCAGTTCTGATTTTATAGGCTGATTTGCTCACTATAAATCATTCTTCCCCATAGATGCCAAGATCCGTTGAAGTTTATTGGTGGGGTTGCTTTGAATGCTTTTTGGGATGAGAAACAGAGTCTGTGATTCATACTGTGCATGCAGCCATGCCTCACGTGGTACTCACTATGCAACCCAAGCTAGCCTAAAACTCTTGGCATTCATCCTGTTTCAACCTCCCAAGTGCTGAAACTGTAGGTACATACACCACTCTGTCCAGCTAAAATCCAAGATCTGGGGTAAGATCTGTTGTAGCTCAGTAGATGATACTTGTCTACTATGCATGTAGTCCTGGGTTCAGTCACCAGAAGGGTGCCATGCCACACACCTGTAATCCCAGCAGTTGTAAGGTGGAGGCGTAAGGTTTAAAGTTCAAAGCCAATCTTGGCTATGTAGCCCATTTGAGGCTAGCCTGGAGTACATGAGACCATGTCTTAAATACATGCATACACACATATATACATATATACATATGCAAACTTACATATACACACATAATACACACATATATACACACACATACATACATACACATAATACATACATACAAAAATACACAAATATATAAATACATAAATTATTTATGTATTTATTATATACATTTTAATTAAAACATAATTAGATTACTTTCTCCCTCCCCTTAACTCCCTCCAGACCATCCCTCCAACTCCTTCCATGTCTCTCCACTTCCAATTTGATAGTATTTTTCCCCAGTTAAAATGGTGTGTATGCATGTGTGTGTGTGTGTATGTGTGTGTGCAAATATATAAGTACAGTGTGCTGACTCTGGTTTTGTTGAGTATGTATATGGTTTTGAACCTGGCCACTTTGTATCAGACAATCAATTAAGGGGCTCCACCCTGGGAGAGAGTAACTCTCCCTCTCTCTCAGTAGTCATCAGTTGCCCGTAATTCCTTGTTCAGACATATGATCCCATGACATTTTCCCACTTCTGTGTTACCATGTCTATGTATACTGCCTTTGTTCGGATCTTGTTTATGCAGCCATTTTTAGGAGAGGCCATTTCACAGCACACCTTTAGCATCCTGGCCCTTAGACTCTTTTTATCCTTTCCTCCCTAAGTTCCCTGAACCACAGATGTAGGAACCATCACATAAACATATCTATTGAGGCTGGACTCCCCGTGATCTCATTGATCTCCCCATTGTGTCTAGGCAAAAATTCCTGTGATGGCCTTCATTTGCTGTAGAGAGACTTCTTTGATGAGGGTTGTGTATAAGGATAAGATTTAAAATGTAGTCAGAAATTATGCTGGTCATAAAGAAAAAAAAACAAAAGAAAAAAAGAAATTATGCTGGTCATAAAGAAAGAAAAAAAGAAAGAAAAAAAACAAAAGAAATTATGCTGGTCTAGGAAAGCAGCAGTTGTAGATGCACCTCTAAGATTCATAACTTCATTGAGTGGTGGCGCACACCTTTAATTCTAGCGCTTGGGAGGCAGAGGCAGGTGGTTCTCTGTGAGTTCGAGGCCAGCCTGGTCTACAGAGTGAGTTCCAGGACAGCCAGGACTACATAGAGAAAACTTGTCTCGAAAAACAAAACCAAAAACCAAAAGATTCAGTGTTCTGTCCCTCAACCCTCCGCTCCTTTATCAGGCCACCACTCTTCCCACCTTCACCAGACTTGCTTCACCAGAAACATCCAGGTTAGAGCTTCACTCCACCCCACCCCTGACCCTTGGCTAATTGGAAAAGACAAAAAGACAGGGATTCCCTGTCTTCCCAGCTCCATTGTCCACCAAATCTCCTGGGGCATGCCCAGCTGCCCTAAGACACACACTGTCACCTGAGAACCATTGTCCAGCCCAAGGCTGCTTACCCAAGGCCTGCTACACTGGAAACATCCAGGTTAGGCCCCCTTACTGAGACCTGCTACACCAGGAACATCCAAGGACAACTAGATGACTAAAGGCGAGCATAAAAACACAATAACAAGAGTTACAGCACAACAGCAAAGCTAGCCTACTACAGCAAGTCCTGGGTATCCTAACATAATGGAAGCACAGGAAAATGATCATAAATTCAATCTTATAAAGACGATAAAGGCTGTTAAAGAGGAAATGAGTTAATCCCTTAAAGAAACACAGGAAAATGCAACTAAACAGGTGAAGGAAATGAATAAAACTGCTCAAGACTGACAGCACCAGCGCTGCCACAGTACTGAGCTCAGGCATAGGCCTGGGGGATTAAAGGAAGACACAGACTCGGGTCATTCATTATGAGAGGATGACAAAGCTTTTACTGAGCAGGTTTAATATATACACCAAGCCAGGGAAGGAAAAACACAAACAGGAACTCAACTGGGGGGCAATGAGCTGTCAAGTGTAAATTCTCTTCCTGGGGCACCACGCTTACATCAGGATGTTTTGATCTTAGAAAAACAGCAGAATGTTACTTGTCAGACAGCAGCACATGGAAAGTCTCAGCCAGGGCACGGCAGCCCTTCGGGGTCCTACACAAGACCTGAAAATGGAAATAGAAGCAATAAAAAAAAAAAACACAAATTGAGGTAATCCTGGAGATAGTAAACCTAGGAAAAAGAACAGGAACTACAGATGCAAGCATCACCAACAGAATCCAGGAGATGGAAGAGAGAATCTCTGATGTAGAATACACAATGGAAGAAATTGATACATCAGTCAGAAAAAAATGTTAAATATAAAAAATTCCTGACACAAACATCCAAGAAATATGGAACATTATAAAAAGACTTAACCTGAGAAAAATAGGAATAGAAAGTGAAGAATCCCAGCTCCAAGGCTCAAGAAAATGTCCCCAACCTAAAGAAAGAGATGCCTATAAACATTCAAGAAGCTTACAGAATGCCAATTAGATTGGACAAGAAAAGAAAATCCTCCCACTACAAATTAATTAAAATGACAAATCTGCAGAAAAAGAAAAGAATATTAAAAGCTGCAAGGTAAAAAGGCAGACCTATCAGAATTATACTCAACTTCTCAACAGAGACTCTAAAAGCTAGAAGGGCCTAGACAGATGCCTTACAGTCTCTAAGAAACCACAGATGTCAACCTATACTACGATACCAAGCAAAATTCTCAATAACTATAGATGTAGAAAACAAGATCTTTCAAGACAAATCCAAATTTAAACCATATCTATCCACACATCCAGCCCTATAGAAAATACTAGAAGGAAAACTTCAACCCAAGAAGAATAACTACATCCAAGAAAACACAGGAATTAAAGAATAGAGGCATATGCAGAGACCCACGGCCAAACATCAGGCTGAGCTCAGGGAGTCTGGTGGAAAAATGGAGGATAGAAGTGAGCAAGCCAGAGGGATGAAGGACACCATAAGACCTACAGAATCAACTAACCTGGGCCCATGTGGGCGCACAGGCTCACCAACCAAAGAACATGTGTGGGCTGGACCTAGTCCCTCTGTACAGATATAGCATATGTGCAGCTTGTTCTTCATGTGAGTCCCCTAATTAAATTAAATACAATTATTTATATTTATTTATATTTGTTATATTATTATATTTATGTAAATAAATTAAATTTAAATACAATTAAAGTGGGAGCTGTCTCTGATTCTGTTGCCTGCTTTTGCGTCCCTTCTGCATAGCTGGGCTGCCTTGTCTGGCCTCAGTGGGAGAGAATGCACTTATCCTGCTTAGACTTGATGTACCAGAGTGGGTTGGTATCCATTAGAGGCCTCCTCTTCTCTGAGAAAAAGGGGATGGGGGAGAAAGGAAGGGGATGTGAGGGTGGGACTGAGAAGAAAGGAAGGAAGGGGCTGCAATCAGGCTGTAAATAAATAAGTTATTGAGGGGAAAAAAAGATTTATAACCTCACTAGCCCCAAGAAGCTGGCTAAGTTTCTAGAACCGTGTTTCATTTCCCTCCTGTCGAGTGGACTTCAGTCTAATTAGACAGCTCTTGGTTACCACTAATATGTGACTGTCACTTACTGTATCTTTACAAACATCCTGCCATACTGATAATTGTAGTTCATAGGTGTAACTGCTAGGTAGGACTACTAATTGCTTCCATCCATCCTTTGGCAACATGCATAGTATCTTCTTGTACTATGGAACTAGACCACAGGAAGGATGCTTTCAGGTTAGATCCAGCTTGAATAATCTGAGTCCAGTGTCCTGAGTATGCATGTGATATCTTTAGCAAATAGGGGCTTAACTTCAACCTCTTGAGAGGCAAACAAGCACAACAGTCTATATTGTTTGGGGAGTCCCTTAGATTACCATGACCAACCATTCCAAAGGAGATTTCTCACACCCAGGGTTCTTGTTAGTCTATTGTTCTTGTGGGAAGAATTACTAGCCCTAGTGACCACTTCCTTTAACATGTATGTTTGTATGCTTGTATGTATTGTGTATGATTTTAGGTAAATACAAGAGTCCTTGAGGTGTACCAAACAGACTTGCTGTCATTTTCCCCATCCCTCTTTCCCCTGTATTGATCTTCATCCCTCCTCTTCAGATAGAGCCCCCTTCCCAGTTTTACATTTCCAGCTTCATATCATCTGCTATTCCTCCCTCCAGCCACCTCCCTCCACGGTCCCTTTGGTCTTTCCTAGTTTCTGTGGTTACACTCTCTCTTAGTTAGGGTTCTACTGCTATGAACAGACACCATGACCAAGGCAACTCTAATAAGGACAATGTTTAACTGGGGCTAGCTTACAGGTTCAGAGGTCCAGTCCATTATCATCAAAGTGGGAGCATGGTAGTATCCAGGCAGGCATGGTTCAAGAGGAGCTGACAGTTCTACATCTTCATCTGAAGGCTGCTAGCAGAATACTGGCTTCCAAGCAGCTAGGATGAGGGTCTTAAAGCCACAGCAACACACCTCCTCCAACAAGACCACACCTCCTCCTCCAGAGCCACACCCTGTAACAGTGCCACTCCCTAGGCGAGCATATACAAACCATCACACACACTCCAAGTTATATATTCCTGTCTAAAACTATGGAGCTAAGAACCACAACTGAGGAAGAATATGAAGCCTTTCTGGCTCTGGGTTACCCCACTGGCTATAAATCTTTTTGAATTTCTTCTATTTACCTGCAAATTTCTTTGCTTCATTTTCCTTTATAGCTGAATATTATTCCATAGTGTATATGTACCATGTTTTCATTTCCCATTTCTCTGTCGAAGGATATTTAGGTTGTCTCCATTTCACAGTTATTGTGACTAGAGCAGCCGTGAACATGGCTGAGCGAGTATCTGTAGAAGAGGGTATTGGGTCCTTTGAGCACATGCAAAAGAGTGGAATGGCTGGGTCATATTCTTCCCCCCAGACATGGCTTCTCTATATAACCTTGGCTGTCCTGGAGCTCACACCATTGAACTCCAATCTGCCTGCCTCTGCCTCTGGAGTTCTAGGATTAAAGGTGTGCCCACCACCACAGCATAGCTGTGTCATATGGTAGACTTATTTATTTTCAGGGTTTTTTTATCGAGGATTCTCCACACTGATTTCCAGAGTGGCTACACCAACTGCAACCAAGAGAGAATGACGGCTCCCATTTCCCCGCAGCCCCTCCTGCGTCTGTTGTCAGTTGTTTTATTGACCTTGGCCATTCTGACTGGGGCAAGATGTAATCTTAACGTTGTTTAATTTATATTTTCTGATTGCTAGGAATGATGAACATTTTTAAGACATTTCCTAGACACTTTTATTTTTCTCTCTGTTTAGATCCCTAGCCCAGTTTTTTTTTTAAATTGGACCATATGTTTCCTTGACTCTTTGATTTTGTTTCTTTGTTTGAGTTCTTCATCTAGTCTGGATAGTAGTCATCTGTCAGATGAGTAGCTGGCAAAGATTCTCTTCCATTCCGAGGTTTCTTCTCCACTGTATTGATTGTTTCTGTTGTTGTACAGAAACTTGAAGAACCATATTTGTTTATATTGGGGGGGTTGGTTTCTTTAAGGTTTATTTATTTTATATTATGTGTATGCCTATTTGTTGGTCTGTGCACCATGCACATGCCTGGTGCTTGAGAAGGCCAATAAAGGGTATTAAATTCCCCAGGACCTGGAGTTTCATGTGGCTGTGAACTGCCATGCAAGTGCTGGATAACCGAATTCCCATCCTCTAGAAGAGCATCCAATGCCCTGAAACCACTGATCCTTCTCGCCAGCTTTAGTTTTGGGTTTTGATACAGGATCTCCCCATGTAGCTCTGGCCAGCTTGGACTTTCTACGTAGAGTAGGCTGGTCTTGAACATTCAGCATTCCTCCTGCCTCCTCGGTGCTGCCATTACAAATCTTAACACCATGCCTGGCTGATGAACTACATTTGAATGAACCAAACCATTAAGTACTTTTGAGATTGTATGTCTAGAGGAAAAAAAAAACTCAATTATCCATGAAGCCAAGCTTCTAGTCAGCAGAAAAAAAAATCTATCCATAACACCACATTCAGGTCAGAGGGCCTGAGGACCAAAAGCCAGGGAGAACAAGGCAAGAATGGCAGTGAGTAGTTTTAGATCCTTCGCTCAAAGCATTACCACCTTCTTGATGTATATTGGCTCACAAATGCAGGTGTTGAAGTTAGGTCTTTGTTGTCTATTGTAATATTAAGTGTGGGTCCCTAAGACTTGGTTGCCTTAGAGATGAGAGAGTCTTGGCAATAAGATGTCAATTGCCAACAGTTGTGTAGAAGAGACAGGTGTGATTTAGGTTTTTGGTGGCTGGGGGTTGGAGGTGACCATGAGGAGAAGAAAGGCAGGAGAAGGAAGGAGAAGCCTCCATGAGTTTAGAGTCAAGAAAACATGGCCCTGAGGACTGGCCAATTAGAGTTAAGAACAACCCAAATAAAACATGGCAAATAATAATGGAACTACCAATATAAAAATAGATTTTAACAACACAGAGGGTAGACAACTGCCCAGCTTTTATACTGTTTAAGACTTGTTATAAATATAAAGGTTGTCCGCTTGCAAACACTTTGTGAATATACCAGCAGTCCAGTTCAGTAACGTTGGGATAGCGAACACAAATCAGCAGCAGTGGCATGACCTACCAGAAACAGCCAGGCCTCAGCTGAATTGGCACAAGTCAGGGGAATGACCAGGACCAACAGGGACAGCAGAAGTTCTTTGCCGTGCCTCTCTTAACAAAGTGAAGATCAGCGAAGATGCCCCTATCACAGTCCGTTAAGTCCTAGTTATACTCCCTCCAAACATCACTTGTCCTCACATGGGTCTTCCCTCAGCACAGGAGTCTGTGTCAGCTGACATCACTCTGCCAATAATCCCAAATCCACAGAAACAGCAAGAAGCCACCAGAATACCACCAGGTTTTTGGTGTGTTTCTCTCTATGAGTTCCAATAAATGGAACTCAGGTACACAATGAAAGGTGAACATGTGTGTCTAGTGAAGAATCCTTCATCACGCATCCCTTCACGTGCTTGCTTTAGCAAAACATGCTTTCACTGGTGTCTGCTTCAGCAAAACGTTCTTTCACATGTCTGCTTTAGCAAAATACCACCTAACATCTCAGCTTCTGCAGTATCATTAAGCCAGCCCCAACTAGATGTTGTCCCCTTTAAGAGTTGCCTTGGTCTTTGTGTCTCTTCACAGCAATGAAACCCTACCTAAGGCAGTGGGATTTGGTACCCTGTAATAAGGTTGGTTGGGTCACCAGCTTGTGTTTACCGCTACTACTCAAAGCAGAATCAAGGCTGCTCCACACTCGTCTTTTCCTGAAAAAGAGGCATATTTCCTTGAGGTTCTTCTGATCTATTTCACTGTCCCACAATGTGGATCACTGGCATATAGAACTGGCTAGGGTCTCTGCCACAATCAAGTATCTGCTTTCCCATGCTCTCCTTCCTATCTCCAGAGGTTGCGCTATGGTAGGAGGAAGCTATTCTAGTTGCATTCTGTTGCTGTAGCAAACACTGTGACCAAAAGCAACATGGGAGTTGGAGGAGTTTACAAGTTACAGTTCGAAAGCTAGGTGGCACATGCCTCTAATATCAGCACTCAGGAGACAGAGTCAGGCAGATCTCTGTGAGTTTGAGGCCAGCTTGGTCTACAAAGTAAGTTCCAAGACAGCTAGGGCTGTTATGCAGTGAAAACCCTGTCTCAAGAAGTCAGACCCAGATTTGTTTACACTTCCACACAGCGGTACTGATAATCAAGGAACTCACTGTCAATCAAGGAAGTATGGAAAGAATGGTGGAGGAGTCTCCTTCTGGAGTGCAGACCCATGCTTAGGTAGCTTTCTTATACAGCCAAGGACCACGGGCCAGGGAATGGTGCCACCCACAGTGGGCTGGCCTTCTTACATTAATTAGTGATGAAGACAATCCTCCACAGACATGTTCACAGGCCAACCTGATAAAGACTCAGTTGAGAGCTCTCATCCTAGTTGATTCCAAATTGCAGCAAGTTGGTATTTAAAAGTGACCATCAGGGCTGGAGAATTGGCTCAGCAGTTAAGAGCAATTGTTGCTCTTATAGAGAATCTGGAGCCAGGCAGTGATGGCGCAGGCCTTTAATCCCAGCACTTGGGAGGCAGAAGCAGGCAGATTTCGAGGCCAGCCTGGTCTATAGAGTGAATTCCAGGACAGCCAGGGCTACATAGAGAAACCTTGTCTCGAAAACCCCCCCAAAAAGAAAATCTGGGTTTGTTTATCAACACCCACATGGTAACTCACAACCATCATAACTCCATATCTAAGGGATCCAATGTCATTTTCTGAACCCCTGCAGGCACAAGGCATGCACATAGTGTACATACATGCAGCCAAAACATTAATACACATAAAATAAAACAAATAGAAAAAATAAAAAATACCATCACAGGAGATGTGTGTGATTATCCCAGAACCTGGAGTACATCACTTAAATTATATGACAAAAGGGAATTTGTAGATGACTATGTCAAGGATCTCACAAAAGTGAACTCACCTTGGACTATGGTCACAGTCAGAGAAGGTGAGGTGACAATGGAGAAAGAAACAAGGGAGAGAGAACTAGGAAGAAATTTGACTTTGAAGATGAGGAGAGAGACATGAACCAAAGAATGCTGCTGTAACACAGGACCACAAGCAAGTGACTGAGAACAGATGTTCCCCAGAGCCTGCAGAAGGATCATGGTCAGTCAGCCCCTGCCTGTTAGGCTCTAACCAACCAAACTCAAAGGCAATGTTGTTCTCAGTCACTTGCTTGTGGTCCTATGTTGTAGCAGCAACAGGAAACTTGTCTAAGAGGAGACAGACATTGAGGCAGGGATGGCAGCTGTTGGGTTGAATTCTGGGCAGGGTCACTCACAGTCAACTGACCATGAAGTGGATTGAGCCTGCAGACCTGACAAAATGCTCAAAAATGGACTTTGTTTTGTTGTTTGGTTTTGTTTTCACCAAACAAAGTAGACTTGATTTGGGCTCTTTCCTCTGGTTGTCTCTCTTGGAACCCAGAGTCTGTTGTATACTATTGTATATGATAACCTACAGGCTACTTTAAATCTGACATGCGGACTATTGAGATCAGTGGATAAAAGGGCATACCTCACAAGCCTGATGAACTAAGTTTAATCTCGGGGCCTAAAGAGTGAAAGAAAAAAAAATCAATTCCTGCAAGTTTGTCCTCTGCTCTTCATGTTCACACAACAAATAGGACAATAAAGACATAAATAAGTAAGGCCAAGCATGTTGGTGCATATGTCTAATCCTAGAACTGGGGAGGCAGAAGTAGGCACATTTCTGTGAGTTTGAGGCCAGCCTGCATAGAAAGTTCCAGGACAGCCAGGGATATCAGGATACCCAGGGATCAAGGATAGCAAGATGACTCTGTCTCAAAAACAAATTAACAAACAAAAAGGTAAATAAATAATGAGGGGCATGCCCTGCTGGGGCAGGAGAAGCCTTGCTAGATATTAATAGACAGTGGGCATGACACAGCTCTGTGGCAGTTGGAATGGACACTCAGGGCACCAAGGAATAGAATGTCCTGAATAGAGACAGGCATATTCACAGGTGACATGTTACCTGGATGATGAGTTAGCATGGAGCCAAGTGAGTCACTCAGTCTGGCTGTGAGGTATGAGGTGCAAAGCTGTGGTGTAAGACTCTCTAATGATAGAAACTCTGGACACTTCTGTTCCTCCATCTGTGAAGTGGGCTGAACCAGTACCTACATCTCAGGGCTGTAATTAGCCCAAAGGAGATAATCCTAGCAAAATGCTTAGTGCAGTGCCTAGCATACAGAAAGCACTCAGTGAAGGCTATAATTACAGGAAAGTGTAGCTCAGCTGCAAATCTGGCCTGTAGAGGTGGAGAGGCTCTTTGTAAATAGGTTGGGTGGAGGTCTGTTGAATGCACTACCAAGGTGCCAAGTGACAGGTCTCTCAGAAAACCCAGCAGGTATGCTCTGGGATCAGGAACCTCTCTGGGATCAGGAACCAATGGTTAGGCTCTAAGAGATGCCTTAGCCTATGCTCAGCTGGAGTACATGGGGACAGGGGGATGAGGATGCTTAACCTCCAACAAGGATACACCTTGGATAGAAGCCACCACAGTCTTGTCTCTGTAACAATAACAAAAGTCCCTGGACTTTGCCCTGATTACAGCAGCTAACCAGTCCACTTTCATTCTAGAGGCAGGCCAGAACAGAGCATTCATGGGACACAGCTAGAGCAGAAGGAGGTATGACTAAGGAGCCATTTAAGGAGACCAAAGGGCGCAGCAGGGCTGGCCTTTGAGAGAACTGGAGTGAGGAAAATAGCTCAGCAGTAGAGTGTATGCTTAGCTAGGCTCCAGTCTCAACAAAACCAACACAAACAGGAACACCAACACAAACCAACACCGGAACAGGGGCAGCTTGCAGGGACGAGTCCCACAAGAGCCAGGGAAGGACGGGCAACTCCCTCCAACCTTGAACTTGAGTATCCTTCGTGTGGCTTTGCATGCTGCTGGGGTGTGCATGAGTCATTTGGGCTGTTTGAAGAGTTTGGGGAAACTGAAAGGACCTTGAAATTGGCACTAGACAACCCAAGACTTAAGTTCTGAGCACAAAGGAGATTTATTTGACCCAGAGGGAGAAAGAGCAGGAAAAAGGGACAAAGACAGGAGAGAGGACAAAGGGAGAAGGGGAAGGGAAACAAGGGAGAGGGAAAGGGGACAAAGGGGAAGAGAAACAAGGGAGAGGGAGAGAGGTGGCAAGGGAGAGGGGGAAGGAAACAAGGGAGAGAGAGAGGTGGCAAGGGAGAGGGGGAGGGATATTTGCCCTGGAGGGACAAAGGGCTGCCTATGGATAGAGAAGAAACAGATGTGGCCCATAGGTAAATGGCAGTTTATAAAGAAAAAAAGGGGAACCCCCATGTTAGCATGAGCTGGTTAATTTTGATTGTGCTAATTAGGGTGGTAAAAGGGGGGCTTTTGACTACAGGACTTGAACAGTTTGAGTGCTGGACCTTGGTGGTCAGCCTCAGGAAGAGGAAGTAGACAAATAACCTAACAGAAGCAGAGGGAATGAGGGAGAAGGGCAAGGCCTGCCGAAGACATGTTTGCCGTGCTCAGGCCTGCTAGACATAGCCTTCAAAAACATGCAGGTGTAAATTTTATTTTAGTGTCAAAATGAGTGTCAAAAGAACAAGAATGGGGACTTACAAGTGGACTTTACACCATTCCTATGGGGGAACCAGACCTCATGAACATAGTTGAAAAGCCATCAGTGTCTACCAGTCCTGAAATGTGTGTGTGTGTGTGTGTGTGTGTGTGTGAGAGAGAGAGAGAGAGAGAGAGAGAGAGAGAGAGAGAGAGAGAGAG
>JANHMN010000005.1:114647244-114664692 GCA_030674055.1 Rhabdomys pumilio | reverse complement strand
AGAGAGAGAGAGAGAGAGAGAGAGAGAGAGAGAGAGAGAGAGAGAGATTGTTTGATTATCATGTATCCTGTGGAGGTCAAAGGACAAATTGCAGGAGCTGGTTCTTGTCAGTCTTTGAAGCAAGTACCATTGCCTGCTAAGTCACCACACCAGCCCTCAACTGTGCTCATGAAGAAAAATTTTCTAGAATTATTTGGTTTAAATTAAAAGGTTGAATTGGACATTGTAGCATAAGCCTGTAATCCCAGCAGTTGAAAGATGGGAGTCAGGAAGGTCAGGAGTTAAAGGATAACCTTGGCTTTGTAGCAAGTTTGGGGCCAGCCTAGGTTACACAAGATCCTTTCCCACCCTCCCCCAACAGAAAGAAAAGGAAAGCATTATTATTTTGTAATCATTTTTTAAATTAGGTTTTAGGAGCTAGAGAGATGGCTCAGCAATTAGGAGCACTTGCGAGTGGACCCAGGTTTGATTCCCAGCACCCACACGGCAATTCGCAATCATCCATAACTCCAGTTTCAAAGGATCCAATGCCCTCTTCCAGACTTTACTGGCACCTGGCATGCCTATGGAATGCAGATATACACACAGGCGAAACACACATACAGATAAAAATTAATAATAATGAGGAGGAGGAGGAGGAGGAACATTCAAGATGGGCTTGGCAGCACACACTGTAATCTCAGAACTCAGGAGGCTGCGGCAAGACATTTGCTTTGAGTTTGAGGCCAAACTGGGGAACACAGTGAATAAGGCCAGCTTGGGGCTACATAATGAAACCTTGTCTCAAAACTAAAAACTGGAAAAAAAAAAAAAAAAAAAAAACCAAATACAACATGAAGATATTGGTCTTTTCAGATCTAGAAAACTGAGATTATTTTGGTTGGTTATCCAATTTGGAAAATGAGAAAAGTGCTGGCCCTTAACTGTAAAACTTCTCCCAAGAACTCAAATGGACAGGCCAGAGAGATGTTTTAGTGAGTAATGGCACTTGCCACCAAACCTGATGACTTGAGTTCAATCCCACTGGTGGAAGAAGAGAACTGACTTCCACCAGGTTGTCTTTTGACCTCTGTATACACACACACACACACACACACACACACACACACACACTCATTTAAAAAAAATTTAAATTTTTTAAATTTATTTTTTAAAGAGAGGCTAAGAAAGCTTGAAATTATAGAGAAGAATATTTAACAGGCTGAGTTCTGCCAGCTCCCATGTGTGAGTGTGATTCCCCACCCCACCCCACCCCACCCCCATCATACCATAGCAAAGAGAAGATAACACTGCAAATAATGTCCTATCTACTACTGAACGCTACGTGAACTGTTAAAGCCTAGGTAACTGTCGCCTGTCTAGCCAGCCATTTTGTGCTATTATTAATATTATAAGGAAAATTTCTCATGTGCTGTTACTTGGAAACTTTCTTGTGCCCAAGTTGATTGCATATTCTGTTATGCTCTGTGCTTTGGTACTCTTGGAAACTAATCACAATAGAGTTCACTTAGAAGTGCTTTGTATAGTTAGCCACAATAAGCTTGGACCCAAACCAACCACCTAACAGCACTTCCTGCACCTATATATAACCTTTTATGACTTTTGCTTTTACAAGTTGCCCCTGTGATGGACCCCAACATAAGAGAGACACATACATCAATATAGGAAGTTATTTGGAGGAAAACTTCCATTTTGAACAGATGTTGAATAAAGTTGAAGTTCCCAAGACTTCCCTGGAAATTGATATCCTACTTGGCTGAAATTGTCAGGTACATGGGTAACTGCCATCCTGGTTGGCAAGTTAAGACATGAATGTTAGACAATCCCATCCTGGTAGGCAAGTTAAAACAGGACTATTAGACAAGGTAAAACCTCCACTACAGTTGAATACCCCCAACCAATGGGAGCAGGATAAATGTACAACAAAGATATATTCCTAAGGAAATCCCCCATCCCTTAACCCTGATTGGTGGAATAACTTGGCACAGATGTTTGTGAATTTAAGACTTAAAAGCTTGATAGGATTCAGCCAGGTGTGGCAGTTTAGCTCCAGAGTCTGGACTGCATCCCTGATCGATCAGTCTTGGGGGGTGTGTTTAATAAACCAGCCCTGTTTGACTGAGATTGGTGTCTGAGTGATTTGTGTGGCAATTCCCAGACCCCAACAGGAACTATGTCCCATTGACTATCATTTTTGCAGCTGAATGTTAACGTGAGCTTCAATAAGAAGCTTTCATTTCACTGTAGGTTGTACACTCAATGTACAATTCAGTTTGACTTACTTTAACGCTTAAGACATTTCTTATCAACACAGATAAGCACACAGTGAATGCCACAATGAAAGAAGCATGTTCTTTCACTCAATCCTGACAGCCATGGTAGGAGGCAAGAACATCCTGACTGGTTTTCTTGCTGGTTCTGGTTGGTTGATTGGTTTCTGATTTAGGTTTTGTCGTTCTTGCTTTTGAGACAGGGTCACATGTATCCTAGTTGACCCTCATTATCCTCCAGCCTTCCAAGTGCTGGGGTCATAAAAGCATGCACCACCACACCTGCCTTAGCTGACTTGGTTTGGAGTTTGGTTTTCTAAGACAAGTTTTCTCTGTGTAGGCTAGCCTGGAACTCAGTCTGTAGACCACCCAGAGATCCCCCTACCTCTGCCTCCTGAGTGCTGAGATTAAAGGTGTGTACCATCACACCCAGAAGTTTCTTTTCTCTTTTTTTCTTTTTAAAGCGGTGTATCAGGTAACCCAGATTGTCCTTGAACTGACCTTGTAGCCAAAAATGACCTTGAGCACTTGATCTTCCTTGTTCTACCTCTCAAGAGTGTGGATTATAGGCATGTACCCAGCTCCTGATTGAGTTTACAAATAAAGAACTAGACTAAGAAATAATTAGCTTCAGCAACTGGTAGGAGAGGGACATACAGAAAAAAACCAAGTCTGTCTCACTTGCAATATCAGAGAAAGATTTTGAATATCCAGCTGTGACAGGGAAAATGTTGCTCCATCTGCTGGAACCACCTTATATAACCTGAAACTGACCCCTTCCCCCCTTCTAGCCCCTGTCATGAAAAGTCCCATGGGAAAGTACCCAACTCTGTTCTAGAAACTCTGGGTCCAAATGAGTTTTTGGCTCGCTGTATGTTTTTGGCTTCTGTTAAACAGCTTGCTTGCTCTACTTCCCCTCTGCAACTGCCAACCAGGATGTAGTTTTTCTGTGTTCTTTGCCTTGTAAAATGCATTTGAGGTAGCTCTGTGAAAGCTGTTTCTCTCAAGACAGTTGCAGAGCAGCTAGCTTTTACAACTCTCAATTTAGACTTTGGTCAGGCTGAGTGATCTTTGGGTCTCTACCTCATGACACCAGCCAACTCAATAAAGCCACAAAGTGCATCAAAAAAAAAAAAAGTTTACTACATTTTGTGGTCAAATTTCCAAGATGATTCTGAATCTATGTAGGATTGGATCTCATGGAAGGAAAGCCTAATTGTGGCCCTGATTTATTAGTCTGAAAGTGTTCATTAAACTTCCATCATATTCGAGACTGGTGTCTGAGTGGTCAGTGCACAGCTTTTCCTAAGCCTCAACATTTGGTGCATTGGCCAGGAATGCCCCTTACACTCAAGTACCCCTCAGTTATTACTAATGAACCCCACCAAGCCAGCTCCCTCCTGTGCCTGTGCAGTTCTTTTTCTTGTTTTGGTTGTTTCTGGTTTGGTCAAGAATTTTGGAGACCCAAATGGAGGAAGGCCGGACAAAGCAAAATCTACTAGGGTCAAGAGGAGGTCAGGAGATGTCCTGCTTCCTCTCTGGTTCCCACTGGGAGAAGGCCTGGTTCTGGGTCCCTTTTGGTGGGACATCTGGTTCTCTTCCCTCTCCCCCTTACCCAAACTCTATTGGTTGTCCTTGGCGAGCCAGTCTGTCTATGTCTGTAGTTTCACTGTATTACTTGATTGTTGCTGTTAGTCAAAACATCTGTGGGTAAAATAATCTGGCAACTGCAGCTAAGAGTCTGGTACTACTGAAGCCCTGCCTCCTGCCTGGACCAAGCTGACAGCAGGCCAGAGACAGCAGCAGCTTCTCTGAGAAGAAAATTGCCAATACAAAATCTCTATGCCCGTGAGAATTGGATTCAACAGGTAGCAAGGTTAATCTTTTGTCTGTTTTAAATGTATAAATGCCCATATATGCTGCCTGGTTGGTGGCTCAGTGTTTGGGAGCTCCCAGGGGTCCAAATTAGTTGAAATTGCTGGTCTTCCTATGGGGTCAGTTCAGTAGTTGGGTTTAAGTATCTGCATCTGTCTCAGTCAGCTGCTGGTAGGGCCTCTCAGAGAAAGAGAACACCCAGGCTAGGTTTCTGTCTGTAAGCACACTATATCATCAGTAATTGTGTCAGACCTTGGTGCACCCCCTCACCTCCCATGAAATGTACCGCCTTTCCCTCAGTCTCTTCTCCATTTTGTCCCTGTAGTTCTTTTAGACAGGAACAATTCTGGGTCAAAAATTTTGACTGTGGGTTGGTAATCCTGTCCCTCCACTTGAGGCCCTGTCTATCTACATGGCCCCAGCATATATAGAGCAGAGGACTGCCTGGTCTGTCAGTGGGAGACGTGCCTAATCCTCAAGAGACTTGAGGCCCCAGGGAAGGGGATGCCTGGTGGTGGGGGAGCACCTTCTCTAAGCAAGGGGAAGAAGGAATGGATTGAGGAACTGTGGGAAGAGGGACTGCGAGGAGGGCAACAGCTGGAATGTAAATAAAGTAAGTTTTTAAAAATACGAGAATGTATATGGCCACTACATTTTTACTTCTGACTGCTCTTAAATGTATTGTTCTGTATGTATGTCTTAGTTATAAATATTGGTTTATAATTTATGATTTATGGCTATAGCCATTTTCTGCTTTATCTGATATGTGTGTTTTCTATATAAGATTCTTTCCTCTCTAGTTCACAAAGGGTTAGCTAGCCTAGGCAGGGAGGGGCTCCTGGCTGGCTAGCCAGAGAAGGGAATGCTATCAAGAAATTCTTTACCTAATTCCCCCAATGCTAGATAGCATGCGTTGATGGTCAAAGCCAGTAGTTTTCAGTCACAAAATAAGCAAAAGCATTACATTTCCAGAGGCCCCTCGTACAATTAGAAAGAGTTTCCAGGCTGGAGATCATCAGTCTTTTAGCCTTCATCCAATTCTGTGTCCCACCTCTGGTCATTCCAAGGCCAGGCAGGTCTCCGGTTTATGGTTAAAAATCTGTAATATTGGTAACAAAAACAACTTGGCTTACAAACAGACAACTCAGGGTTGGAGCCATTCTGGGCAACAACATACAGCATGAGACAACCCAGGGAAACAGGTCTCTAAAGATCCTTTTAAATTGGAATGATATTTTATGTAATCCCTGTCCTAGAAACCGGACTTAAAGAGATAGGATTTTAAAAGTGTTTCTTTAATGAAATATTAAAACTGCACCTTCATGTTGTGGGGTTTGGATGCCAGCAAGAAAAGTTCTTGTATGCCAATACTTTTCTTGCTGATGGCAAAACTTTGTAACATGAAAATAAGGAACTTGATATTGATTTTTATAAGCACTTGATTGTTTAAACTGTTTTTAAAATTGAAAATTAGTTTTGTCTTCTAAAATTAGTTTTTTCTTCTAATATTGCCCTATGACTTCTTCATTCTTAAAATATTATACTTTATTATGATATTACAAAAGAAACTTTTAAAGATATAGAATATAAAATTAAATATAAATATATATTAAATATATAAAGCTATGGGACATTTTAAAAGTTGTTAAATGTTTTATTGTAATGTCTTTATTAATATTTGATGGTTTTAATAAAAATAACTACGATGATTGAAATTATAATGACTTTAGAAAGTTATAATGGACAATAGCAATCAAATTCTGGACCCATGAAGGGGGACAATTTTGGTGGAAGCTCAGGCATTCCCTATGGTGATGGCTAAGGATCTCATGATGGAAAGTGGATATGGTAGGAGAAAGTTTTAAAATAAAACAGAAATGGACTACAGTTCTTAGGAGGAGAGAGAATGAGGAGTTGTAGGAAAGATGCAGGTTACTTCGAGATGGCCATTCCAAATGAATTAGAGGGACCATAAAAAATCTGCCACAGAAGGAATGATGGCCCATAATCAGAAAAGTTTCTACAGCTTAAACAGGAACCCTCCTTGTTCAGCACTCATAGCCACAGTTTGCAAAAAAATGCAGCAACTGATTGATGCAATATGATATCCTTCTGTAAATTATGGTAATGATACCGGGAATGAAATTAAGAAATTTGTTAATTTAAAAACTTAAGAGGTTTACAGCATTAAAGGGCTCTTTGCTGAGCTCTGGCAAGGCTCCAGCAAGCCCAAGGAGCAGATAAGTGCTCTCTCAACCAAGATGCTTGTAATTTTTCCCAGCTTGTTAACTTTTTCCTGTCCTGATGCTGGTTTCAGCTTAAATTGAATCATAGGAGAAACTGTTAGTTTTATTTATTTATATGTATTTATTATACTAGAAGAGTTTCAATTCAAAACTATAATTTTAAGGTTCAACCCTAACGAAGATTGATAGCCAGTAACCTTGAGGATGATCAAATCCTTTAATATGTTTAGAAATATATTTAAAATCATGCTAAGTACTGATGCAGTTAATTTCAAGATTAAAACTTTATTTATTCTCCTGGTTTTGTTGTTTTGGTTTTTGGTTTTTTTGTTTTGTTTTGTTTTGTTTTGTTTTGTTTTGTTTTGTTTTGTTTTGTTTTGTTTTTTTGAGACAGGGTTTCTCTGTGTAGCCCTGGCTGTCCTGGAACTCACTCTGTAGACCAGGCTGGCCTTGAACTCAGAAATCCGCCTGCCTCTGCCTCCTAAGTGCTGGGATGGAAAACGGGTGCCACCACTGCCCGGTTATTCTCCTGTTGTAAAGGTACAGTTTAGAGAGGGTAACTAAGAACAAATGAAGTTCGTTTAACTCAGATATGTTAGGTCGGTATTAGCCTTCGAACCAGAGAGTTGCTGAATATGGCATTTAATGTTTAAACTTACCATGATGGAGACTACCAAACAGTGACAGTCTCACACACACACACACACACACACACACACACACACACACACACAAGGTCTCCAAGAAGATATGGCCACTCGGACAAAGGGCACATTACCTGGATTGTGGTACGATAACCACTGGGTATAACTGCTCCAATGCCTTGCCAGCTGCCAGGGCTTAGCCTGAATTGTAGACAAACATAGGACCCTGGAAAATTGATTGCTACATATTGCCAAGACAAGGTGAGGTCAGTCTCTCCCATGTTCCTCCTCCACGGGAGAAAGAACCTCTTCATCTTCTGGGCCTGATACCCAAAGACTGCCTCGGCCCTCGGGGCCATGAAGCTAAGGGAGCCTGGGATAACTGTGTGGGTAATAAATATGAACTAGTCTGTTACTTTATCTTTCTTCAGATCCCTGATCACATGTAAGGGGAGGCTAATTGTAGCTAGACATCTAGAAAACAACCAGGCAACTAGCTCCTTACCTCAAGGCAATCCACCACTGTGACAGTTCATTAGTCAACTCGTTAGTTAGTTAAAACTACTAGGTTTCTTACTAAAAAGGGCAATCAGGTTTGCCTTGCCCACAAGCTTCATATTAAATGACTGCTCTCTGTAATGAGCTGCCTATGTCTTATGGCAAAGAACACATAGAAAAAGTTTATTAAAGGTCTGAAGATCTAAAATGATGTTTAAGAATCTAAGAAGGTGCTTTTATATATATATATATATGCAAGTTATATGCAAGTTATATACATATATACATATAAAAGTTTATATACATATAAATGCAAGTTATAAAGGTATAAAACATAATTTAAGACATATAGAAAAAAGAGAGAAATGTTTCATATTTCTACATTATACTAAGATTTCAAAAATCAGGATTTTAACATTAATCAATAGAGTTCTGCTAAGCTAATGGAACACTGGCAGTTTATAATTACTCACAAGCTCAAGATTTTACATTCCCTTTGGTTTCTTCTGAATATAGACTTCAAGGTGCTTGTCACCGTGCTAAAACAATTTCTGTTCAATCTATAACTCTACCCCTCTGGACTGAGAAAAAAAGTGCTCATGCTTTGTAACCCAAACTTAGAGCTTTTACTAGGTTTCAAAGGCATGAGTCTACTGTCGTCTTATAGACACCTGTTAACTACGTTTTCTAAAATATATATTTCCATACAATGGTAAAACTAAAGTTCACAAAGTTTCAGGGCATCAAAGTCATAAGATTTGGATCTACCTGCCACAGATCAAATGGACTCCAAAGAAGTACACCTGCCTGTTCTTGAAAATGGAATTTTTTTCCCTTGGTCTTGGGACTCCTTACCTTCTCCAACTAGACAATTTTAACTTTTGTCCATAGTCTATATTTGACTCAATAGGTTTTCACCTGGCTGACAGACTTCATCTGTGGGATGTAAAACCATGTCAAGGAAGTTTGGTAAGGTAGAGCGGGTCGAGACCCAGCACACACCTGAGGCCGAGGTGGTCCTAGCTCCCTGACAGACTCCTGACTTGGAACTTGTGCCATGCATGTCACATAAAAGAGATGTGACCCGTAGTCGAGTAGACTCAAGACAGAGTTCTCCATGCTAATGAGATACCCAGAGGTCTGGAGGGCTTAGCCAATAAGCTTCCCTTCCCACACATTCCTCTCTCAGCAAAAGGTGCCCACCCTGAGAGGTGGGGCATGGTTTTACTTATCCATTTTCCATGGATTGTATTTCCATTTGGAACCATAGATTGTCTCTGTTATCCGTTGTGGGGGGCCATGTCCAAGTGTCTGAGAACCCCACAGCCTCGTCACATCGAAAGCCCGAGGAACCCAGAACCAGTTCTAGCTTTCTCATGTCTCAGACGGCACTTTCCAACCCCAGAGCGGTGCCTCAGTGCTTCCCTACAGACCAACACTGGCCTGGGCGCACTCAAACTCCCTGCATTCTGCCTCAACAAGCAGCCAGGCCCAATGGCAGAGCCGACACGGAGCAGAGAGTGCCTACAATCCTACACCCATCCTGTAGACAGCAAGCTGCTGAGGTCTGGGTTGGCTGAAAGCCGATGTTCACCAGGCTAGCTAATAGGATTGCTCCCTGTCTTTCATCTAAACCAGCTAATCAGACGCTTCTGATAAATGCCCCCTCACCCAGCCTTGACTATGGTTTCAGCTTTCCTGAGCCCCTTTGACAATGTCCTAATGTCAGCAGGAAGCAATTACAGAACAACAACAACAACAAAAAAGCGATGTCCACTGTCCCACATTACAGGCTGAAATGCTAGGTCAAAAAGGTCCCTTGGGCCCTCTCTAAAAAGGACCCCACTTTGTGATCCTGACCACCCTGATGGCCACGAAAATAGATGAGATCCAATCCTGGATTCACCACTCTCATCTGAAGTTCATCTGGAAACACGGAGAACCCCAGTGATGGGTCATCAGACAACCCCCACAGGGCCTGGTACAAATCAGGCTGATAAAAGACTCTGGAGACTAGTTTTCTTTCTTTCTTTTTTCTTTTCATTACTTACTTATTTTATGTATATGAGTGTGTGTGTGCATATATGTGTGTGTGTGCATATATGTGTGTGTGTGTAGCTGTCTTCAGACATATGAGAAGAGGGCATCAGATCCCATTACAGATGGTTGTGAGCCACCATGTGGTTGCTGGGAATTGAACTCAGGACCTCTGCAAGAGCAGACAGTGCTCTTAACCACTGAGCCATCTCTCCAGCCCTGGAGACGAGTTTTCTATTTTGTTACCTTAGGCTACTGAGGCACGTGCTCCAGATCAACACATATGGACTTCGATTAGAACTACAGACAGGAGTCTAATTACCAATATCATTGTCTGTGGCTCCGCCCTCACGTTTGACTTATGTAAATTATTTGGGCCAAAATGTAATAGGTGCCCAAAGACTGCAAAAATTTGTGTTCCCTCATTCTCTAAGTCTTTTGGATATAGGATCCAGAATATGAAAAATAATTTGGCCATCCTTTAGATATATGCCTGTCTCTCAGATGGAGACCCAGATTGTGGGGGGACAAGATATGTACTTTTCTGTTATATGGGGCTATGAAACATTAGCTCCCTGGGTAACTGATAAGGATAATTATATTCAGTCACAGAGGGTTGAAAGCCACTCTGAAAAAAAATCAACCTCATTCAAATCAAGATTTTAAAATGATATAAATAACGGAGGAACAGTACAGGAAAACAGAGGATGTATCTTGGTAGGGCCACCTGTTGAGAGCAATTATAGATAACCCTTATGGAAATGGTCATTACAACCACAGAAAGGAAGAGGAAAGAGTCCTGTCCCCACCTAGACAAAGGCCAAATGACACAATAAACACTTTTGGTCTGAGAGTACCAGAAAAGGGCTGCCAGCCCTCATCTGCCCAGACATGGACTTGGTTACTTCACTGACCACCAAACCCACTCTGGGCACTGTCACTCCTGCCTCTGACACTCCTGCCTCAGTACAAGCTCTGCTGGAGACTGACACTGCCAGCCAGTTTCTAGTTGGTGGGCATATCAATGCTATACTCAGCTTGTTTCTAATGTACAGAATACAAGGAAGACTTGGGGACTCGTGTCTTTATGCATCAGGTAAGAACCCTGGAACCATCCAGAGATTTCAGTCCACCGATAACAGGGTCTTAGACATCGTTGGTCCCAACACAGTATTAAACCCTCTCCCTGAGACCAACTATACCCTTGAGGGCATGAGCCCACCTTGACTCTGGGAGGATTAAAGGACACAAGGCCTCTGCTTATTCGAAGACTAATAGAGAATTAGTCTCAGTACCTTCAACATTGTAATTTAACAATCCACCTACAGATGTTAACTGCAGGAGTTCCCCCTTAGTATTTAGTACTTCCAGAAGGTACTTGGTTTGCTGGTACCTCAGGAGTAACCCTTGTCTTTCTATCCTCAGTAAAACTTCTGACTTTTACTTACTTGCAATCTATCGCCTCAGATATACTATTACTCTAGAGAGGAAGACTGGAAACACCTGGGACTTCCAACAGTGACCCATGATGGCCAGGGCAGCTCCACTACTTGTGCCTCTCCTAGTAAGCATGGGTATAGCAGGGTCTGCCAACATGGGAGCAGCAGCACTTATTAAGGGATCTCAAAATTTCAAATATTTAAGTTAACAAATTGATCAAGACCTGTCAAAATTACAAAACGCCAAAAAAGGCTGGTATAAAAGTTTGTTTTATTGCTCCCTCTGGCCTCAGAGAAAAATTAAGAGTCAATGATTTGACTCACAGGGAACAACTCAGAAAGGGGGAATGTTGAGACCTGCTCCTTTTAACATAACTGTAGCCATTTTGTATTCAGTCTGGATTTTGCCCATAAGGTGAAATTAAGTTCAAGTTTTCAGGCTCCACTTCCCAGAATTGCCCATAGCTGACACTAAAGAATGTAACTAATAAACCAAAAACTTATGATTGAATCACTCATACTGTTGTCTCAATGTTCTAAAATTCCTGTTCACCACCTGTCCACCACCCTTCTCACCTCACTCGGGACCAATCAGCTTAAAGGTTAGCTGACAAGACTGTCTAGTTAGCCAAAAATGCTGTACCACTTCGCTGCTTGCCTGCAAACTTTTAAACCTGTTTTTTCCTGTAAACAGCCTGCCCTGAGGACAGACTGGTGCCACAACTAGATTTTTCCTTCTTGTGGTCCTGGACAGTCAGCATTATGGTATGCACTCAATAAACTATTCGTGCTTAACTCAGATTGGCAATTCCCAGACCCCAACAACGGCCCTGATGGAGTAGGTGTGACTTTGTGTTAGAGGCCCAGCTTTGAGGTCTCCAATGCTCAAGCCACACCCAGTGTGACAGTTCTTTACTGATGCCTGCAGATCAAGACGTAGAACTCCTGGTCCTCAAGTACCATGTCTGCCTGCACACTGACATGTTTCTCATATTGATAATTGACTGAACCTCTGAAACTGTAAGCCAGCCCCAGCTAAATGTTTGCCTTTATAAGAGTTGCCATGAAGGTGGTGTCTCTTCACAGCAATAGAAACCCTAACTAAGATAATTCGTGTTTGCAGGGATACCTTCATAAACAGAGTAAGAAATCAGAGAAAACAATGAAAATATAAGTACAAGAATTTGTTTTGTTTTTTCTAGAGAGGATTTCTCTGTGTAGCCCTGGCTATCCTGAAACTCACTCTGTAGACCAGGCTGGACTGGAAGTCAGAGATCCACCTGCCTCTGTCTCTTGAGTGCTGGAATTAAAGACATGTGCCACCATACCCAAGCAAGTACAAGAATTTTAAAAGTGATATTTAAAATTAAGTATGTTAGTGCATATCTGCTGTCTCAAAACATGAGAAGTGGAAACAGGGAGACCAGGAGTTCAAAAACAACCTGAGCTACATAGAGAGCTTGAAACCAGTCTGGGATACATGAGATCCTTTCTCAAAACAGACTAAACTGTTACATTTAATATACTTGGAGAAAAAATGTAGAGTGTAATTATTAAAAAAAACAATCCACGCTATTGCGGGCCAGACACCGGTGGTCTTGGTCTGCTCTCAGCAGATACATAGCCTGAGACCCTGTGTGTCTCCTTGACAACGCCTCTCCCACCAACACCAGCTCTGCCTCTCCAGAGCTCCGAGATCAATCGTTCGGTCCCCGCGGCCAGCTGCTGCCAAACGGCTGTCTTCCAGTTCCAAAGCCTGACTGAATTCCGCCTGGGCTAAATTCTTTCCCTCTGGCCCACCTGAGTCGCTGCAAATATAAAACACCAGACAATCTTAGTTTAGAATCAACAGATAACACAACCGCTGACGTGTGAATCTACTATCCTAAACCATCAACTATTCTATGTTAGAAATCTCCCGGGGGGCAAAATTCACCACCAGATCTAACAGCCCCCAATCTACAGTTCGCTTCCTTTCGCTTCCTCCTCATCGTCCAAAAGGACCCTTCCTTCCTCCTGCTTTCCCTCTTTCTCTCTCAGACAGAAAGGCCCGCCTTCTCCTCACCTAGTGATTGCCTTCTTGTCGTCTTTATTATCCAATCAATTAATTAGGGGACAATTTCACTACAAAAAAAACAAAAAACAAAAAAACCTGTGTTCCTAACAGTTTTCACTTTAAAATAGGGCTTAGCATTTGCCATAGACCTATCTTGTCCTGCCTTTCAGTGCCACAAGGAAGACTAAGCTGTCCATCTTGCAGTGAAAGTTTTGCTGCTTTGGGACAGTTTGATGCTCCTTTGGGATAGAGACATGGCTCCGCGTTTGAGAACACAAACTACTCTTTCAGAAGACCTGAGGTCAGTTCCTAATATTCACATTAGGCCCAGAGCCTCTGACATTCCCCTAGGAAACAAGTTCACAAAAAGTAATTTTTTAAACATTTTGTACATATATATATATATGTTCATGTGTGGGCGTTCATGTACATGTACATGTGTGCATGGAAGTCAGAGATTGACATAGGGTATTTTCCTCAATAACTTTACACTTTTTATTATTTTATAATGTTTAATTTGTGTGTGTGTGTGTGTGTGTGTGTGTGTGTGTGTGTGTGTGTGTATGCGCGTGCGCACACACGTCGTACATGTAAAAGTGGAAAGTTAACTTTTAGGAATCTCCTTCCACCACTTGGGTTCTAAAGATTGAACTTGAGTTGTCAAGCTTGGTAGTGGATGCCTTAAGTGAGCAATCTTGCCAGCCCTGTCTTAGGAGTTTTGTTTGTTTGTTTGTTTCATGTAAAAATTGCACCAAACTTTAGAAATGTAAGTTTTTGTTGGTAAAAAACCCATTGTTTTAAAAGTCCCATATTTGTAAAAGAAAGAATGAATAAACATGAGAAACAATGGAGAAAATAAAGGAAAGAAGAGTTGCTTTCCATTTTTTTGCCAAATCCCACCAAAGTTTTATGAAGAAATGATGAGGAAGGGCTGGAGAGATGGCTCAGTGGTTAAGAGCACTGACTGCTCTTCCAGAGGTCCTGAGTTCAATTCCCAGCAACCACATGGTGGCTCACAGCCATCTGTAATGGGCTCTGATGTCCTCTTTTGGTGTGTCCAAGGAGAGCAACAGTGTACCATACATAAAATAAATAAATAAATCTTTTAAAAAAAAAAAAAGAAATGATGAGGAAACCAGGGAAGGATAAAGGGAAGGAGAGAGGCTCCAACAATCCACAAGGACAGGATACTATGCAAATGGGACACCCCAAACCAGGAATTCTCTTAGACACCTTTTTTTTTTTTTTTTTTTTTTGGTTTTTCGAGACAGGGTTTCTCTGTATAGCTTTGGCTGTCCTGGAACTCACTCTGTAGACCAGGCTACCCTTGAACTCAGAAATCCACCTGCCTCTGCCTCCCAAATGCTGGGATTAAAGGCATGTGCCACCACCGCCCAGCCTCTTAGACACTTTAAATTGATTACCAGAATAATATAAACTAGTCAAAATTCCATAGAATGTTGAAAAAAATCAAAGTCAAAGACATCTTTCAAAGATGACATAATACAAAATGGGAACTACAACTGGATGTAGCTGTACAGATCCTAGACCTCAGTAGGCACCGAGACCTTAGCACAACTGACGCCATGATGGAAGTACAATTCAGGCTATAAAACTAAACACATAAACAATACCACGTGCCAAAACAAAAACAAAGATCAGTCTCAAAATGTATTAACCTTGCTTTTTGACTTCTGTAGTTCTGCTTCTGCCTGTTAACTGAAGTATGTCAACCCAGAACATAGTTCTTGTGTTTAAAAGCTCATCCTGAGAAAGGCTCAGGGCTACACTAGGATCCTGAACACCGAATGCAAGTAGTTGCATGCTAATAAAGACTTTCTGTTGGCTTGAACCCATGTTCAAGCAATCTTCTCTAGTGAGTATCCCACAAAGGTGACAGGGCTTAAGAGGCTAGTGTTGGGAGTCCAAGAATCACCCACAAACCACACAAACACTAATCTCAGTCAGATAGGGATGGTTTACTGAACACACATTCTAAGACTGATAGATCAGAGCCATAGCTCAGAATTCTGGGCTGAGGCTACAAAGACAAACTCTGTCAGTTTATGAAGGCTAAAACTGCCAAAACCACACCAAGCTCATATGCAGGCACAGGAAGTACGGCCTAGTGGTCCACTCTGATTTAAGCCATTTCAGACAGACATAACAGTTCATATTGACCTTTAATTTGATAGGTCCTTTGTAAAGCTTTGTGGAATTTCTTAAGATTAGCAAACCTCATACAGAATATAACAAGATATGTGATCAGCATGACTGTGCTCTGAGTCAAGTTCTTTTTCTGGGTCAATGACTGGCAGGCATATTACAGCAACAATATAAAATAGCTGGCAGGTGTGGAACAAAATGGCTGCATCAATGCTAGGGGACACAGGCCTCAACAGCTGGGGCAGAAGGATGGTTACAAGAAGCTTATCTGGGCTACACTGTAAGACCCTGTCTCAAAACAAAAAGGGGCTGCGAATGTAGCAGGGTTGGTAGAATGTGTGCATGAGGTTCTAGGTTCATATTTCAATATCATATAAAACAGACATGGGGGGGGGCTGGAGAGGTAGCTCAGTGGTTAAGAGCACTGACTGATCTTCAAATCCCAGCACCCACATGGCAGCTCAGAACTGTCTGTAACTTCAGTTCCAGAGGCTAAAACACCCTCACACTGACATACAAGCAGGCAAAACTCCAATGCACGTGATATAAAAATTAAAAATTAAAAACCAAACATGGTGGTTTGCATGAGTTGTAATGCTACAACTCTGGAGGTAGAGGCAGGAGGATCAGGTGTTCAAGACCACTCTCTGCTACATAGTGAATGGTAGGTCAATCTGGCTACACAAGACTTTGTCTCAAAGGGGGAAAAGGTAAACAAAAATGGCGATGGCTACTTGTGGGACACATAGAAGGTATGGTCACTGAGAATGGAGAGTTCAGTTTTTAATTCAAGGTATCTATATTTACTAGATACTGGGGGTTTTGTTGTCATTTTATTTTTTATTGTTATTGTTTGTTTGATTGCTTTGTTTTTGTGACAAATTTTTGCTATATAGGCCAGGCTGGCCTCAAACTCTCAACCCTAGGGATCTAGCTCCATGGCAGAACATTTAGCTACAAGTTCTCAATCCTCCTGCCTCAGCATCCCACGTGTGGATTACAGGTGCTTACTATAGTATCTGGCTCGATTTTTATTTTGTTTTGTGCATATCCCATGCTCACTTTTATACAGCAATCTCTTTGTATCTCTGCAATAAAAAAAGAACTTGGTAGAGCCCGATGTGGTGACACATGCCTCTTACATCAGCACTTACGAGGCTCAAGAATTCAAGAACATCCTCACTACATCAACATCACCCTCAAAACCTGGCAGTGGTGGCACACACACACCTTTAATCCCAGCACTCTGAAGGCAGAGGCAGGTGGATCTCTGAGTTTGAGGCCAGCCTGGTCTACAGAGTAAGTTCCAGGACAGCCAGGGGTACATAAAGAAGCCTTGTCTCAAAAACAAAATAAAACAAAAAGTTGGGTATGATAGCTCAAGGCTTTATTTCCAGCACTTGGGGATACAGAGACAGGTGGATCTCTGTGAATACTGGGCCACCCTAGTCTACATAGAGAATTCCAGGACAGCCAGGACTACATAAAAAGACCTTGTCTTCAAAAAAATTTTATATATATATATATATATATGTGTGTGTGTGTGTGTGTGTGTGTGTGTGTGTGTGTGTGTATAATTTATATTTATATATAAATTTATATATTTATAAATTTATATATATGAAATGTATATATTATATATATGAAGATGCAATTTAGATAAACACTTAAATGTCATCTCTTGGCCTCCATACAGATATACACCAGTAAGCATATCTGCACACATGTATGCACACAAACATATACCACACACACACACACAAAAAAAAACATTTTAAAAGAAAGTAACAATCCTTTACATATAAAAATCTTGAACTCCGAGGCCAGCCTGGTCTACAGAGTGAGTTCCAAGACAGCCAGGGCTACACAGAGAAACCTTGTCTCGAAAAACAAAAAACAAAAAACAAAACAAAAAAAAAATCTTTAACTCACTCTGTGACCAAGGTGAGCCTTGAATCTTAGATTCCCCCTACCTCAGCCTCCTGGGTAAATGTCTAAAAGTTTGAGACTGAGGCTAGAGAGATGGCTCAGCAGTTACTTCTCCTAGAGAGGGTCTGTGTTCAATCCCCAGCACCCACACGATGGCTCACAACCACCTATAACTCCAGTTCTAGGGGATCTGATGCCCTCTCTGACCTCCAAAGACATCAAGCATCATTGTGGTATACATACATACATACATACATACATACATACATACATACATACATACATACA
>JANHMN010000005.1:114633300-114647234 GCA_030674055.1 Rhabdomys pumilio | reverse complement strand
ACATACATACATACATACATACATACATACATACATACATACATACAGGCAAAACACTCATATATACACAAAGGAAAATAAATCTTTAAGAAAGTTTTTTTTTAATTTAAAAGTAGCCGGGCGGTGGTGGTGCACGCCTTTAATCCCAGCACTTGGGAGGCAGAGGCAGGCGGATTTCTGAGTTCGAGGCTAGCCTGGTCTACAGAGTTAGTTCCAGGACAGCCCAGGCCACACAGAGAAACCCTGTCTCAAAATAAATAAATAAAAATAAGTAGCTGGAATATGGATCTTCACCACCAGCCCAGCTTCATGCAAGTCTCTTAGTGCTTGACATAAACCAAAACTGGGGGGTTGGGGGAGAGTAGAGATCAGCATTCCAAAACAGTAGAAAGATTTGGAGCAGTACTGAGGAGGCCATCTGGTCCAGAATGCAGAACAGGCCACTGACTGGACTTCAGAAGCAACAGGCAGATCTCCATCCTACAACTGAACAGACCTGAATTTTGCCAACTATAACTAAAGACTTTCTCATGGCTTCCAGAAAGACTTCAGCCCTGACCACACCTCCGTCTTAGGCTGGTGATTCCTGAATAAGGCACCTAGACGGGCCACAGCCAACTTCTGATCTACAAAACAGTGAGCTAATAACTGAGTGTTGTCGTAAGCCACTAAGTATCAGGTAATTTATTACACAGCACTGGAAATCCAGTAGGCTGTGTTTAAAGGGTGTGAGAAAGCTGGCACGTTCACTGATTGTTGGTTGGACTGTAAATAGGTGTAACCTCTATAGAGGGCAAATTGTCAATATGTAAAAATTGAAGGTTTCATTCCTTTGACCCCACAGCTCTACCTTTAGGAAATCCTCCCACAAATACATCCACACACTTGAGATACACATCACAGCCTTGTTTAAAATAACAAAAAACTGTGTGTGGCCTACAGGTATGTCAATATCTAGGCCAGGCAAATACACAATGGCATATGCCTTCATTATGAGGCCACCCCAAATACAGTAACACAGAAATAGATCCAGGGATTACCTTTAGCTAAAAACATAAGGTTTAGGACGGCTGGGGAGATGGTTCAGTCAATATAAGTACTTGGGACACACATGTGAGGGCTGGAGTTTGAATCCAGTCTTAAAGATGGGCATGTTGCTACAAGCCTTCAACCCCAGCACTGGGGAGGCAGACACAGGAGCTGGCTGACTAGCCAGTCTGACCCAATCAGTGAGCTCCAGGTTTGGTAAGAGGCTCTGCCCCAGAGACTAAGGTGGAAAGCAACTAACTGAGAAAGACATCTGACATGGGCCAGGCCTCTGATCACCAGGAGCGTACAAGTGCTCAAGCACACACACACACACACACACACACACACACACACACACACACACTCTACATAAGATTTAGGGTGGTATATAAAATGCTACTATTTAGGTAGAGGCTGAAAGGAAGAAGTCATAATCGAATGTGTTGATGACGATCTGTGGAAGAGGGTAAACTAGTCCCCAAGGTTTGTTTGTGCGTGAGGGGACAAGGAAGGAGAGAGACTTGTTTCCCAAAGACCTTTGTTCTCTTTCAAGAACAAAGACCTGTTTTTATTACCCAGCAAAAAAAAACAAAAGAACAAAACAAAACAAAAACAAACAGCAATAAAAGATTTTTTGGGTTTTTTTTTTTTTTTTTTTTTTTTTTTTTTTTTTTCGAGACAGGGTTTCTCTGTATAGCCCTGGCTGTCCTGGAACTCACGTGGTAAACCAGGCTAGCCTCGAACTCAGAAATCCATCTGCCTCTGCCTCCCAAGTTCTGGGATCAAAGGCGTGCGCCACCACCGCCCGGCTGCAATAAAAGATTAAGATTAGCTTGTTCCCATAGTTAGTTGGAGGGAAGAAAGAAGTGGGCAAGGAAGAAGGAGGAGGAGAGGAGAGGTGAGAAGAGGCAAGGCAAGCAAACAGGCCACTTTTCCTCTGCTCAGCAGAGCCCAGTCACAAAACAAAGGGACTCCTGAGAAATGCATCATTAGGTGATTTTTGTCATTGTGGAAAAAATGTCAGCACTGTTAAACAAAGATAGCAATGAAATCTTGGTCGCTGGCATGACACTGGGCAATATAATCACACGGGCGCTCCCTTGTATCATATCCACTGTCCATGCCAAGGAGAGTATTAACAGATGTAGCTGTCTCTTGCACTCAACACTAATGCACTGGCTCTTTTTTTTTCCCCAGAAAAATGTCCATTTGCTGCTTGCAAAGATGTCCTCTACAAGAATAACTGCTTAGGGTTAACTGTGCAACCAGCCTCATGCCTTCATGCCGTTAGTCCTTCTCCCAAGAACCCAATCCCTAGTGTCCCAAATTTATGATGAGACTAAACAATGAACCAAGTGACATTTAATTTGGAGATGGGGGCATGGTTTTTGCCATGTAGCCATGGTTGGCCTAGTACTCAACATGTAGCCCATGCTAGCCTCTCTCAAACTCATGACATTTCTCCTACTTCAGCCTCCCAAGGGCTAGGACTGTAGGCATGCACCACCAGTTACTTACTTTATCCATGTTCCCTCCCCACTTGGAGTGAAAATACTTGTTTTGTTTATTTAAGACAGGTTTTGTATACACCAGCCTAGCCTAGAACTCATTATGCAGCCAAAGATGATCTTGAACTTCCCAAATTTTGTAATGACAGGCTTATACCATCATGCCTGGTGTATCCATCAAACCCAGGGCTTCGTGCATACTAGGCAACCCCTCTAGCAACTGAGTCATCTCTGGCTGGAAATGTTTTCCATTTATTTGAGGACCATCTAGGAGACAGGGCACAGCAGGTTCAGGGTTCTCGCTTCCAAGTCTAAGCACCTGAGTTCCGTGTGCTGGGACCTACTCACACAAGTTGTGCTCTGACCTCCACACTAACTAACACGTGTGCTACTGCGCATGTACACAGTAAGGAAAGAAATGTAAAATATTGTTAGTCTGGTTTGGTTTAGTAGGACTTTCAAGACAGGGGTTCTCTGTCTCGAAAGCCTTGGCTGTCCCGGAACTCACTCTGTAGACCAGGCTGGCTTCAAACTCACAGAGATCTGCCCAAGAGCTGGCATTAAAGGTGTGAGCCACCACCGCCGGGCAAATGTGAAACAGTTTTAAATAAGAAAAATGTCTAAACTTTTCCTAAAAGGCCAGCATCTCAAGATTAGATGCTCTTTCCTTTCAATGGGTGTCAAGGTGGAGAGAAACCCTGGTAAGCTGTTTGTACAAAGCGATAGTTTAAAGTTGAAAGCACTTGATCACAAACGTAATTCAGGAACTAGTGAAATGGCTCAACTGGTGAAGTGTGTGCCATTCAAGTATGAGAACCTGAGTTCAAACCCCCGAACAAGCATAAAATCCTGTCCCAGAGGTATGCGCCTGCAATCTCAGTGGGGTAAGAAGCTAAAAACACAGAAAAGCAAACTGAATCCAAATTCTGATGGGTGAATACTTGTCATCTCAGCATTCAGGAGGCAGAGGAAGGACGATCGTCAGAAGTTCCAGGATAGCCAATATTACATAACCAAACCCTGTCTCAGGAAGGGGGTGGGGTGCTGGAGAGAGGACTTAGCTTACTTGTCTTGCAGCAGAGGCCCAGGGTTTGATCCCCAGTGTCCATGTGAGGTGGCTCACAACCACCTGTAATTACAATTTCAGGGAATTCTACATCCTCTGGCATCTGCATGTCTATGGTACACACAAAGCCATGCAGGCACACATACATACACCTAAAAATACAATCACTTTTCTTTATATAAAACAAAGCACAACAAAAGGAGCATACAGCACAAGCTGGACGCCCGGCTGCACTTTGCACACGTACATAAACTACATTCTGCAAGGGCAGGTTGGCCCAGACCCCTGATGCTTGTTTGCCTTCTGTGTCTTGGACTGTATGATGATGTGAAAGTAAACTTACACAGCCATTCTACTTGTCACTTTTAAAAATAGGGGTCAACAAATTATATGAGGCATTCTCCCATTTTCCTATAAAATGGACCTTGGGTTCAAGGGGCTTGCCCAACTGCAGGCAACTGCTAGCACTATAAGCCACTCTCGAGAGGGTGGGGCTCATCTAGGTTGACCAGCAGGTGAGGTAAGCAACCACACGTTCAGTTTGGGATATTGTCTAAAATCCCCCGGAGTAGGGTTAGAGACGGTTGCAAGCCTCTATTCTAACATAGGTGCTGGTAACTGAAGCCAGGGACTCTGCAAGGGCTCTTAAACACTGAGCCACTCCTTCTGTGCTAAGTAAGTGAAGGAGCATGTCCTCCTTTAGGTTCTCACATCCACACACTGCTCCTCTTGCTACTGACTAGAACTGGACCCCAATTCTTTTTCTTTCCTTTATGGCTAACACACTAGGACTTCGTTTTGTTTTGCATTATGTATGTTCATGTTTTGCGTGCGTGGATGTATATACATGATGTGTGTTCCTGGTGCCCATGAGGGTCAGAAGAGGGTATTGAATTTCCTGGAACTGGAGTTATGGATGGCTGTGAGTCATCATTTGGTGCTGGGAACCAAACCCAGGTCCTCTGCAGGGGTAACAAGTGTTTGTAACCGCTAAGCCATCTCTCCAGCTCCATACTAAGATTTTGAATGCAATTTGGCTGTGGCCCTTTGCTTGGTGACATCCTGCAATCCAGCAGATCTGGTGGAGACCCCTCCTTTGTGCTCAAAGAGCCTCCATTCCCATCCCTGGTGCTGACTCAAAGGCTTGGAAAGCAGATGGTTCATTCTGGACATGACCCCAGGAAACACAAAAGAGAGACAGGGTATGGAAGAAAGACAATGGAGGGTGTGCTTATGAGCTGGTTACCTCCATGGGGCTCAGTCCTGTTGGGGAGCACTGTAGAGATTGCATGAAGCCCACCTTAGAATTGTCCCACTGTTAGGATGCATGGAGCTCAGAAGTAGAGTATAGGCTTAGCAAATGTGAGATCCTAGGTTCCAACCTAATACCCTCCAAAAGAAGTTAAGATGGTTAGTGTTAGGTGGTTTTCATGGCAGGCAACAGTAATTGCAATAACAATAAATACCATCTCAGCCAAGTATAGCGGTGTACATATAACGTTGGCACCAGGAGACAGGGGGGGGTCATTCAAGGCTACTTTAAGCTTCATAGAGAGTTCAAAGCCAGTCTGAACCACATGAGACAGTCTCTCAAACATTTTAAATAAAATTAAAAAGAGTCTGGAGAGACAGCTCAGTCGATAGAACTTTAATTGCTCACGTGCTTGTAATCCCAGTGCTCGGGAAGTAAATACCAGAGGCCCTTGGAGTTCACTGGCCACCAGCTGAGCCCAATCAGTGCACTAGCTTCAGGTTCAGTGCGATCCTGTTTCAAAACATAAAATGGTGTTGGAATGAAGGTCAGTGGGTGAAGACACTTGTCCCATAAGCCTGGTGACCTGAATTCGAATCCACAAAGTTGTCATCTGATCTCTGAATGCCAGCTGTGCCATGTGTGTCCACATCTCAACCTACACAATAATAATAAATGTAAACGTAAGATGGGCATTAATGCTGACCTCTGACTTCTCTTTTTTTTTTTTTTTTTTTTTTTTTTTTGGTTTTTCGAGACAGGGTTTCTCTGTGTAGTCCTAGCTGTCCTGGAACTCACTCTGTAGACCAGGCTGGCCTCCAACTCAGAAACCCGCCTGCCTCTGCCTCCCAAGTGCTGGAAAACCTTTTTTTCCCATAAGACTCGATGAGAGTCACAGGGGAAGAGAGTGACCTCTGACTTCTGAAGAACGTACCCACTCATTCATATACACCTACCCTACACATGAGCATGCACACACAAAATTTACTCATGCATTCATTAAAAAAACACTGTCTCAATAGAGAACAAAATGCTTGGAATAATTATCCACCAAGGCCTATCTCTATCAGCTTGCCTTCCCACACACACTATTCAGCGTTGGTCCTCTATTGACACCCAAGCTGGAAGGCTGGAAGAGGCAGGAGGTGGTGACTTGTCTTCCACAACAGCTAGCTATCTCAGGTGGTCACAGGGGTTACAGAGCAGGCCACCAACAGTGTCTGCAGCATTTGCCCTTATATTTCTGTGCCAAAAATGGCCATATTATTTCTTCTTCTCAGTTTTCTTCTGTATATATAGAAGTATTTCCAGCGTCAGAAAGGACAGTAGTACTTAGTACTCAAAAACTGTCTTCTTAATGAGTGGATGGATGGATGGATGGATGGATGGATGGATGGACACGCATAGAGTTCAGGGTAAAATGTTGAAGCAGAAGATAGACTTGGGGCAGGGGTGCTGAGATGAAATTACAGATACTTCCAGTGCTCCATGAGTTGTTACCCTTAATAACTAAAAGGAACAACTTTCACAGGCAAAACTTGGGAGTCATTCAGGTTTCCAAGTTCAGAGCCCGCCTGAGCTACATATTGAATGTAGCTAACCCTAACCCTAACCCTAACCCTAACCCTAACCCTAACCCTAACCCTAACCCTAACCCTAACCCTAACCCTAACCCTAACCCTAACCCTGCTTGAACAACTTAAAGAGACTCTCTCTCAAAATCAAAATACAGGGCTGAGGCATAACTTGGTGGCAGAGCTCTGAAGGGGTGAGGGGAGCAGAGGCAGAAAAGGCAAGAGTTTCAAGTCATAAAAATCTCCAGACAATTGGGAAAATAAGATCACATGAAAAGCAGGGGTAATTTTTCTAACGCTGGGAGATTTAGGGAGCCTCAAGAAGTAACAGCATCAGTAATTCCTTCTGTGTCCATCCCCAAATCTCTGTCTGCATCCAAGGAGAGGGGATGCTTCTCTTCCGGTTCCTTTTCAAGCTTAAGTGCTATTAAAAGTAACAACAGGGGCAAAACTAAACTTACCCAGACAGGAAGAGCAAGTTATGTGGAAATTAAGTGTCCTCACCTAATTACCTGACACGCCCTCCTGGCCCAGTTCATGGCCATGAAAGTGACCTGCCCACCACCACCCTTAGGTCTAAAGGTGTGTCTGTGCAAGCACTCCCAAGGCCTCCGCCAGGCCGGTACTTGGGTTAAGCCATTCCACCCTGGTGGAGTGGAAGTGGAAAGATAGACATGCTCCCGTGCCCTCTTGTCTGGAGCCAACAACTCCTCTGAGCCACCAACTCATCTGAGCCACCAATAGCCCTGACTCATCTGTTCTGCCTAACATAGATAGGTGTGGCTACAGCAGCGACCCTAGCATAAGGGACTGGGTGGCTCCGGAGAACAAGAACCTTATCTTTTATCAGCCTGGGACCTACAAAGACTATATCAGTGGCCTGCAGGAATAAGTTTGATATTTAACTGCTGAATCAGTCAGTTCTCCTCCTCCGTCCATGGAAGCTCAGCAGGCCAGGAACAGTATCTGCAGCATTTGCCCTTAGAAGTGCCAAAAAAGGTCATATTATTTCTTCTTCTCAGTTTTCTTCTGTATATATAGAAGCACTTCTAGTGTCAGAAAGGACAGTAGTACTTAATACTCAAAAACTGCTCAGAGTCACATCATGAATGGAGCCCTTCTGACAGGGATCAGCCTAAAGCACAGGAAACATGAGTGTTCTATAACCTCTGAGATTCCTGGGACTTTGCTGGCTTTCCCACTGAGCTCCCACACTCAGGCACTTTTCTTCTGTGCTCTCCTTGGCTGGAAGTGCTCACAAGCATGAGTCCCTAATGATAGTGCCCTCATCTTGATTGTCAGTGAGCTTTTAAGCTTGACTTCAAGGTGGTAGTTGCTGCTGCTGCTTTTCTTTTCCTTTTCTCTCTTTCTTTTTCTTTTGTTTGTTTGGTTGGTTGATTGGTTTTGACTTCGTTTTGCTTGTTTGTTTGTTTGTTTGTTTGTTTGTTTTGAGACAGGGTTTCTCTGTATAGCCCTGGCTGTCCTGGAACTTGCTCTGTAGACGAGGCTGGCCCTAAACTCAGAGATCTGTCTGCCTCTGTCTCCTGAGTGCTGGGACTAAAGGTGTGAGCCACCACCACCTGGCTCTTTTTCCTTTTCCTCTTCCTCCTCCTTCTCTTCTTTCCTATTCCTCCTTCTTGTCTTCTCCTCTTTAGTGTTGGGGATTGTACCTAGAGTCTCATACATGCTAAGCAAGTGTTCTATCACTGAACTACACCTCAGCCCAGTTTCATTCTTTCATTTATTCATATATGTGTATGTATATGTATGTATATGTATGTATATAATTATATATATGCATATATATAATTTGTTTAATGTTTTTTAAAGACTTTTTATTATTTATATGCATATGTATGGGTATTTAGAGGAGGGTATCAGGTCCCCTGGAGCTGGAGTTGAAAGCTGCCTGATGTGGGTGCTGGAAAATGAACTTGGGCCCTCTGCGAGTGTATTGAGGCTCTTAGCCAGTGAGCCATCTTATCTGCCTTCTTTGTACTCTTTCTTTTGAGGCAGTGTCACTCTATGTTCCTCAGCCTGGCTCTTGGGTTCAGTCTGAAGCCCAGGAAGAACTTGAACTTCTCAACCATCTGTGTCAGCCTCCTGGCTTTCTGAGGTTACAGGTCTGAGTCACTGAGTCCAGATTCATGGATTTTGTTTTCACAGCTGAACTTTCTAGGAGGATCTCAATAGACATTGACTCCTCAGTATCTACCTGGAGCTTGATTTCCTCTCATTTGTCTAAATCTAGTCAGAGCAAAACTCATTGTCCAGGCCACACAGCACCATAGGACAACTCAGGATAAGATGCCTTGTCCTCTTGCAGCTCACCATGAACCTCCTAGACAGTCCACATGGCTCTGTGATGCATGTAGGAATGGGACACAGTGAGTGACAAATGTCCTCTCATAGTCTCAAGTGTGGGAATTTGGCCAAAGACATCGAGCATGTGGTTTCTCTTTCGCCTTACTCAACTTTCCACCCATTTCTCTGGCCAGACGCCCAGAAAAGTAGCCTTGGAACCTGATGCCAATTCCTTCTCTGGCCCCACCTTCAGGTTTCTGTTGACAATTCCTGGGAACCAGAAGGGACAACCTTTAGCCTTCCACTTCTACGTCACCTCTTCCTACTTGAAAGCAGCAAGACGCAGTGGCCAGATAGATGTCAGTTCTCTATTTGGGGAGAGACATTGTGATTTGAGTTCTATGGGACTGACTTCTGACTTGCTCAAGAAATTTGGAAAAAACCAAAAGTCTTCCCTGTTATCAAGCAGATGATTTCAGGCTACCTAGGGAGACAGCTGATTGTTGGTTGGTTTGGTTTGTTTCTTTGCTGCTGCTGCTGCTGCTGCTGCTGCTGCTGCTGCTGCTGCTGCTGCTGCTGCTGCTACTGCTGCTACTGCTGCTACTGCTGCTGCTGCTGTTGAAAGATTTATTTATGTAGTGTTCTGTTTGAATGTACACCTATACACCTGCAGGCCAGGAGAAGGTGATAGATCTCATTATGGATGGTTGTGAGCCACCATGTGATTGCTGGGAGTTGAACTCAGGGCCTCTGGCTGGAGCAGTCAGGGCTCTCAACCTCTGAGCCATCTCTCCAGCCCTATTGGTTTGTTTTGAGATAAGCTGTAGCCAAGGCTGGCCTAGAACTCAAACCAATCCTCCTCCCTCAGCTTCCCTCTTGAGCAGAAGACTATAGGCATCCACTTACCATGCCTGAAAAGCTTGTGTATATACAATGCAAGGTAGAACTGAAGACTGTATGAAGACTGTAGCTTTGTGTGTGTGTGTGTGTGTATGTGTGTATGTGTGTATGTGTGTATGTGTGTATGTGTGTGTGTGTATATATATATATATATATATATATATATATATATATATATATATATGAATCCAAGCTGGCCTTGAACTCACTATGTATGTAGCTGGAGATGAGATTGAATTCCTGATCCTCTTGCCTCCATCTCCCAAGTGTTAGGATTATAGGTGTATGTTACTATGCCAGATTTTATGTGGAACTAAGGATTTGGTACAGGCTGGGCATCACCACACTTATGCAGAGTTCAGAAGACAGCATCAGATCTCTAGAACTGGAGTTACAGATGGTTGTGAGCTGCCATAGAACCAAAACGAGAGAGATTCTTACAGCAAGAGCAGTAAGTGCTCTTAACCGCTGAGCTATCTTTCCAGATTCCCTGCCACTTTTCTTTTTGAAACAAGACCTGTCATTCAGCTCTTAGCTTCCCAGTTTGGTGTACTGGCTAGCCAGGAAGCTCTGAGAAGTCACCTGTCTCCATTCCAGTGGTGGCAGGGTGGCAAATGGGATTCTAGGAGCCCTACAGCAGGTCCTGATGCTCTCGTGGCAGACACTACCATCTGAGCCATCTTCCCACCTCTCCACAATCAACTTTGTCTTGCCTGTCCAATGACATTGTAACCAGGCTCTTTCTTTTTGTTTTCTTTATGTCATTGTCATGAGTTCCTGGAACCACATTCCTGTCAGAGTGGATCCCAGCTTTTAGAAATGACCTTGAGCTGGGCGGTGGTGGCGCACGCCTTTAATCCCAGCACTTGGGAGGCAGAAGCAGGCAGATTTCTGAGTTCGAGGCCAGCCTGGTCTACAGAGTGAATTCCAGGACAGCCAAGGTTACACAGAGAAACCCTGTCTCAAAAAACAAAACAAAACAAAAAAACAACAAAAAAAAAGATTTTTAGATGCATTCATTTATTTTTTTTTTGCATATGAATGTTTTGCCTGCATATATGTATATGCACCATGGTACCTTCCAAGGTCAGAAGCCATGTGATGCCTTAGAACTGGAGTTATGAACCATCTTGTGGATGCTAACCAATTCAGATTTAATGCAAGAACAAATGCTCTTAACCACTGAGCCATTTCACCAGCCACTACCTAATTTTAGAACGTTTCTGTCTCTTCTGAAAGGAATCCCTTACCTATTAGCAGTCATTTCCCATCCTAACTCTAGCAACCATGAATCTGCTATCTGCCTATCATAGTGTATTGGGCTGGACTCTCCATATAAACAAAATGGTTAAACTGGACGTGGTAATAGAGATTTGTGATCCTAGCACTTGGGAGGTGAAAGTTATCCTTAGCTACATACCCAGTTGGAGGCCAATCTGGTTTCCATGAGAACTTGTGTTAGCACTCCACCCCACAGTTACCTGGCAATAGCCAGGTATGCTCCCCCCCCAACACACACATACACACACACACACACACACACACACACACACACACACACACACACAGTTACCTGGCAATAGCCAGGTAGGCCTGACCCACTATAAAAGGGGCTGCTTGCCCCCTCCTCTCTCTCTTGATCTCCTGCTCTCTTGTCTTCTTGTTCTCCCTCTGTCCCCTCACCACTTTCTTCTTCCCTTTCCCCTCTCTCCAGGTACTTATGGCCAACCTCTCTACTTCTCTTCTCTTCTCTTTCTCTCTCTCTCTCTCTCTCTCTCTCTCTCTCTCTCTCTCTCTCTGCCTCTACTACCCTCTTAACTCCCCTCCTCATGCCCTGAATAAACTCTCTTCTATACTATAGAAAAAAGTTTATTCGGAGTTTATAGTGGTCCTGTAACTGGTCCCTCACAGGAAGAGATGCCTCTGCATGGGCCCGCTGACACATCCTCTTCTCCATACCTCACCACACACCCACAGAACATATTCTATATTTCTTTATCTTTTTATAAACACATCACCCTGTGTTAGGATATAATGGTGAAAAGGTACCTTTGGGGGTCCAGGGCTAAGGTATGCCACAGAACCGAAGTAACACAAGAGGTTTATTGGGGGAGGGAAGAGAACTAAAGGCCATCTTGGAGTGGGGTCACGAGATAAAGAAAACCAGGAGACAGAGAATGAATGAGAGAGATAAAGAAGAAATGGAGAGAGAGTGTGTGAAGGCTAGGCTGACTCTATGACAGGCTTCAAACTGGGTAAAAACTGGGCAAGTCAGTTACTAGAAAAAAACCCAGGCTTCAGGCGGCTAGTGAGAAACTACCCTGCCCTCAGAAGCTGCCCCACCACCTAGCTTGAGGAAAGGACAATGGTCAGCAACAGTTTCCAGATTTCAGTTTCCAGTCTCCACACCTTAGTGATGAAATGGCCCTAGAGATGGAGCAAGATAAAGGTCACCTAACCCGGTGTTTTAATGTGCTTTAAACCAGGCCTGAGAGCTCACTTTGTTAGTTGTTATTAGAAGTCTGCCCGCAGTTCAGAACAGACCACTCCAGACCACAGGGTTCCAAGGGGGAGGAGGTTTATTCAGGAGATAGGGCAAAGGTGGGGAGAAGAAGAGGGAAGAGGAAGAAGAGAAGTAGAGGCCGGCCATGAGCATGTGGAGGGGGTGGGGGACAGAGAGGCAAGAGAGCAAGAGGGTAAGAGATTAAGAGTAAGAGAGAGGAGGGGGCAAGCAGCCCCTTTTATAGTGGACCAGGCCTACCTGGCTGTTGCCAGGTAACTGTAGGGAAGAACATACCTGGCTGTTGCCAGGTAACTGTGGAGGTGGAGTTTAGACAGAATACTAACACACTTGGTTCTCTCTCTACTTTGGTAATGGGAGATCCCAGCATTCTGGACTTCTGCAGAATACCACACTCTCTGCATTTACATACTATTTGAGTTTGGGGTATCATTCTTCAGCAAATCATGGACCCTTACAAGAGGAGATGGAGAGGGGAGAGGGAGAGATAGAGAAGGAAAAGAGAGCTCTCAAGCAAGCTCAGGGTGACTACACCGCCCCTGGTAGTGGTGGGTGGAGTAAGCTGCTGCCACAGAGTCCCTGAGCAGGTTGGAAGAGCACCTAATTTACAATGCTATGTCTCAAAAAACAAAAATGAGCAAAACTATGTGACCCTTTGTGTCTGAAAACTTAGTAGAGTGTTTCCTAGGCTCACGCCCCATGTAGCAGCCATCAGTATATTTTTTAAGAAAAAAATATTGGCCAGGCAGTAGTGGTGCATGCCTTTAATCCCAGTACTTGGGAGGCAGAGGCAGGCGGATCTCTGAGTTCGAGGCCAGCCTGGTCTACAGAGTGAGCTCCAGGACAGTCAGAGCTACACAGAGAAACCCTGTCTCAAAAAACCAAAAAAACAAGAAACAAAAAAATATTGATTTATTTATGGTGGTATGTATATGAATGTGTGTGTATAAATTAAAGAATTTAGAGTCAGTTTTCTCTTTCTAACAGGTGAATCTTGGGAATTAAATTTAGGTTGTAAGAGTTGGGGACAAGCATCTTAACCCCTTTAAGGCATCTTGCTGGGTTTTTTTCCATTTGTTGACACAAGTCTTACCATATAGCCCAGGCTGGCCTCAATTTTGTGGCATTCCTTCTTCCTCTACCTCCCAAGTGCCACCATTACAAGCACACATCATTCCAATTTTTTTGTCACTATTGTTTTTGTTTTGTGACAAGGTTTCTCTGTGTAGCCCTGGCTGCCCTGGAATTTGGACTGTAGACCAAGCTAGCCTAGAACTCACAGAGATTACCTTGCTTCTGACTGCTGAGATTAAAGGTGTGCTTCACCATGCCTGGCATCTTCTGTTATACGCATACACCAAATTTTGTTTATTCGTTTCTTAGCTAATCAGTGTGACCTTTCCATTAGGACCAACACTGTTGGGAATATTCATGTATTAGTGTTTGGGTAGGCTTTATGTCCTCTGTTCTCTTGACTAAATACTTAGAAATGGATGTCGTAGGGGACTGGAGACCATGCTTGACTTTTGTTGTTTCTTGAGTCAAGATTTCTCTGTGTAACAGCCCTGTCTGTCCTGGAACTCTCTCGCTTTTGACCAGGCTGGCCTCGAACTCAGAGATCCGCCTGCCTCTGCCTCCAGAGTGCTGGAATTACAGGGGCTTGTGCCAACACACAGCCCCTCAAGCTTGACTTCTTCTTCTTCTTCTTCTTCTTCTTCTTCTTCTTCTTCTTCTTCTTCTTCTTCTTCTTCTTCTTCTTCTTTTTTTTTTTTTTTTTTTT
>JANHMN010000005.1:114612719-114623461 GCA_030674055.1 Rhabdomys pumilio | reverse complement strand
CTTGGTTTATATGGTACTGGGGATTGAACTCAAGGCCTATGTAGACCAGGATAGCCTTGAACTCAAAGAGATTCACCTGCCTCTGCTTCCGGAATGCTAGGGTTAAAGGTGTGTGTCAGCTGGATGTAATGGTGCATACTTTTAATCCCAGCACTGGAAAGGCAAGAGCAGTTAGAGCTCTATGAGTTCGAGGCCAGTCTGGTCTACATAGTGAGTTCCAGGACAGCCATGGCTATGTAGAGACCCTGTCTTTAAAAAAAAATAATAAAAGTTTTAAGTGGAAATTTCTGATTTCTTTTGAAGACTCAGTTGTGTCATGTGATTTGGGGGGTGGGGAAACTGCTTTAGAAGAGGATGTTTTTGCTAAAGCAGACACATGGGAGGATGTTTTGCTCAGAAGAGACTTGTGGTATTTTTCTAGAAGCTGCCTGGAAACAGGGCATGCTATGTTTGGAAAGGGTATAAGTATAACCGAACAGAGGACGACCCTGTGTGGCAGTGGTTCGCCTTGCGACTCTTTGCTGGTCTTCACACTGACCACATTGTGTGGCACTGGTTCGCCTTGCCACTCTGCTGATTATTTGTCATCACTTCATAGAGCGAAATGTAACAAGGAACTTCTGGTGGTGTTCCAGTGACTTCTTGCTGTTTCCAAAGACTTGGGCCAATTGACAGAGCCTAGCCGTTTCTTCTGGATTGAACTGCCATCACAGATTCGTGAATTCCGTTTGTGAGTGGATCGAGCGACCACTGCTGATTTGTGTGAACTGAGCTGCTGCTATCCTGACAATGAAGACTGGAATCGCCCCAAATCGCCCCAAAGAACTATTTCTAAACAGATCCGCAACCCCTATTTCCTATTAACCTTTCCTTTCCACTGCCTCTGATTGGTGGTGGGCTGGAAGGGAGGTTAAAGCATTTAAGAACCCTTATTAAAGTAGGTTTTGAAAAATGTAAGCTCACCTTCAAATCTTATAATGACATCCTTTAATGAATGTAACCTAGAAAGCTAGGGGAACACATCTACTATTGCTAGAAAGACACAGGTGCCTACTCCCAAAAAATAGGGATAGGAGTGTTCCACTGTCTTTTTCGATATGATAATGAGCCAGCCTGCCTCCATTTTAGACTTAAAAGCCACCTTATAGTAAAGACAAACTAGGCTCATTCCTGTTTGTGATTAAACCTGTTTCTTAAGGATTAGGCTACGCCCCACCTCTAACCTTATTGTTCTAAGTGTAACAAATGGTTCTGTGCTGCCTGTTCTAGGAAACAGTAACAATGTCTTTGTTTCGAAAAGATGTTTATAAGTACCTTGCAAACCTAACTTTGTATCAAAAGGATGTTATGACTACCTTATGACCCATCACCTTGCAGTCATGTCTGTTTCAGAAGGTGGTTGTGACTAAGTAGTTATGTTTATATTCTTCTACTCCTGTGACCCTGCCTATTTAGCCTGCAAAACCCCCCATTTGGAAAGTCCCTGCCCCTAAACTTGTCTTCCTTATTTCCAAGGCTGACTTCTTGAACCCCACCTTAGGAGAGGCAGCCCATGTACATCAATTAAAAAGCTTGCTTTAATTAGTTGTTTGCCTTAATGAATTTGGCCATGATGATTTGGGTCTGTGGTCTTTCTCCTCAAAGCTTTGGGATTAACAATGACTCTGTCTAAAAGCTTAAGGAACAGTTTCACTCTGGCTCATCCTGGAATTCTTCAGTGTTGTCAGGGATTTGGATTTACCTGAGTGGAGCTGCCTCATGGGGAAGGGAACTAACTTCTCAGAGCAATGGTGACTATGCAGGGCTTCAGATCCTGCCTCCTTGCCACCACTACTACTGACATCTTTGCTGTCCTGAGGATGTGATGAACTCTGGGGAGTCCTAGGTGATAGGTTATTTCTCCATCATCAGTGAAATGAGCCAATTTAAGTCAGATTAGGTTACAATAACGGTAGGTTTATTGGAAAGATGCTCTTGGGTGGGTGAGTTCAATGGCCCCAAGGACCAAGGCCAGGGAAGTCTCTATGGGAAAAGGAGGCTGATAGGGGAGGGAGAGAGAGAGAGAAGGGGGTGTACACATGGAGAGAGAGAGAGAGAGAGAGAGAGAGAGAGAGAGAGAGAGAGAGAGAATGTCTGCATTATATGGGGAGGAGCCTCTGGGGAAAGGGCAGCCCAGCCCCTGGACTAGAAAGTTCAAGGTTGGGGGACAGTGTGTGCCAGGTAGGAACCGAGGGATGCTGGGAGAACCCGGAAAGCCAAGTCCACTTTAATATGTAAAATATGCATCTCAGTCCCTTGTCAGGGTTGAGTCAGTCCAAAACCAAACACTAGGATGTTCTGTGGTTTGATTTAAGTGTGGGTTCCCTGGGTATATACATATGACAAAATTAATCAAGCTGCTAACTTAAGTTTTACGTACTTTTCTGTGTGTAAATAATATACAAAAAAAGCTCTAGTGATAGCGGAAAAGGACATAACAGATAAGGAAAAACACTTTGTACCTTGTAAACCTTTTGTTGTTGTTAGGGACTTTTCAAAGCGTTTATCAAAGTATGACTACTATACTACTTGCAATGTCATGGCCTTGCTTTGCCTATTTTTAACCATTATATGGGATGGGCTCTTCTGTTTGCTTGCTTTCCCATCCAACATTATGCCTTTACTTGCCATTGATTCTCTCCTCAGCTTTCTCTGGGACTCTTAGCCACCCTCTTGCCAGAATGGGGCTGCCGCCACCTCTTCATCCTCTTCATGCCATAAGTTTAGCCCACTTGTGATAAAAATAAATAAATAAATAATAAATCACCATCCAGGAAAATTTTAAAAGACTACTCAGAAGTCTTTTATTGAACCTAATACCAGGGGGCAGGACAAGGAGGGTCTCCCAGGCAACTTGAAAAGTGAACCAAACATTGTTAGCTAGATTGAGTAGGACATGCAAATGAAGAATTATATTTGTACCAATCACAGAACACCTTTCAGTTCCACCAATCACAGGCCTCAAGTAGGGACTAATTTCAAGCTTTGCATATAGACCAATCAGAAAATCAGCAAGTAGGGACTAATTTCAAGCTTTGCATATAGACCAATCAGAAAATTCTCACTGCACCAGTCTGAGAATAGGAGCCCCTACCACACACACTCCACACCCTGGGTGGAGATGGAAAAGTAGCTGCAGGGTCATCTAAAGTTCATTGAGGTTTGTCTAAGCCTGTGATGCTGTCTCCCAAGGCAGATGCTGATGGTCTCTAGATGTCATGAGTAACTAGATTAAAACCTCCTGTAGCAGGAGACAAGGTGTAAGGCACATTTTATGGTCCTTGCAGCTGGAGTGTTCTTAGACTGATTACAAAGTATCCAAAATAGCTGAGGTAGGGGTTAGGCTTGGCAGTGAAGGCCCTTAATCCCAGTGTTTGGGAGGCAGAGGCAGGCAGATTTTCTGTGAATTTGTGGCCAGACTGGTCTAAAGAATGAGTTGTTAGCCAGTCAGGACTACACAGTGAGAACTGTCCCCAAACAAATAACAACAGAACAAAAACCCAATGGGTTGCCATGACAGCAGCCTTGCCTCTAGGCACAAGAAAAGGTTCTATCCCCAACTGGTTTGCCCCAGGGCTTTCACTCTTTCACAGAAGAAGAAAGAAAAAGAGAGCATGGGGTATTTGCAATAAAGACTTAAGGAAAGCTCAACACAAAATTCATATTCTCAGTACCATTTAATAATGTTTACTAGTGCTTAGCTCAGTACTCCAGAAAGAGTTAAGTCCCTCTATCTGTTCCCCCAACCCCCCAGTCTCTGCCCACTTTTGGTTTGACTCTGTAACTCTGGCTCTCCTGGAACTCAGACCAGGCTGCCTTCAAACTCAGAGATTGGCCTGACTCTGCTCCCCAAGTGCTGGGATTAAAGGCATGTGCCACTATGCTTGGCTTCTCTGTCTTAATATTTCCAGAATTGGGACACTTTGATTTCAAACTTAAGGTTTTCTTTAGTACGAGCTTCTTACTGATATAAAAGTGAAATGAATATTGTTACTCTCATAGGCATTGTGCCTGTATAACACATTTAGGAATACAAGGCTTAGACCCAGTCCTTCTTTAACTTTTTTAACTGATTTGAGGTGGTTAGCCTGTGAGTTAAGGGCCTATAGCAAATTCATGGCTTTAAGCTTATTGTTAGGGTGTTTTCTATATTTTATTTAGAAATAGCTGAGAGGAGTTAACAGACAACAGTCCAGATTACCTTACATGGATAGTTGGTTTTCAAAACATCAGAAGTCCACAGAATTGACGTTGCAAACATTTCTGTATTAATGTTCATTTTGATTAGAGATCTGTTAGCTTCCTGTCTTGGATTCTAAGAAGAAATTGAGCATCTTTGGAGTTACTCCAGTTGTGGTGAGACAGCCACTAGGCAAGAATTGCCTCTTTCCATCTACAGACAAATTACTGTCCAGAAAAGGACACACTTGTGGACTAATCGACTGATTATATCTGCCAAGTTAGAGTAATCAGTCCTTAATAATACTGCATTACTAGGTCTGTCAGATGTCCTAGGCCAGAAGGCTGAAGATCCAGTGCTCCAACATTTTGTAGTATAGGGACTGTCCAGGTATTTAGCAGTCTCTATAAATTGACTAAGTTTTAGAAGCTATGCTTTGTGTTTTTCATAATTTCAGTTAACTCAATCATTCTGGATTTCTGATGGGGTTGAAAACTTATAGTCTCATAGCCAATCCTGGATATTTACTTTGAGAGAAAAGATTTGAGAGGATGGTTTTCAGCTGACATTCATTCTAAAGCCAAGAAAAAAGCCAGGTTCAGAACTAAGTCTTTTAGTTAGGAGAGATGACAGAGGTTCTGTTTAGTCAACAAAATGATGGACTGGGTATTAGGTTTATCTTGTACTTTACTGACACAAATTGGTATAATTATGCTCTAATTGCATTTTGAGAGAAAAGTTTTATTTTATCAGGAAGGGTGATATGTAGGAGGAGCTAAGGTGGGAGGAGTACAGAGAGGAAGAGGAGGAGTAAGGAAAGGAGGAGGAGAGGAGGAGCTAGGAGATAAGAGGGGGGGAACATGGAGGCAGATATTCACATGTCTCTACCAGTTAAAGATAGTTGCCATATCTAGGTTGGGTATTGGGTTACACTTCTGATTGATATTGAGCATTATCAAACTTATAAAGCCTTTGATTAACATTAAAAAAATTGTATAAAAGCAAAAAGGAGAAGGGGGCATGGGATAGGGGTTTTCTAGGGAGGGGAAGTGGGGAAAGGGGATGGTATCTGAAATATAAATAAAATATCCAATAAAAAATAAATTAAAAATAAAAACATAAATATCCAAGGTAATGCTGTGCCAGTTACCTGATCTGATAAACATATCATATAGATGTTATAAAGTATCAGGTGGTATGCTATAAATATGTATAATGTCCAAGTGTCAATATAAATGGAAAAAATCAAAATATATTTTATTAAATTACATAACTGAGAAACTAAAAATCAAAAGTCCAAAGGTTTTGCATTAAAAAAAGAAAGTTATCAAAAATGGTAGGAGTATGCTGAAAGAACACTGGAGCCAACATGAAAGAACTCCCAGTCCCCAAGTTAAAACAATGTGTACAACTAAATAAAAAACAATATTAAACTGGACAGTGATTGTGCATTCCTTTAATCTCAGCACTCAGGAGGCAAAGGCAAAAGGAGCTATAAGTTCAAGGCCGAACCTGGTTATAGAGTTAGGACAGCCAGAGCTACACAAAGAAACACTGACTCAAAACAAAACAAAGAACAGTAGTAGATCAAAATCTATAGAATGAAATAAATAACAATGCACTCATACTGACATTGATATTTTAAAAAGAATAAAGTTAGATGTAGAGGTGTATGCCTTTAATCCCAGCACTTGGAAGACAGAGGCCAGTGGAGCTCAATGAGTTCAAGGCCAGCCTGGTCATAGACCATATGAAGCTTAAGAAGAGAGAAGACCAAAGAGTGGATGCTTCAATCCTACTTAGATGGGAAAACAAAATAATCACAGGAGATAGAGGGAGTGAAAGACCTGGGAGGGAGAAAGGAGGGGGAAGGAAAAAGGGAGTGACAGGGTCAAGTATGGGAAGATTTAGTAGAGAAGTACAGAGGGTCAGGAAATTGAACAAAAATATGTAGCAGTGGGAGATGGGGAACTGGGGGTAGCCACTAGAAATTCTCAGATGCCAGGGAAGCAAGAGGTTCCCAGGACCCAACAGGGATGACATTAGCTGAAATACCCAACAAAGGGGAGATAGAAGCTGTAGAGACCACCTCCACTAGATAGGCATGGCCCCCAGTTGAGTGATAGGCCACCTACCCATCTCAAATATTTTAACCAGGAATTGTTCCTATGGAAAGAAAATACAGAGGCAAAAAAATGGAGTAGAGACTGAAGGAAAGGCCATCCAGAGACTTAGTCCCACCCCAGGGATCCATCCCATATGCAGATACCAAACCCCAACACTATTGCTGATGTCAAGAAGTGCTTGCTGACAGGAGCCTGGTATAGCTGTTCCCTGAGAGGCTCTGCCAGCATCTGACCAATACAAATGCAGACACTCACAGCCAACCATTGAACTGAGCCTGGAGACCCCAGTGGAAGAGCTAGAAGAAGAGCTGATGGGGATTGCAACTCCATAGGAAGAATAACAATATCAACGAACCAGAGCTCCTAGGGACTAAACCACCAACCAAAGAGTACACATGGAGGGACCCATGGCTCCGGTTGAATATGTAGCAGAGGATTGCCTTATCTGGCATCAATGGGAGGGGAGGCCCTTGGTCCTGTGGAAGCTTGATACCCCAACATAAGGGAATGCTAGAGTGGTGAGGTAGGAATGGGGGTGGAGTGGGGGAGAACATCCTCATAGACACAGAGAGGATGGAATGGGAAGTTTGTGGAGGGGAAACTGGGAAGGAGGACAACATTTGAAATGTAAATAAATAAAACAACCAAAAAAAAAAAAAGAGTGTATAATTGGTCCCTACAGATCTGTACCTTTTGTGGTTGAATATTTTGTTGACTGATTTTAAAATCCAAATACCTAAGTGAATCTCTTATTTGTATTTTTCCTGGAGCAATCTGTAACCCCAAGCATGACAGAATTCTTTGTGTTTCCTTAAACATTTTCTCTAAAGCATTTTTGTCAAAATCAGCCAACAAAATGTCATCCATATAATGATAAATGATAGATTGAGGAAATTGCCTACAAATTATTTCTAATGGTTGTTGCACAAACTATTGACATAAAGTTGGACTATTTAACATTTCCTGTGGAAGTACTTTCCAGTGATATCTTTTTATTGGACCACTGTTGTTCAGAGTAGGTACTGAGAAAGCAAACCCTTCTCTATCCCACTCATGCAAGGGTATTGTGAAATAGCAATGTGTCAAGTCAATTACTATTATAGGCCATGATCTCAGTAACAAAGATGGTAAAGGAAGTCCAGGCTGTAAAGGACCCATTAATTGAATAACTTTGTTGCCCTTAAATCAGTTATTGTCCTCCATTTTCCTGATTTCTTTTTTACAACAAACATGGGGGAATTCCATGGACTGGTAGACTCTTCAATATGTTGAGCCTCCAGCTGGTCTTTACCAGTTGTTCTCGTGCCTGCAGTTATTTCTTTTGTTATGGGCCACTGCTCTTTCCTTGCAGGTCTATTTGATAACCAGTTTAGGGGCAAGGCTATTAGTATGTCAGCAGTAGCCCATTTTATAAATTTGAAAATTCAATCCCTGTGATGTCTTGTGTTTGGATAATGGGCACAGCTTTTGATTGCTTTCTATCACCCATATCAGCATCCACATATCACCCATAATTTCCTCATTCGCTGTCCTTAGAATCGCAGGAATATGAGTTATTGTAAAAGATCCATTCTCCATAAATTTATGAGTATATCAGCCACATAAGGTCTCAACTTCCCTGTTTGCCCTTCTGGTCCCACACATTTAATCCATAGGACACATTGTCTTATTTCTGACAATTTACCAATTTCTATAAACTATGTGTAAACCTTCTGAAGTGGCCAATCTGGATTCAAAGACTTTTGGGAAACTATACTAATGTCAGCTCCTGTATCCATCAAACCTTCCATTTCAACACTGTTCATTTGTACCATTAGTTTGGGTCTCTGATCATTAACCACTTTTGCCAGAACACAGGTTTTTCCAATACTCTCAAAAGCCCTTGTTCTTTCTACCTGCGCAGCCTTGCCCTTGATGTAAGGAAACAACAGCTGAACAATTCTACCCCCTACATTAATTTGCATCTCCTTTTTTTTTTTTACATATACCATAATTTTAATTTCTTGCTATCTCCACCTACTATACCTGAATGTACAATAAATTGTTGAAAAGTTAATCCACGTCTTCCCAAGATTATCCCCACTGTCCCTAAAGGTAAAGAGCCATAAATACCAGTCATTAACTTGTAACATTCAAGTTTTGGGTATAGTGATGTGTTTATAAAAAGATAAAGAGATTAAGAGAATATGTTCTGTGGAGGTGTGTGGAGAAGTATTGGGAAGGGGGTGTCTCAGCGGGCCCATGCCAAGGCATCTCTTCCTCCCGAGGGACCAGTCACACACACGGTATAGTATAGAAAAGAGTTTATTCAGGGCATGGGGAGGGGAGCTGAGAGGGTAGTAGAGGCAGAGAGTGAGAAGTAGAGGCCAGCCATGACCACATGGAGAGAGGGGGAAGGGAAGGGGGAGGGGTGAGAGGACAGAAGGATCAAGAGAGCAAGAATTCCAGAGAGCAAGAGAGTAAGAGAGTAAGAGAGTAAGAAAGAGTAAGAGAGTAAGAGCAAGAGAGAGCAAGAAGGAGAGGAGGGAGCAAACAGCCCCTTTTATAGTGGGCCAGGCCTACCTGGCTGTTGTCAGGTAACTGTGGGGGTGGAGTTTAGACAGAATGCTAACATATAGTATAAGAGGCATATCTGTGGCCAGATCCGAAGCTGCACTTCTTTCTGTAGCATGTACAAGATAATTAGTTTTGATTTTCTTCCCACTTGGTACCTCCTGGCTGACCAAAGGAAGACGGCTCATATTGTTTGCTGCAGGGCCTCAAGATGACAGGTGCCACTGTTTGTTTCCCAATGACAAGATGTTACCTTGTATGTCTTTCTTAGACCTACAATTCTAGAACCAATGTTTGCCCTTTCCACAGCAGCTACAATACCCTGGAAGCCTTTGTGGCTCATAGCAACCAGAACCTGCTTGTTCTCTACAATTACCATATTCTCTAGAGTCAATGCACCTGTTATTTTGAGCTCTAAATCTTCTACCCTTACAATTTCTTTGGTAATGGCCAAATTTTCCACAAAGCATTGGGCATTTTGACTCCTCAGACTTCTAGCTATGATCTGCCCTGTGATGTTGGCATGATGTTCCTAAGAGCCAATTGCAGTTGTCTCTCTCATCCATTTGTCTATCAGGGTTCCTTGTGCTTTCAATGGTCTGATTGTTTTTGTTTTTGTTTTTGTGTGGGGGGGGTTGTTTTGTTTTGTTTTGGTTTTGGTTTTGGTTTTTTCGAGACAGGGTTTCTCTCTGTAGTCCTGGCTGTCCTGGAACTCACTCTGTAAACCAGGCTGGCCTCGAACTCAGAAATCCACCTGCCTCTGCCTCCTAAGTGTTCTGATTGTTTTTACATTCAGTATTCACATTTTCAAATGCCAAGATCTCTATCAATGACTGTCTGGGTCTGATATGGCTCTATTTACAGCTAAACCCAATCTCTGTAATAAATCAGTAAAGGCTTCTGTAGGACCCTGTACTGCCTTAGTAAATTAGATAGATTTCTTCCCTTCCCTGGCTCCTCAATCATATCCCAAACCTTTTTTTTTTTTTTTTTTTTTTTTTTTTTTTTTTTTTTTTTTTTGGTTTTTCGAGACAGGGTTTCTCTGTGTAGCCCTGGCTGTCCTGGAACTCACTCTGTAGACCAGGCTGGCCTCGAACTCAGAAATCTGCCTGCCTCTACCTCCCAAGTGCTGGGATTAAAGGTGTGCACCACCACTGCCTGGCTTCTCTTTATCTTTTTATAAACACTTCAAAGACTATGAAACAAAACCAGAAAACTGCCTCCAGAAGCAAGTTAGGAGACTACCCAGTGGTAGTTGCTGCTATTTTGCCAACCTTCTTAAACAATATTGCCAGCCCATCAAGATTTTCCTTTTCTTTTACTACATTAGAAGTGACATTACCCACTAGGCCTAAGTCACATTGGGTATCACCTGTAGGCTTAGGTTTTTCTCTAGACGTACTTCATTCAGGGTTCTTGAGCACTTCAACCTGGGGGGAAAGAAGGTTTATAGGAAAAAGGGAGTTGTGAACCTGTTTAGGAGGAGTTCTTTGGGACAATTCCACTTTTCATTGTCAGGATACCAGCAGTTCAGTCCAAAGGCAAACACTAAACATGAATCAGTAGTAGCAGTCCAGTCTAATAGCAAATACCAAATAAGAATCAATAGTAGTAGGCTAGAGAGATGGCTCAATGGATAAGACTGACTGCTCTTCCAGAGGTCCTGAGTTCAACTCCCAGCAACCATATGATGGCTCACAACCATCTGTAATGAGATCCAATGATCCAATGCCTTCTTCTGGTTTGTCTAAGGATAGCTACACTATATTCACATATATAAAATAAATAAAATCTTTAAGAGAGAGAGAGAGAGAGAGAGAGAGAGAGAGAGAGAGAGAGAGAGA
>JANHMN010000005.1:114573099-114612709 GCA_030674055.1 Rhabdomys pumilio | reverse complement strand
AGAGAGAGAGAGAGAGAGAGAGAGAGAGAGAGAGAGAGAGAGAGAGAGAATCAATAGAGTGGTTCAGTCTAACAGAAACCACAAGGCTCTGCAGAATCATATGAGTCAGTGGAAGTAGTGAACGACCCCCAAAGGGAGACCCTCACTCAAATCTGGATCATCGCGAACCCAAGGACACACGAGAGACCTTCTTGATGCAATTGCAAAAGGTAGTTTAATGGCAAGGGCCCTTGGGTCGAAACATATCCCACGCAGGGGATAGAAGCTTTGACCAAGACCCCAGGATGTTTGGGATATTTATAGATAGAGGTTGGGAAGAGCGGGAAAATTTGGCGGGTTACATATGATTGGATATTTCAAACATCAGCAATTTGCATAAGCAATCATTTGAGCTGGCAGGATGACTAGTTATTTTTTTGATCATGAAACCTCAGACCTCCCAGACAGGGGGGAGAGAAAAGTAAACACCAGATAGCCCATTACTCACTTGGGCTTGTTTGGACTTGTCTGGGCACGTCTTTGCATGCCTTTTCATTTCTTGGTCACCCTGCCCCTGGAGGGACTTAATATTTTTATTATGGCTATATTCAACATGCTGTTGGTGGTCTTTACTGACCATAAATTTTTGTTATTGTTTCAAGCTGCTTTCAAATTTTATTCTCACAGTAGCAAGAATCAGCTGGAATACCACAAGAAATTCTTTGGCATATTTCTCTCTACAAAGTGAAGACCAGCAAAAACCAACAAATAAAAGAGACCAGTTGAAGCATTGCATGGGCAGTGAAGACCAGTGAAGCACTGCACAGTATCACAATGAAAGAATGTCCTTTCACTCTTTGTGGGGTTCAATTTATACTCATCACGTGCCCCTCTCAAGCAGCTGCTCCAGCAAATCATCATGTGCCCTCTCATGTGTCTGCTTCAGTAAGACATCCTCTCACAAGATACCTTCCAGAAAAACAGCACGTCACACAATTGAGTTTTCAAAGAAGCCAGAAATTTCCACTTTAGATCATTTACATTCACACCACCCTGAACATGCCCAATCGTGTCTGATCTTAGAAGCTAAATAGAGTTGGGCCTAGTTAAGTACTGGCATTAGAGGAGTGGAGGACATACAAACAATAAAGGCCTCATTGTGTAGCAGGGTGTGATGGCTTCCACCTGCAATCCCAGCACTGAGGCAACTGAGGGAAGAGGATTGCTGAGTCCAAGGCCAGGTTGAGCTACAGTGGGAGACTTTGCCTTTAAAATAAAACAAAACAATCAAGAAATTTGCTGATGTGAGCTCAAATTGCAGGCCACAATTTGAGAAGAAACAAGATGTCCACACCACGTGTCTACTCTGAGAGATTTTTGTCCTTGATTTATTCTCTCACAATTGCACACATACACAATGTACTTTTGATCCAATTCCTCATTGCCCTCTCTCATCTGCTTTCCCCTCCCATCAAACCCCTTCCTCCCAACAGGTCTTCCTCTTTCCTTCCTGTGTTTTTTCAGCCACTGCATGTAATTAGGACTGCCTACATGAACACGAGTGGGGCAAAGGCAACTTAGCAGTGGCTACAGCACTTCTCCCTTTCACAGGAACCAACAAAAGGCAAGAGCTCCTCCAGGGAGGGGGTGGGCATTGTGAGCCCTTACCCTCTGTGTGATAGAAGGTTAAAGTGCCTGTTCTTGTGGAAGTGCATAGCAGGTAGCCACTGCTGCTGTGGGGTTATGGGTACAACGGCCATGTCATCCCCAGAAGATGCAGGTTTTGTTTTTGTTTTTGTTTGATTGATTGTTTTTATTTTTTAAGATAGGGTGTCTTTCTACATAGCCTGGGCTATACTGGATCATTCACTATATTTGTAGACCAAGCTGGCTTTGAAGTCACAAAGATCCACCTGCCTCTGCCTCCTGAGTGGTAGGATTAAAGGTGTGGGCCACCATTTCTGGCTTATAATGCATTCATTAACTGCAGATGCTGAGACGTTGTCGTCTGGAGGAACATCAGCAGCATCTCAGCCAAGTGACCAAGATTAGCATCGTTAGAAATAATATTACCGAAGCGAGGCATAATGGCTCACATCTGCCATCCAAGCAAAAGTAAGAAGTACTTTTAACAGCTGAGCCGTCTCTCCAGCCCCATTTCTGTGGTATTTTTGTCAATAGTGCATAACCTCATCTAACCATGAGAAAACTATCAGCGAGATGACAAGTTAGATACTCCACAAGATACCTGAGCATACACTTCAAAAGTATCAAGGAAAGAAAACTGAGGCACTGTCAGAAATTAGAGGAGAGCAAGGGAATAGAGCCAAGTGAAATCCTGGCCTGGGTCCTGAAGCAAAGAGAAAGCAGATAGACATCATGCTGGAGAAGGAACTGACAGTTCTATGTCCTGATCTGAAGGCAGCAGGAAGCGACTGTGTTCCACACGTTGAATAGCTTCAGCATTGGAGGCCTCAAAACCTGCCCTCACAGTGACACACTTCCTCCAACAAGGCTATTCCTCATTCCCCATGGGCCAAGCATTCAAACACAGGAATCTATGGGAGCCATACCTATTCAAACTACCACAGATACACATACACAGAGGCAGAGAGAGATACACAGAGAGGTGGGGGGATCCTGTGTGGAAGGCTTGGAGAGCTTATATGAGGACTCTGAGAAGCACCAGGTGCCCAGCAAACTACACCCGAATCCAACCGTGAGATTTTTGAACTTGCTTTGGTACAAAGGCCAGGATTATGCACAGGTTAGGATAGAAAGAGCTAAGTTAAACATGCTCTCTCTGCTCTAATGCATGCAAAGCGGCAACTGGAGGGTCAGAAAAATAAACTCCAACAAGTTGTTCTCTAGCCTCCACATGCACACTATAAAAAGTGCATGCCCCCATATACAAATAAGCAAGAAACACAATCAAAAAGAGCAAGAAAACTATACGATGAGATATATATGCCAGCAGAGGCCAGGGACCCTGGAAAGCTCACAGGAGCAGTAAGTTATCATCTGAAACTGGTTCTTTATTATTCTGTAATATGTGATCATTGTAATCTTTCCCTCATGGAGTTATTTTAGTTGTTTATACAAAATAATAATTAAAATAATGTAAAGAAAGAAAATATATACAACTAAGTCCCAACAAAAGAACCCAACAGCCTATTTGAATGTTGGCCTAATGTGCACAGGGCCCTGCATCCCATTGCCACCTTTTTTTTTTTTTTTTTGGTTTTTCGAGACAGGGTTTCTCTGTGTAGCCCTGGCTGTCCTGGAACTCACTCTGTAGACCAGGCTGGCCTCAAACTCAGAAATCTGCCTGCCTCTGCCTCCCAAGTGCTGGGATTAAAGGCGTGTGCCACCACCCGCGCAAAATATTTTTTATGCATTATTATTTTTATGTGCATTGGTGTTTTGACTACGTATATTTCTACGTGAAGGTGTCAGATTCCCTGGAACAGGAGTTATAGACAGTTGTGAGCTGCCACGTGGGTGCTGGGAATTGAACACAGGTCCTCTGGAAGAAGACCCAGTCAGTGCTCTTAACTACTGAGGCCTCTTTCCAGGCCCCTGCAAAAATATTTTTTTAAAGTGACAAAACTATGATAGGTAGGTCTGTCCAAACATGTATGGCCTTGCTGTTTGTCTCTAAACAACACAGTCCATGAACTATTTACACAGCAGTTGCATTGAATGAGGTGTGATGTCACGTAGAGATGATGTAAACAGGGAGACACCTGTGGGTTCTATGCAAATATGGTACCATTTTATATAATTAATGGCTTTGGGCATCTGTGAGTTCTAATTGTTGCCGTAAATCTCCGACCCAAATAAGACTGGTCAAGGAAAACATAACTCAATATTTATCGATATAAACTGCAAGCCTAGATTGGGCAGATTTCCCATCACACTACTCTAGTCCCCAGCTATGAGATCCCTTAGAACTTGTGGTTTTTCCGGGCCAATAGGGTTCCCGTCCCTGAGATACTGAGAGACAACTGTAATTGACAGAAAAAAACAAATAGAAAATCGGCAGCAATATGAGAAAACTGAGGAACACCACCAAGCAGCAGACTCTAGGCAACCACTGCAGGACATTATCCAATATTGGATAGATGTGTGTGTGTGTGTGTGTGTGTGATGTTTTACTTTTGTCTTGTGTTTGCTTGATTTTTGAAGCAGGGTCTCCTGTAGCCCAGGCTGGTCTACAACAACTTTTGTAGCCAAAGATGACTCAAACATCCGTTCTTCTTGCTTCCATTTCCCAAGTGCTTAGGAAAGCAAGTGTTCATGAACACACCAATCTGCGCATGCGTTGTAGGAAATATTAAAATAGTGGCACCACCCCGAGTTACCACAGGCTACTCTCGGGCCCCCGGTGACCCCACTGCCTCCATGGCTAGCCTCAAGTAGTGACACCCATCTCGCTGTTCTCTTGAGGCAGATTCTGCTCACATTCCCAGCCATCCACCCCCTGTGGTCACTGGTCCCAAATCCCCTTAACCTAGTAAATCAAAACTCTTGAAGCTTATAATTAATCAGCCAGATTTATATATCAATAAATTCTCAATTCACAAGACGGCCACACAATAATTTCAGAGACAATTGATAATGATACATGCTGCCCACCTACATTAGACAAGTTATCCCACTTATTCTATCCTTTATGATATACATTGCTACCTGTGGCTATTTAAAGTCACTGGGAATCTGGATCATCTTCCTCCTCTTCTTCCTCTTCCTCCTCCTCCTCTGTTTTCCTTCCTTCTCTTTCCTTATCCTCCTTTCTCTCCTCCTTCTCTCTCAAACTTTTCAGCTCCTTCCACTGCCCAATCACCGGCAAAGGTAGGGAGAAGGTTCACAAGAAGTCACCTAAGTTCGTGACTCAATCCCGGGTCAAGACAGCCCCTCCTGGGAAAGCAGAATTAACATCAAAATACAAACAGCAACAGGGCCATCCATCACATACATTTTCAAGGTATAAAACCAAAACAAAACCTTTTCTTTCACTTTTTTAGTTTTGGGGATTGAATCCAAGGCCTCTACTGTTGTTGGAATCTAAGGTCTATACTGCAAGGCTGTCTCTAAACCAGAAAGACAGAAATTAAAGAAAGATTTGTTCAAGGTCAACCCTGAGAAAAATAGATTTCTCTGTCTCCACCTGTGTGTGTGATGTAAATGGTTTTTGTAGGACCCTAAGAAAATCAAGTGATGCAAAGGATAGAAGCGGTTACCTTGGGTCTTGCTCTCTTCTTTTCCAAAGTCAATCCGAACCTGGGACCTAGCTTCCAGAGCCAACATTTGCATTTCTTTTGAGCTTAATGTAGTACTTTTCTGCAAGCTGTACAGAGGCTGTTTGTTCAAATTTAGAATAGTTGGCAAAAGGAGTGGAAAGGGTTGGAAGGTAGAAGAAAAGGGACAACTCTATTCACTCTGTCTTTTTCTGTTTGTGGTCTTCTTTCTCCTCCTCTTCCTCCTCCTCCTCTCTCTCTCTCTCTCCCTCTCTCTCTCTGTTTTGTTTGAGATATGGTTTCTCTGTGTAGCCCTGGCTATACTGGAACTCACTCCGTCGATCAGGCTGGTCTTGAACTCACAGAGATCTACCTGCCTCTGGCTCCTGAGTGCTGGGATTAAAGGCCTTCACCACCACCGGCTAGCATCCATCTACTCTGTTATAGCGCCACAGAGTTATACCTGCAGCCCCTAAAACAGAACTCATTCTGTGTTGTAAACAGACTAGGAAATCTAGGAAAACTGAAATCAAATTATTATTTTTTTTTTTTTGAAACAGCTTTGTGTATCCCAGACTGTCCTCAAATTCACATGCAGAGAATAACATTGAACTCCTGATTCTCCTGAGTCAGCCTTCTGAGTGCTGGCTTTACAGATGAGAGACATCACATTTGGTTTATGCTGTGCTGGGGACTGTACCCAGAGCTGGCTTTGTTCCATTGCAGGCAAATGTTCTACCCACATCAGCCCTACAACCTAATTAAACTAAAAATCAATGGCATCTAGAAAACTCTCAAATATTTATAAATTAAACTGTGCATGTTAAAATGATTCATACATTAAAAAAGAAATTAGATTGGCTAGCCCACAGCGGCTATCCCAGTACTCTTTGGAGAGTGAGGCAGTATAAGCACTGTGAGTTTTGAGGTCAGCCTAAACTACGCAGTGAATTCCAGGCCAGCCTAGACTATAGTTAAGATATTCTCAAAAAGACAGAGAGAGAATTGTAGCTGCCTGTGGCCACAGACATACTGGATTCACCTGAAAGGAGAGCTGGAAATGAAAAAGGGAGACAGAGAGGTGAGAGAAGCATGAAACCAAGACAAAGTTTTCTCATCAAGGCTCAAAGTTTAATAGTCAGCACTTGTATATATAGGGGAAGCCCAGGGAACCCATCCTTTGTTTCAGCCGGATTACATTGCAAGGCAAGCTCAGCGGGCAGCCTATTCTTCTAAGTTCCTGTAGGAAGTTGTAACAGCAGCCAAGGTGGGTAACTCCACTTAGGTCCTATTACTAGGGCTATTGTGGTTAACAAAGTCTTTCCAGCCTGCTCAAGGCTGGGGGTGGGGGTGGGGGAAATGGGGCACAGAGAATATTTGGGTTATCTTTTGTCTTTTTCTTACTAGAGATAGCACTCAAGGTCTTACAATGTGGTAAGCAAGTAAGTGATTTCCTGCCGAGTCACAGCCCCAATCTTAGGAAACATTTTGAATTAAATGAAAACAAAAATATGGTCTACGTAATTTGTAGGAGGCAGTTGAAGTGTATTGCTTTTAAGGAATTGCATAGCATTAAAAGGAGAAAGGTCAATGACCCCATCCTCTGTGTTGGCTGGTTCTGTGTCAATTTCACACAAGCTACAGTCATCAGAGATAAAGGAGCCTCCCTTGAGGAAATGCCTCCATGAGATCCAGCTGTCAGGCATTTTCTCAATTACTGATCAAGGGTGGAGAGCCCAGCTGATTGTGGGTGGTGCCGTCCCTGGGCTGGTGGTCCTGGGTTCTATAAGAAACTAAGCTGAACAAGCCAGTAAGCAGCACCCCTCTATGGCCTCTGCATCAGCTCCTAATTCCAGGTTCCTGCCATTTAAATTCCTGGCCTGACTTCCTTCAGTGATGGACTACAAGCTGTAAGATAAAATAAACTGTTTTCCTCTTCAAGTTTCTTTCAGTCACGGTGTTTATCACGGATTTAGAAGGCAAGCTAAGACAGCTACTGTACTAGGACATTAGAAAAGGGGATGCGATAAACCCAAAGCAAGGAGAAGGAAATAATAAAGACAGAAATCAACGACACAAAAAAGCTAGCTCTCTGAAAGGATCAGTAAAACTGAGGAGCTTCTAACCACATTGACAAACCAACTAAAATCAGAAGGTTGAGCCTTGGTAGAGCTCCTACAGAAGTATCCTTCTTGGAAAGCCGCAGACCACCCAAGATGTCGCAGGTAGGTTTGAACAGCCACATGGAACTACTTGAAAACTTCCCATTAAGAAAACAAACGACAAACTGTTCCCGGTTTTTTGGGTACACCTGTAGTCGCCACACCTGGGGGTGATGGCAAGAGGATCAGAAGGTGAAGGTCATTCTTAGCTACATATCAAGTTCAAGGCCAGCCTGGGATATGTGGGACCCTGCTTTTAATGAATGAGTGAATGAATGAATGAATGAATGAATGAATAATATATAGGTAAATAAGAAGAAACATCACCCACAACAAAAAATACTGTTTCAAGAATGAAAACTGGTAGGCATCCTTAGTCCAATGGTACAGAGAGTGAGATGTTAGGGCCAATCCCCAGTAAGGAGAGGAGGGACTAGGCATGTTATTAAATGCCTGCAACCCCAAGCACTCAGGACACTAGGGCAGGAAGATTGTTAAAAGTTCTAGGCCAGCCTGGGCTATGTAGCAAACCCTGTCTCAAAAAAAACTGAGAGGGGGTGGGGAATGGCGCATATATTCGGAAAGAGTTGCCTTGAGGGGGTGTTGTTTTGTTAAACAGCTGTAAGGTATTTCCTCAATTAGTGGTCAATGAGGGAGTTTACTCTGTAGGCCTAAACTTGCCTGGAACTCACTCTGTAATCCAAACTAGCCCGAAACTCTTGGCAATCCTCTTTCCTCAGCCTCCCTCATGCTGGGACTCTAGACATGTACCACCACAACCAGTTTACAATTTTTTTTTTTTTTTTTTTTTTTTTGGTACTGGGTATTGAACCTAAGGCCTCATACTTAATAGGCGAGCGGCCACTCTATGAGTGACAGTTCCGGCCCTACAAGTCACGTTTTCAAATGGACAGGAAATGCTCTACCAAACAAGATAATATAGATAGCAAATTAATATACAAATAAGATATTTAAATTTTGTGAGTGCGTGCACGTGTACCCACACATGTGCTTGCACTCTTCTCCTGAACTCACCATGTGAGTGCAGGTATCATGGAGGCCAGAAAAGGGTGTCAGATCAAAGAGGCAGGTTGTTACCACCTGCCCAACGTGGGTTCTGGGAACTGAACTTGAGTTTTCTGTTTGAGCAGCAAGTGCTCTTAACCACTGAGTCATCTCTCCAGCCCCTTCCCTTTTTTTGAGATAAGGCCTTCCTAAATTGTCTGAGTGCATTTGCAGCCCCCTGAAACTGTACTGCCAGGCCCAGTTCACCTTTGTAATTTCTTATAACATTAAACATTAACCGTGTAACCCAATATAAGCCAGTTTCACAGCCGTGCTAAGGGTTTGACACAGGGCCTTGCACATACTAGGCAGAACCTCTGGCCCAGAGCTTCTGGCCCAGCATGTGTTGTGTTTGTTTTGTTTCTACTACATTTCTCTCTCTCTCTCTCTCTCTCTCTCTCTCTCTCTCTCTGATTTATTTTTTTATGTATGTAAGTACACTGTAACTGTCTTCAGACACACCAGAAGATCTCATTACAGATGGTTGTGAGCCACCATGTAGTTGCTGGGAATTGAACTCAGGACCTCTGAAAGAGTAGTCAGTGCTCTTAAGCGCTGAGCCATCTCTCCAGCCCCCTGTATTTCTTTTTTGATCTTTTGAGACAGTCTCACTATGTAGTTCAGGCTGACCTGGAAGTCACTATGTAGATAAGCTGGCCTCAATCCTGTGGTGATTCTCCTGGTTCTACCTCCCTAATGGTAGAATTACAGACATTCACCACACATTTGGCTTGCTGTATTTTTTTTTAAACTAGTACTATAGAGTTTGATTGGACCATGCCTAACTTGCCCCTTGAGACAGATCACTCTGTCTTTTGGCCAGATAGCAGATTCAAGGTTGAGAACATCCAAGTAGCTGGGTCAGTCCCAAGGCTGCTGGAGCATTGAAGGTGAGGCAGACAGATGGTGGGGGCCTCAGCCAAGGCTGCATCAATGGAAGAAGAAGAAAGGGCGGGTGTAGCGGGAGTTCTTAGCTACTCTATCTTCTTTATGCTCTCAATGGGTTGGGCTTCCAGCCACCCACCCACCTAGGGAATCTTTGGCTCCACAAATGAAAGGTACACACACATTGGCTTATTTTTAATATGCCATCTAGCTCAATGGCTGGGCACTTCTAATTCTCTGTCTGCTACTGTAGGCCAAATCAGGGAAGTAGCCAGTGGCCACTTACCTAAAATCTCACATGACTGATTGGCTTTATCTCCTGCCGATCCTGCATCCATCTATATCCCACTACTACTCCTTCTACCTGTATCCTAGCCTCAGCAACTCTAAGGGTCCTGCCCTGTCTCCCTTTGCCCAACCATTGGCCGCTGGCATCTTTATTGATCGATCAAAAACAAACTGGGGACAAGACCTTTAGCATTTGGACATGCAGATTCCCGATAGAATCAAAGCATTAGAACCAATCTCCAACAGGTGGGTCCAAGGAAACCACAGCCAACCTTTAATCCTTGCCAGTGCTCAGAAGGCAGAGGCAAGATCTTCTCTGTGATGTGAAGGCCAGCCTTATCTACATAGTAAGTGCCAGGCTAGCCAGAGCAATGCAGTTAGACATTATCTTAAAGCAAAATACCAAATTAAAAAGGGCTGGGGATGTAGCTTAACCAATATAACACTTGCCTAGTGATTGTAAGGTCCCAAATTCAATCACCAGTGCTGGGGTGCAGTGGGGGTGGGGTGGGGGAAAGGAATTTTAAAAAAGGAAATAAAGAATTCTCTTAGAGTAATTGAGCCAGGCTTGGTGGTACTCACCTGCAGTCTTTAGCACTTGAGAGACAGAGGCAAGAGAACTGGGAGTTCAAACATTTAGCTATGTAACAAAATTGAGCCTAGTGGGCTACATAAAATCCAGTCTCAAAGAACCACATTGCCAATCACACCTTAAGGATATCATAATTCCTGATATCAGGATGTTTGCAAGAAGTAGCAAATTCAGGGGCCAGAGAGATGACTTAGTGGTTAAGTACTGTTCTTCCAGAGGACCTGGCTTTCCTAGCACCCACATTATGCTGCTCACAACAACCTGCGACTCCAGTTTCAGGGGATCTGATTCCCTCTGACCTCTGTCTACCAGACTAAACACAAATAGTGCACAAAACCGCACACAATCACACAGGCATGTGTGCATGTACACAATTTTTGTTTGTTTCCTTTTTCTTTCTTTCTTTTCTTTTTTTTTGTTTTGTTTTGTTTTGTTTTGTTTTTTGTTTTTCGAGACAGGGTTTCTCTGTATAGCCTTGGCTGTCCTGGAACTCACTCTGTAGACCAGGCTGGCCTTGAACTCAGAAATCCGCCTGCCTCTGCCTCCCAAGTGCTGGGACTGAAGGCGTGGGCCACCACTGGCCAGCTTTATTTTTCTTTTGAGAGAGAGTCTCACTATGTAACTCTGGCTATCCTGGAACTCACTAAGTAAATCTGCCTGCTTCTGCCTCTAGAGATCTGAGTTTAAAGGCAAACACCATCACGCCCAGTTAAAAATCAATCTTTTTCTTAAAAGATTTTAAATTTCTCATAGATTTTAAAATGAAGAAGAGTAACAGAAAGTGAGCACACAGATTTAATCTCGGCACTTGGGAGGAAAAGGGAGGTGCCTCTCTGAGTTCAAGGTCAGTCTGATCTACAAATTGAGCTCCAAAAGACAGCCAGAGCTGAGTGGAGAAACCCTGTCTCAAAACTGAAGTGCAAGTTTCTGGTTGTGTCATGTGATGGACATTCATGTGTTTTTCTGAGGCAAGACCCAAGGGAGGGCACATGATATTTGGAGAGAGTATAAATAGGACTCAGCGGACAGTGATGTTTAGGTAGCCTTGCGACACTTCATTGCTCTCAAGTCTTTGATGATCTTCCGATTTGTTGAGAGAGGCATGGCAGAGAATTTCTCCTGGTGTTACTCATGCTGACTTGTGCTGGCAGAGGCCTAGCAATGTCTACTAGTTTGTACACTGCTGGTGATTTGCGTTTGGTAATCTGACACTACTGAACTGCTGGTATGCTGACAACAGAGATTGGAATCGCCCCAAAGAACTACTTCTAAACAGGTCCACATCCCCTTTCTTATTTACCATCTCTTCTCCCCTACCTTTGGACAGTGGGCTAGAAGGGACTTGAACTGTTTGAGAACCCTTATTAAAAGTAGGTTTTGAAAAATGTAAGCCTACACAAAACCACCACACACACACACACACACACACACACACACACACCCCACAAAAACAAAACAAAACAAAACAAAACAAAACAAAACAAAACAAAAAAACAACAAAAAAACCAAGCGTGAGTCACTATGGCGTCTTTGAATCTGAGTCTACCCTATTACAACAGTGTCCCTGCTGCAAGGTGTTGTCTATATCCCTGACAGGACTGTGTGTTCATGTCACACGTGTTTTATCTTCTTTAACGGGGAAAATTAAAACCTAAAGTCAAAGTTGATTTTGCATGAGTGTGTGTACAAGTGCACACATATATGGAGGGCAGAGGTCAATCTCAGGCCTTGTTCCTCAGGAACTGTCTACCTTGTTTTTATGAGATGGGGTCTCTCCCTGAACTGGGAACTTGCTGTTGTGGTTAGACTGGCTGACCAGAGATCTTCCAGTGTCCACCTCCCTAGGGATCAGATCACAAGCACAGGCTGTCATGCCTGGCTTTTTACATGGGTTCTCGGAATTGCACTCAGTCCTTCGTGCTTATATGGCAAGCATTTCACCCACTTAGCTATCTCCTGAGCTCCAAGTTAGAGTTTTAAAAGAAGAAAATCCTTATTTGCAAAGCCATTTATCATCTTGGGGAAAACTAACGTGAAACTACTAAGCCAGATGCTTAGGCTTACCTTCCCCTCAAGTTCATTGGTTCTTTATGCACTAATCTTAATTTAGGGGAGAAATATCTATACCTTTGTATATCTCCTCAGGGGTTTCAAGGATAGGCCAGGGGAATGTGGCCAAGATGCACAGATGTTTATTTTTCTGTGTACCAAGAAATTAAGGGGAAAATAGCTCAGTCAGATACTGATACACTTGGCTCTCCGTTTCTTTAGTCTGCGCATGTGCAGAGAGTGTGTTCTTGTGCTTGTGGACAGGTTCCTTCACTCTCTGGCATCACACTTGCTATTCTAAGCTCTCCTTAGGAAGGCACAGCCTTCTTAGAGCATCCCAGCTACTTCTCATTTCCTTCGACTTGGAAACAGGGGTACCAACTAAGGAGCAGAGTGTTGTCCAGGCAGCATGATACCATCTAGAACGAAATCAGGGTTCCTCTTGAAAGGCAGAGGCAGAAACAGAGGCAGAGAGGCAGCAGCTGTTCCTGTGGCCCACGTTGAGGCTGCAGGGGAGAGAAGAACCAATAGACGTGGGCAATATCCAGAAAAATAAGGAAACCAGCTAGTGGACACAGTGAGATAATAGGGAATTGTCGGAGGGGCTCTCTGCTCACACCCTGGCAGAATGGAAGGAGTGAGGGAAGAGGAAGTTTAGTTTTTGTGACAATCTACTATTATATGTCCTTAGGAACCATGGAATCACCAAATGACACTAAATAAATAATTTAGTTGTAACTCCTTAACTTTTTTTTTCTCTTAAGATTCTATTTTATGTATGTGAGTACACCATCGCTGTCCTCAGACACATTAGAAGAAGGCATTGGATCCCATTACAGACGGTTGTGAGTCACCATGAGATTGCTGGGAATTGAACTCAGGACCTCTGGAAGAACAATCAGCTTCCTAAACCACTGAGCCATCTCTCCAACCCCAACTCCTTAATTCTTAACTGCTCAGAGGTTAAGTATTCTTTACTTTCTTTTTTTCTTCATTTTTTTTTGAGACAGGGTCTCCTTGTAGGCTAAGCTAGCATCTAGTTCATGGCAATCCTCTTGCCTCAACTTACCATACCACTGCCTGCTACCCAGCAAATGTCTTTTCTTTTCTATGTCCTTTACGATTGGGGTAGCTAGCTAGAAAAGCCAGGGAGGCCTCTGTGGTAAGGCAGGTACTAGAACTGAGTTCTGAGTGAGGCAATAGTGAAGTGAAGAAAGAATCTAGCAGGAAGCTTGGTGCAACAGGCACACAGAGGATGTGGGAGAGTCTTAAAGCCGTGGTGGAAACACAGCCTAGCTAATGAGGCTGTTACAGTGCTTCACATGAAAGAGGAAGTAAGCAGGCAGTGGTGCCGCATGCCTTTAATCCCAGCACTTGGGAGGCAGAGGCAGGCAGATTTCTGAGTTCGAGGCCAGCCTGGTCTTCAAAAAAAAAGGAAGTAAATTCAGCCCACTAGCTTTTAAACCTCACCAGAGTGACTAGGTAAATGATGGAGCCATTAAACAAGATGAGGGAGAAACCTAGAGAAAACAGAGAAGGGCAAAGCGTCAAGAAGTACCACACACATCACTTGAATATTATAAACTATTAAGATGCTTAAATATATTAATAAATTTGGGGACAGTGAGGTGCTGTGGTACACTTCTTTAGTCCTAGCACTTGGGGGACAGAAACAGTCTGGTCTATAAAGTATGAGTTCCAGGACAGCCAGAGCTATGTAGAAATACCCTGCTTCAAAAGTAAATAAATAAATTTTGGGACAAAAAACATATAGTCATCTCCATAGAGACAGGTAAGTCAAATTCAGCCTTAATTCAATAATAAAAAATAAAATACAAGGAGCTGGAGAGATGGCTCAGTGGTTAGAAATGTGGACTGCTCATACCAAGAAGCTGAGTTCCACTTCCAGTACCTATTAGTGGGCTAGCTCACAACAGCCTGTAAAACTCCAGCTTCAGGGGATCTGACACCCTCTCTTCTGGATGCCTTAGGTACACATACCCACACATATATTTTTAAACTAAATCTTTTTTTAAAAATTCAAAATATCAAGACACTAATAACCTTAACACATTTGACATTAATTATTCTGGCATCATGTCTATTGGAGAAATACTGAAAGAATTCACTATTATTTAACATTGTACTGGTTATAGTAATAAAAAATGGGGAAAAATTAGAAAAAATAAATTAGATATACTAACAAATACAATTAGAAAAAATAAGTTAAGAGCAAATAAATTAGAGATCTAATAATTATAGGAAATAAAATTGTCATTCCTAGCAGATGATATGACTGTGACCATCATGAGAAATCAAAGAAGTAACTGAGAAACTAGTATGAAGTGATAATTCAGTAGCTAAAAATAAAACATATAGAAATCTATAGCTTTCATATATATATATAGTTGTGGGATGGTAAAACCATGCCAGGAAGCTTGGCAAAGTACAGCAGGAAATCTAGAGACTCAGTGGACACCCACCTGAGACTTAGGTGACTCCCCACTTCCTGCCAGATTCCTGGCCTGGAACATGTGCCACATTCCCCACATAAGGAACCATGACCTGTGAGCACATAGGCCCAGAACAGAGTTCTCCATGCTAATGAGGTACCTAGAGGCCCTGAGGGCTTAGCCAATAAGCTTCCCTTCCCAGACATACCTCCCTGCAAAAGGTATTTAATCTCTGGTCCACACTAAGAAGGGGGGTACTATAAGGTATGCATCCATTTTCCACATTGAACAGTCAATAAACAATATGGACTGTCTCTTTCCTCTACCACAGCCGTGGGGAATGTGCCACAGCTAAATCTCCTATAGAAGGCCTCTCTGCCCTTCCAGCCTCTTCCACCAAGCTAAGGACAATCACTGCTAAGACAAGGCAGAGCTCCTTTCTCCCAGAGAACCTCACAGCCCTGGCCTTGTTGCAGGCCCAGGGACCTCCAAATCAGATCCAGTTTTTCACCATTTCAGACTGTGTTTTCTCATCCCCAGATCAGTGTCTTGGCACTTCCCTGAAGCTCAGAACCAGCAGGATAGATACGTAAGATAAGTGCAGTCGAACTCCCCTTGTTCACCTCCTGTGTGGCCATGCCCTGAGGCGGGCAGAACGCAGACCCACATATAGGTTAAAATATGATGGAGTCATAGCTAGATGGCTCAGTGGGGAAAGGTGTTTGACCTGAGTCTAATCTTCAGAATTCACTACATAAGGGTGACAGAAAACCATCCACAAGTTGTCCTCTGATCTTGTATGCTATGGTGTGTGTGTGTGTGTGTGTGTGTGTGTGTGTGTGTGTGTATAGAACACAGACACAGACAACTAAGCTCACTTAGTTTCTCTCTGTCACCCTGGCTGTCCTGGAACTTGCTGTGTAGACCAAGTTGGCCTCAAACTCAGAGAGCCACGAGCCTCTGCCATCAATCCCAAGTGCATGGCATTAAAAACATGCACCACTATGCCTGGCTGACACAACTTTTTTAATATTAATATTTTTAAAGGTGGAGAGCAATCTAAAAAGACATCTGATGGCAATCTCTGGTCTCCAAATGCTGGTGTACACATATGTAGATATGTACGCACACACATACACATACAAAGCACACATATACAGAGTAAATGGAGAGGGGGAAAGACCTGGGAGGTTCCCATCATAGGTTTCAATGTAAAAAAAAAACAAAAAAAAATTTTGTCCCTACAAAATTAGGGACAAAAATAGACAATCTCTATGACCTAGAGTTCTTAGATGTGACGCTGATGAAATGTTGACAAATTAGACCACAGAAAAGACTAGACTTCCACATATTTGCTGAGAAAAAGCCAGATGCCCAATCTAGGAAATAGCTCTTTAAGGCACCACACACTCCTGGACTCACACAAAAAGCATTCCTAAATTCCTATGCAGCTCAATGAAGAAAGCTTTTATTTGCCAGTTAAAAATTGGAAAGAAGCCAAGTGTCTCCCTTTCACAGGTTTGACAAATACTTTAAAGCCCTGCATCACTCAGTGGTGAGAGTAAAAAGCAACAGTCTGTAACAATCCAATCAAGGCTATTATGCTGAGTGAAAATCAACCAAGCTCAAAAGGCCACATACTTCATTATATAACAATTGTGAAATGACATTTTTAAAATGTTTAAACAAATGAGAGGATGTCAAAGGTTAGGGCCGAGGAAGGCAAACAGAGGGGAGTAGGCAGTTGTGACTATAAATACAAGAGATACAGCACAAACAAGATTGTAAGACTGTGCCTCTTGGCCATTCTGTAGATCACACAAATATGTACATGTGGGGAACTGCAGAGCTCCACACAGCTAACATACACAAAAATGAAGCCAAGGGCTTGTTGGGTCAGGCTGTCCTGGAGTCTTTGCCTAGGTCCTTTTCTTACACCATGAAGTTGATAACCAAAAAAGGAAAATTCAGCTCTTGGATGGAGGACGGACTAATCCGAATTCACACTTTCTCCAACGGGCCAGACAAGTCAGATGAAATCAATAGACTGGATCCCTAAACTGGAGGTTCTCAACCTATGGGTCTTGACCCCTTTGAGGGCTGAATGAGCCTATCAGAGAATTCATGTCAGCTATCCTGCACATATTTACAATTCATAACAGTAGCAAAATTAGTTATGAAGTAGCAACAAAAGTACTCTCTGGCTGGGGGTCACCACAGAATGGGAAACAGTATTTAAAGGGTGGAAACAGTAGATAGGCTGAGAAGCACTGCCCTAAATGACCCTTAGGTACTTGGAATGAGGATGGAAGTTTATCTATAGAACACTAGGCAGCGTAGTGTCAGTAGTCATGTCACATGCCCACATAAGATCCTTTAAAGAGAAAGGATTGGGGACATGGCTTGTTCTCTCAGGAATAGTACTCATGTACTTGTTTCGGCGTTGGGACAATCAATAGTGCTGCTGTCACACAAACTTTCTGTGCATCTTCACCTCACCCCGGGGAAAATTCTCAGAATTAGGAGTTACTGTTACATGGCAGATAAAACTCTTCTGACATTTCGGGCTCGCAAACTTTGATCATTTTCTTCTATAGTAAACACCTTTCCAGGTCACAAAATACCCTTCTCTACAATATGCAACATACTAGTGATCACAAACTGAAATAAGAGAAAGAAATGGAAATGTGCTTAACCAATGAGTGTTGTCAGAAATGGAACAAAGCCAACCCATGTGGCCAGCACAATAATTTAAAGGCAAAAGGAAACACAAAATGTGTACTGTTTGTGCCATTATTTTCAAACAGCTCTTTCAAGATTGTCAAAATCTTGGGGTCTAAGGCAGGAAGATGGTGGCTGAAAAGATGAGTCTCTTGAGTAAATAATTTCTACACTCCAATGTTCCGTAAAGTGTGAAGTACATGATGGAATGCAGAAACTAAAGATGACCAGATGGGGCCACCTGAGATTGCTTATCCTGGCCAGCTTTGAAAAATTCTATAATAGTCATGTTGGCCAAACCTGGTGTCCACTACAGTGGAAGCTACACTGAATTGAGCAGTGAGAGTCTGCACGCTGGCCATCTTTGATTTGACCCAGGTGATTCTGATTATTAGAAGCATATCAGAATAGACTGGTGAGAAGCAGGAGTTTTTCTTTAATTTGCTGGAACTCAAACATGAACATGGTGTTGCACACCTGTAACCCCAAATTTTCAGTGAAATCTTCAGTGGTGGCAACTCAGCTTTTACTCCAGCAGGACTTGAGTTCTAAGACACTCCAAACCATAGGTCCAACACATACACTACCATCTCAAGAATTCTGCTAGACCAAATCACCTAGTTTTGCACCTAATACAAGTAACAGCTTTTAATTCAACTTCTTTCACATTTCCTTTCTGTATGAATCAAAAACTGGCTCTGGAGCCTGTAAGAATTGGACTGTAATGGACCTCTCACCAAGTAGACACTTGCCATCACCTTCTGGGTTACTAATACACCTTTAATCTAACTCTTCTTGCACTGTTCTTCCTACTAAATATTTCTTCTAAAGATTCACATTAACAGCCCCAAGTGGTGTTGGGGCACGCCTTTAATTCCAGCACTTGAGGAGGCAGAGGCAGGAGGTTCTCTGGAAGGTCGAGGCTGGTCAGGTCTACAGAAACCCTTTCTCAAAAGGAAAACTACGAATACACTGTCTAATAATGAAAAATAGACAAATGACACGTTGCAATTCAGGCAAGAGCACAATTTTATTTTCACCTCTAAAAGTAAACCACAATTGACAACAACAAAGGAGACTGTGCAGTTCAACTTTTTATTTTAATAAAACCAGAATATGCACAGCACATGCAGTGCTAGCATCTAAACTAATACAATAAGCAACTACTAAAGCTACAGTGACTTGAGGGTCAATTACATTCAGCAAGTTTAAACCCATTCTTAATCTTGAAACATAACTGAAAATATTGCTTGCCGATAAGACTTGCCCAACTGCTGCTGCTGAATGTCCAAGTCACTGACTATGCCAATACAACAAAGATAACCACATGTTTGAGGATTGCAATGTGCCAGACATTCACTGAAAAATAAAAATACAACTAAACAAAACTCACACAACAAACATCTGAGAATCTGGACACTTTGTATCAGTGTTTTGAAGTGTTTCATTAATATCTTAAGACAAGTGTATCAAAACCTTGGCATGATTTAGTTTCAAGTCGCCAATTTTGTTTTTACTATCAGAAAGTTATGGCTACACCGCCAATGCCGGGTCTGCTTAATTTGACTTAAGAGTTTATTATGACTTAACATTAAAAGCTCACACTACCCCGAAATATATAATTTCACGCATACGGTGACATTCAACATTCAAGTGCCAGTGTTTTTGTACTGTCTTTTGGTCAAGTTTCTTTAAACTTTCAAAGAATCACTTTTAGGCTTACAAAAATAAATATTTGTCAAAATGTTCAATAAATATTACATAAAACTAGCAGCAAAAAGTATCTAGAAATCTGTCGTGTGCAAAGTTTTCTTCCCAACTATCATTCCCATGGTCCCAAATAAATTTTAGAATCTAGTCCCATCCCTTTCCTAGACAAGCTGCGTTCAACAATCTCCAAGAGACAAAATAAGATTGGAAGTTTAAGGACACGCACACAAGACATATATATAAAATTCTCTGCATGTGCAATAAAAGAAGTACTTTGTAAAAAGTTATGGGCAAAATGTACAAGGGCCTAAACCTAGACTAATTGAAATAGCACCATAACAAATGACCTCAATACTGTCAAGTGCACCTACTAATAAAAGTTTTAGAACAAGGCACAATACACTTGAAAATCTATTGCACTTTAGGAAATTTTTGCCGTCTTCCTATGCCACTGTAAAAAGATTGAGCGTTTTGATCACTGCATTCTGGTCACAAAATGAGCCCAGAATTCCAAGTGGCATAGGCATTTTAGTGGTGGACAATGCTCATCTTTGGCCAGATTTAGCATAAACAGACTATAAATACAATGGAAACCTATGCAACTAAAACTGACTAAACTGCACTGTAGAGCAGAATTGACACCTTGTGCAGTTATGTACATATTTCCAACCTGTGTGATCTCAGATTTCAGTTTGTTACTCTTCTGGAGCCATTTGTTTTTTGTTTTTTGTTTTGTTTTTTTTACAAAGTCTATAGTAAGCCAGTTTAACATCTCAACGCAGCTTGAACAGAGTAATGTGAATCGGCATTTAAAATAAAGCCTGCTGCATAATTCTTCCTGTTCATCCCCATCTTGACCAAAAAACATCAACACTAGCATGCGTTATTAGACCAAAAATCATCCAGAGCCCTAAGTGAGGGCTGGTCATTGCTGTGGTCAGCCATTCTACCATTTCAATTTCTTTTATGGCAGGCATTTAAAAAGTCTAAGTAGATGAATTCTCCTAAAAACCTATTTCAAGTTATCAGACCTTTAAACTTTCCCTGTAATAACATGCCCACATTTGGCTAGCTCATAGTTAACGATCTGCCTAAACATTGAAAGAGGAATTGCTGTATTTACTTGCATTAACTTTGAGAACAGTGCTTTGAATGTATGCATGTATTCATACATCACCTCATCATGACTGGAATGGCTTGTTTAAAGACTATTATCAGGTTCTAAATACCTATCCAGGATAGAGTGAGCAAATCAGAACTTTAACGTAATACAGTTTGCCACATTAGAAACTAATTCCATGAATATGCTTCAAGACGTTTGGTGTTTGTTTCCCCCAATCTGCAAGTATCAGAAGCCCGAAGACAGGCTAGCACTTGAGTTTTCCTTAGATTATTTATGGATGAATCCATGATTCCTGTTAAGTTGTATCACACCTGTGTGCCAAGGTTTGATTTTAGCCCAAGTTCAGTAAATTTATTTTGTCAAAAACAATTGGAATCTTGAGCATTACTGAGCCAACAGGACATCAAAATAAAAAGTTGTCTAAAGTTAAAGGCACAGTACATTAACAAACAAATGATCCTCAGTCACAAAATTATAAATGCAGTTTTGGGATAGGGGTAGGCGGGAGGGGAGTTAATCCAAACTACAGCAATGAAGTCTTCAAACCACCTTCAGAACAGGGCTGCTGATTGTTCCTTTCATCTTTACTTGTGACCTTGAGCTCCCTTAAAAAAAAAAATTTCAGTGGAGAATCACAGCTGGTAATGTACTGCGAGTTCTTGAAGCTACACAAGGTATAGTCTGGCTAAGTTACATGTGGTTTCCATATTAGCTTGTTTGGCAGGGTGACCTACTACAAAGCAGGCTCAGTTACCCCACCAGTCAACCCCCTGGGAGTTATAATTTCCTCCATATCCATCACTGTTGTAAAAGCCTCCGTAGCCACCTAGTGAGAGATAAAAAAGAAATTAAGTCACCCACTGTTAGGAACAATCTTTCCCTTCAAAAGTTTATAAAAAGCCGTACAGTGGTGTTTAAAACAAATACTACCTCCACCAAATCCTCTGCTGCTGCCATGGCCACCTCCACCACTTCGACTGCTGCTTGCACGGCTGCTGCTGAAGCTGGAACTGCTGGCACCGCTACTCTGTCGATAGTCTCTGGCACCAAACCCTCCACTAAATCGGCTGCTGTAAGGGGCAAGGAAAAGTCATGTTGGTATAAGCATTGATAGCCAACACTAACTTAGTATTTTAAGCAACACTGAGAAACAAGTTCTCATGCCTCTACGCATCATGTATATATATAGCTTACCTCTTAGAACGTCCACGACTGCTACCCTTGTAGTGGTGCTCAAAAGCCATGTTTTCTAACCAAGATGGCACTTCTTGTTTTGCTTCAACAAGAAGATCCAGTAAATCCTTAGTGATATTTATATTCCTTTCATTGAAGAATGAGGTGGCAAGACCTAAAGCAGTTCACAAACACACACACAAAAAAAACCACACATAAACAAAAAGTACTCTAGAAAAGTAGCTTAACATTCTTATCAGATAATAAAAATATTACCCTCAGCTATCTAACCAATAAATTCTGACTGCATTGTGTAAAAATAAGAATCATAAATAATATTTAAGACACTATAAATTATAGGCTGGTGTGCATGGTAGTGAAAACAGCTTTAATCCAGCACTCTGGAGGCAGAGATAACCAGATTCTATTGAGGTCAAAGTCATTCCTGGTCTTAAACAAAAAGCTATAAAGTTCTTTCCTGTGCTATCACCAAAAAAAACCAATCAGGATATCCGGTAACTAAACACTTACCAAGGTTTCCTACACGTCCTGTACGGCCTATGCGATGCACATATTCTTCAATATCACTGGGCAGGTCAAAATTAATAACATGCTTCACATTTGAAATATCCAGTCCTCTTGCTGCTACCTGAAATATAACTTTTGTTTTAGATGGCCCACTGAAACCAAGTATTTGGACACAATAAACTTTGAGAGTAAAAACATATACACGGTGTTATACATACTGCCGTAGCCACTAGAATTGGGCTTTTTCCTGAACGGAACTGGTGAAGGGCTTCTTCCCTATCTCTCTGAGAACGGTCTCCATGGATACTGGTACAAGCATATCCTTCATGGTATAAGAAATCTTCCAGCGAATCTGCACCCTTTTTGGTCTCCACAAACACTAGAGTCAGGGAATCCTTGCCTGAATTTGAAAATAAGGTATTGTAAGTATGTATATAGACAAAATGGACATGACAATGTTTTAAGTAGGGTGGAAAATGATGGTGATACAAACAATTCTCATTACATAAATAGAGAGCTAATGACTATTCTCATTACATAAGCATAGAGAGCTAGTTTTACCTGTTGCATTTAGGAGGTCAAGCAGAAATGACCTTTTGTCTATCTCCTCCACCCAAACCACTTTTTGTGTGATGTTCTCTGAAGTAGACCCAACTCTTCCTACAGCCAGAAATATGTACTCATCTAAGAAATCACGGGCCAGCATCTGAAGAAAAAAAGTCATTCTTTAATTTTGCAGTTGTATTGTATGTTTGTAAGTGTGGATGTCAAAGAGTACAACTTAAGGAAGTTGGCACTCCTTTCTCTTCATGTAGGTTCCAGGGACTAAATTCAGGAAGCAAGCAATTTTACTCACTAGACCATTTTGCCAGCACCCCCATTCCCTACTATTTCTGGTCAAAGCACATTCCTTTAAGCCTAGCAGCAGAAGGGTCAGAGGACAGACGGATCTACATAACAAAGCCCTGAAAACATTTACTGAAATAAGTAGAAATTGCATAGTAGTACCTGTATCTCCTTAGGAAAAGTAGCACTAAACATCATAGTGTGGCGAACACCTTTTGGAGGCATAGTGTCTTGTTCAACTATTCTACGAATCTGAGGCTCAAACCCCATATCTAACATCCGGTCAGCTTCATCTAACACCAGGTATCTGTCATGAAAAACATTTAGTTAAGATTTTGAGAAGAAATCAAGGCAATTTATGGTTTAATTTAAATAATATAACCAATGTAGTTAACACTGTTTAATACAGTTACATAGGAAACAAAAGGATTCGTGCCAAGATAAAAATCATCCACAATTAGAGAGCCAACTAGCTTACTTTTTAAATTCATGTTTTCAAGTTTTGTGTGGATATGCACATGTACTACAAGGCACACAGGACAATCTGCAAGAGTAAGTTTTCCTCCATTATGAGGGGTTGGGGCAATAGATTGAGTCATGCCATCAAACCTATTTAGCCATCGTGCTGAGTGCTCCCCCCTCATTGTCCTTGGATCTAGTTACTATCCTCTACTAAAGCATTAGCTGACTTTTCAAGGTTGATTGGAACTGATAAATTAATTTTTGTATCCCACGTCCCTCAGTATTTACATATTTAGACAAGCTAACAAACACATACTTGCAGAAGTCTAACCCGATCTTCCCTCTCTCCATCATGTCCACAAGACGTCCTGGAGTGGCTACTAACAAGTGGCATCCACGTTCTAAGTCTCGAATCTGCTGACCGATTTCAGCACCACCATAAACCACACAAGGACGGACTCTAGATCTGTATGAGAACTATAAAGAATATCCAACAAATTCAATGTCAACATTCTTTACATGACTATAAAATATGTTATTAGAATCAGTGGGCAAGCTATGCATCACTAAAATGCACTTACTTTCCTGGCTTCCTCATAGATCTGCACTGCCAATTCTCTCGTTGGTGCCAGTACCAAGGAGATTGGATACTGTTTACGACGCCCATATCTTCCATTTTCCTAAGAAATAGAAATTTGTTAATCTGCATGCTAAATTATCACTTAAATTAATGTATAAAAATTCATTTCAGTCTGCAATTTATATACTATACCATAAAACTTCGACTAGTCTTAGCACCACTTGGAATGTTCAATAGCTTCCTAAATAAAAGCTTCTCAATAACTTTGTGTTTTATAAAGAAACACTGCAATGGGCACACACACTTGCCCATTTGACAGAGTGCTTGCTTAAGAAAAGCCCCCTAGGCCTCATTCCTAGCACCAAGGAAAATCACCTTCATGGCCCTCAGAGCCTCTCCTGGACCATCAGCATAAATCTGACTCAAGATGGGCAAGAGAAATGCTGCAGTTTTTCCAGAGCCTGTTAAGAGAAATATGTTCATCAGTGGACCATAATAAAACCCTCCTTATTACTTCTAAATCAACACTGGTAAACTAACTAGTACTTTTACTTATGTCCAAACTTCCCAGAAACTCCATATAACTTCTTTAGCTGACTAAAACTAAGAGTCAGCAAATTCAGAAACAAGCTACTACTTATTTTAAAATATTATTTTCATATCATCTATGGCCTCTTCGACACAACAAACAACAGAATTCAGTATTGCCAAATGTTCATTGTACACAAACCCATAAGTATCTAGCATGTGTTTCTTTGCTAGAAAAAAGTGACAGTTAATCAAATGAGCATACCTGTTTGAGCACAAGCCATCAAGTCTCTTTTCTCTTTGATAATAGGAATAGCATGCTTCTGCACTGGAGTTGGGCGAGTATAACGAGTAAGCTCAATGTTTCCCATAATAATTTCTCCCATCTCGACATCACTGAACTGTCAAATTCAATGGCATGAAATAAGTAGAAATGTTACCTGAAGCTGTTTTATATTAATTTGTGAATGATAACAGCAAAATTTTAACATATGATAACTAAGCTGGGCTTTTACATTGGACATATTTCCTATTCAAAAAGAAATTACTTAATGTAACTAATGTCTCCCTTTCCACAAACTAATGTATGTTATATTTCTCTGTAACAGAGGAAGTACTTACACTTTCAATGTGTGGAGGACAGTTGTTGCCTGTTGCTTCAACTGGAATGTCATCATATTTTTCAAAGTTAATCCCAGTATTGCCTCCAGAAAAGAGTTCCCTGAAACAAATAGATTGGTAAATTCACATGCAACACCAATGAGAAAGATTTCATCACAAACAGCATACTTCAAAAACTTACTGTTCCAAGCGTTCACTTGGTGGGAGTGGCTTTGACCAGTCATCTTCATCTGATTTATCACACCAGCGACTATTTCCACCTCTTTCAAATTTGCCAAAGCCACTTCTATCTCCACGGCTGCCAATGCCATCATAATCTCCCCGTCCTCGGTCATCAAACCTGAGTATCACAAGGACTAAATTAGAATCTTAACCATCATCAGATCACTCCAGAGGAATTGATCAACTCCATGGTACGAACAGTTCAAACTACCAGATTCTATCATCTAAAAATCAGTACCTTCTTTTATTTCTAAAGCCCAGTCTTGTCACATACATTCACCTTTAAAAACAATTAAATGGACATATAGCCCCTCCCTTCAAAGTTTGTCAAAATATATTTAGCAGTAAAGATCAAAAAATAGCACCGCCAACATCACTTGTTCTGATTACAGACATTTGAGGAAAAATTCATGTGACAGCTTCTTAAGTAATTTAAAAAAATCCCTACCTGGATAAAGAGGTTTTTAGTTTTAGGTCTGTTTGCCAAAAATCTAGACACGGGAGACTAACCATAGCTGTTAGGGCACATGAAGTCAGTTTGCCACACTTGTGTTATTAAGTATTAAGGCATTTATTCTGCCATGAGTCTATAAACAGCCCAAGCAAATTAGGCCATTCACTATATGAAATTACTTCTAAAACAGGTAATATTAATAGAAAAACTGACTTCATATTTGCACTTTGTTTTTTAAAACAGGGTATCTGTCTGTGTTGGCTGTCCTAGAACTCAAGAGATCCATCTGCCTCTGTCTCCCAAGTGCTGGGATTAAAGTATAGCAACACTGTACTTTTTAAATCTGATTTCTATGTAGTAGGTTCAAGCTTACAGCTAAAAAAAAATATGCAGTGAGTTAAGTAGATACAATGGTTGACATGCACTTTATCCTGATAGAATTCTTAAAGTACCATTGAATGTATACAAGATGGTTTCATCTACCTTCCCCTTGATCCACTTCCACGATCACCAAAGAAGCTAGACTTCCCTCTTGAGTCACCCCGGGATCCAAAACTGCTGTATGCATCCTTATCTTTACTGGAACTCCACCCCGAACTGTCTTTGTCATAGAAACCTAAAAATAAAAAAAACAACCACAAACTCTAAAAGAATCCTATTGACACATGGTCTTAATCTTTCTGAACTTTAAGCCTACTGGCTTTTTTTATCTCTCTGGTATCAAATGCCAATGTAAATATTCTAAAGGTGACAGCAAAAGATAAGACTATATGTATCATGCAATCTGACAGGCTATGAATATTTTGGAATCTCTAAGGTCAACAACTTTGCCGTTAGCAAAGATGAGTACTATCAAGTAACTATGCTCTGCCATTCACTTTATAGATGTAAATGAATTTACAGAGAAAGTCAATTAGCATCTGATTATTTGGTTTAGTATTTTTCAGTTCCAACAGCTAAACTACAATGCCTTGCGCATGTGAACCATAGTCCAAATGGTATCACTTTAATGGTTTATTTACAAGCTTAATATCAAAAATATTCAAAAAACCCCTCTCCCCTCTATGTTCCCAATACAACGTCAAATATATTTAAGTAGGGATCACCAATGACAGTTACTTAAGACAAGTAAGGCTGGAAGTAGCTTCGATGACATCTTATTAGTCAGAGGCATTTACAAGCTACTTTCCTTTTGCCTTTGTCTCTACCATTAGCCAGCCATGTGTTTTCCCTAGCAATCAAGAACTTAATTGCTTCTCCAGATCTTCTAGTTGTAAAATTAAAATTCTGCCTCTTCTAATGTCTTTTGAGAAAAGAATTCCACAGCAAAGATTCGCTAGAATGTGCCAGATAGTTCAACTTATCTTGTGCTAAGTTCATCTTCCTGTCATGTTAAGACAAAACCAACCTATTTTCACGTAGTTTGTACCACACCATATAGCACCCACCTATTTTCTCAAATTAAAAGCAAGATGTAATGAGACTAATAAATCATATAAAATCCACGACACCGAAGGCAACTTTCCATGGTGTGACAACAGTTAAGGTTTTTCAAAGTTAGTAAGTTCCAGTACTTTAAATCAATCATGGTAGAAATGTATAGGCTTCCCAAGCTGCCTTGCCTTCCCTAGACTTTGACTAATTTCTAAATAAATCAAAAACTAGACTTACCAAACTGGTATCAGGGACTCACCTTTAGTAGCTTCTCTGTTCCTTAAATGAGGAGGGATATAGCGCCCTTCTAAAAGAACACAAAATTAATAATGCCAAATACCCTCACAGTAAAGCTTTTCATCAAAATCTCTATTAAAAATCAAATACTCCTAACAACTTGAAAGAGTTGATGAGCAAGATATAACTTCAAGATACGCATTATGCCTGCAATCCTAGCTAAAGCAGGGCAGGAAGATCACCTCAAGGCCAACCTAGGCTACATTTAAAAAAAAAAAGGCCAACTTTAAGCCTAGTAGTTAGGCTGGGTGTGGTGATACTTGCTTTTAATCCCAGCAGAGGCAGAGTGAAGCTTTGTCAGTCAGTAAAGTACCTGGACAGCTAGTTAAATGGCTACTAGTGGTAACTTATTCTAATTCTCTTTGCACTTCTGAATTAAATATCTGACTTGATCACCAACTTATATGCCCAGCACTTCTTTCTAGCCAGTGAAAGTGCATCCTAACAATGTTCATTCAATTCTTAACATTCAAGGAAATACTGAGATATCTAGTTCTGATATTCAATATCTCCGTAAAAGATTTTACTTACTGCTTGCTGTGCTTCCTCCAGTCTGATTATCTGAAGAGTTCAGGTCTAGGCCAGCAAACTAGAAAGAAATCAGATTGTTTTAGTTTCAATGCTGAATGAAATGGAAGAAAATACTCCAATATCCTGGTCCCACATTCAAATAGTTACCTCTCAGAGCCCACACAGCTATTAATAAAATTTAGAATGTGACCGAATACACTAGAGTTCTAACACAAAGTACTACCACTATAAATACCACAAAAAGCAAGTTACAAAATCAGAAACTGGATCCAAATTCAATTTTTCAAAATATTTGTTCTGTAAACATTTTCCATAGTAAAGCTTATTTGAAAAACTAACTTAGTTACATTGAATCTCAGAATTTTAGCCAGGTATGGTGGTAAGCAACGTAACCCCAGTACGCAAGTGGCTAAAACCTAACTCAACAACTCTGGTTCCAGATCCACTGCTTTCTTCTGGCCTCCAAAGACATTATGGTACATACAGGCAGATACATACATTAAATAAAAACTTTAAGTTTGAGGTCAGGGCAGCCAAACAAAATTGTTTTAAAACATTAACTAGGTGCTCAGAGCTTAGTTCAGTTGGTAGACTGCTAGTCCACATTGAAGGATGAAGCCAGAGTTTTAATCCCTAGTACCACATAAAGTGTGATGATTCATGGCTGTAGTCCCAGTATTGGAGAAGTGGAGGCAGGTGGATCAGGAGTTCAAAGCCATTCTCAGCAATACGGATAGCCTGGGCTAAATCAGACCCTGTCTAAAAACAAAAGCCACACCGTTAAATTAGTGTAGGATTCATTTTTAAAAAGCTTTTCTAAACACCACCAACTTTATACTTATTATTTTAAACCTAAAAGCATAAAGACAAACTTTGAAATTATTGTTTAGTTCCTTTATTCTCAAACACAGCACAAATATATTAAATTGGGATAATACTGCATTAGACAAAATTTTAGCAATACCCTCACCAGTTAGCACTACAGAATGAAACTGAAATAATTCCTGTTCTCCCATTTAACTGTAAATTTACAGAAGTAGTCATGAATATCCTGATGTCCTTACTAAAGGACATTTTACTGGGGCTAACCTCCCAAGCCTACCCATCTCCTTACACTGGTAACAAGATTGTACAAAAATGCTACACGCTATCTTCATTCTTTTAAGTTCTTAAAAATTTACGTAAGTGTATGCCTGCTAGAGTGTGTGTGTGTGTGGGGGGGGGGATGGTTTCACTATGTAGCCTTGACGAGCCTCAAACTCACTAAAAGACCAGGCTGATCAAATTCGGATCATCACACTTGGTGGCATCTGCCTTAACCCGCTGAGTCCATCTATTTAGGAGTATAAAACACAAATGAAAAGGGGACCCTCTCAAAAAGGGGGAAAAAAAAAACAGGAAAGATGGAACTGTTACATTAAGGAAATGTTACTTTATAAATCTGTGCTTTAAGTTCAATGGTACTGGCAACTACAAGTATCCCTATGGTTCCTGAAAACAAAGCAGATGTAACCTCTTTGCCATTAGCAAAAATGTTGCCATGCTTTGAAACAATAGCTGCCATTGAAAGCCACACTCATTACAATCTGACCTTTGGGTATTTTTTTTAATGACTTTTGAAAATGTGCACAGGTGGTTTGCCTCCACGTATGTCTATGCGAAGGTGTCGGATCACCTGGAACTGGAGTTACAAGCAGCCATGAGCTGCCACATGGGTGCTAAGAATTGAACCCAGTCCTTTTAACCGCCGAGCCATCTCTCGAGCACGCCGGTTTTGTTTTGCAATTTATCATTTGGCAACATTAATCTAAGAAGCAACAAAGTTGACAAATGCACTGTTGGTACTGGTCACGAACTTAAAACTTGAAACACTCCTTCTTCCTAAGCTTTTGGAGTTAAATCCATTACCAATTTATGAAAGGCTCTTGGAAATATAAATTCCAATACAGGTCGACAATATTGTATCATTTAGTATAAATAAATATCATTTAGATGGAAAATGTAACAGTGTCCTTTTTTAAGTTACAATGTATCACAACATGGAAGATTTACTGTAGCGGGCCTTTGACCCGAAGGCCAAGCAGAAGGCAACAGATTATCTCCTCTGGTCTCTAAACCTAGAAATGGAGTCTGGATTAAGAAATCAGAAAGGAGGTCTGATCAATCTCCCAATTTTACTTCAACGGCCAGCAACAAGTTATCTGTTGCCATATTCTGGGCCTTTTGCCTGTAGAGGATCCCACAGTGGGCCATCACTGGCAAGGCTCTGCCCTGCGCCCAGGTAAAGGGCGGGCGTGCCGGGATCCGGATCGGGACCGGGACCGCACCGCTGTTTCCTAGAGCCTAAGGCTGAGCAAGGGCCGCGCCGGGTGGCTCGCGTCACCGCCAAGCCCGGCGCAAGTGCGCACGCAGCGGCCCCGGCCTCCCTCCCCCCCTCCCCCCCGCCCAATCCGCCCTGAAATTTCTGCGTCACAAAACTTTCCACTCGGGAACCGCGGCCTCCCCTGCCGCGACATACCCGGCCCGCGGTGCCGAAGAAACCCGGCTGGCTTGCGTACGAGCCCGCAGGCGGGCAGGCCCGCGGGGGGGGGGGGAATTGGGGGTTGGGGGGAAGGGCAGGGGGGGCGACCGCGCGGCACCGCCAGCCTGCGCCACACAAAGGAGGCCGCCGCCATTAGCCCGCGCTGAGGCCAGCACCCCCTCCCGCGGCGCCCCCTCCCACATTCCAGCGCCGCGGGGCCACTCAGCTAGCCCGCGCGCCGCCGCTGACTCCCCGATTTAAAAACCCCAGCCACTGTGGAGCCATGGAGGCCTAAAGCCCCAGAAACCATAGGCCAAAAGCACCCACCCCGGCCCGCGCCCCACCACGAGGGGCGATATACCCCCCCTCACCAACTGCCGGTCACTAATCAACTAGGGTGCGCGCGCGTGCGCCCGAATGCGCGCGCCCCCTCCCCCTCAGCTTGCTCGCCTGCGCACACACACAAAAGCCGCCATTGTGATCGGGCCAGGGACAATACCGCGAATCGAGCCGAGCTGGAAGAACAACCGGCTCTAGCACTCCCCACAAGCATCCAGTCCCTCCAGAACCCCTAGATACTCGCACCCGCGGGCCCGAGCCACCCGGGGAAACGGGAAGGAAAAAGCAGAACTTAAAGAGCTGCGCCACAAGGCAGGTTAGGTCAGGGGAGACATTGATGCAGCGACCACTGCAGCTCACCTGCTGGTCCAGCCCGAGCGCATTTTCCACTGCCACATGACTCATCCCTGAAGAGTACCGAGAATTCGGAGTCTTCCGCTGCTGAGCAAGTGCTGGCTCTACCGCAATGGCCCTCTCACGGGAGAACTGCGGCTTTGAAGCGCACCGCGCGGCCACCGATCTTATATACCAACTCGGAGGACTGCTACGTCAGCACGTAAGACGTGTGCCCTCCTCTCGCCGGCGGCTGGCCACTGCCGTTAGGAAGTCAGCCTGCTTACGGTGCGTTGATAGGCTTAGTCCCGTGAGATTTCCTAGTGAGTCCAGCTACCCGCGTCCTTGTCCGCACATAGAGAACCCCGCATTCTATGTGGTTCTGCTTCTCTTGGGTTTGCTGTCCCCTAGTCTCCGCCAGTACCTTTATCTTTAAGTGTTTTTTTTTTTTCGAGATCTCGCGAGAAATCATTTTCCTACCGTCCTCTAGCAATAAGTCCCTAAGATTTAAACTAGGGTTGTTTGCGGCTACTTCCCCTGTGTATCCAGGTTTTAATCTTTCTAGCACTCCTCCATTCCTCTCATAACCCGGGAGTGGAGATGATGTAGTTGCCTTTGTCTGGCCTAATGAGCCCTGGCTTTCCGTGGAGGGCAGCGGGATCACGTGACCGTGGGTGTCCAGCAAGGTGGCCATTTTGTAAAGAAGGGAAACTCGCTTGACTAGTGCTGGGAATGGGAGGGATGAGAAAAACTGCGGGAGGGCGGGGAGGAGGAAGGGGGAAGGGAGCTAGACATAGGAAGGAGAAAGCTAGACATGGAAGGCTGGATGCTGGTGACCTGAGTCCACCTGAGCAGGGACTATAGGGGATGTGCGGGTCGTTGGAGGCTTCAGATCGCCGTTGCCTAGGTAGCGGGCACGCCACCCCCACTATGAAGGAACAATAAGACTCTCTCACGCGAATCTAGAGCCGGCAATCTAGGACCCTCCTGGGACCCTGGGCCTCCGCTAGTGTGTGAGTCATTGCAGGCCCCTGTGTCCTTCCGCGCGGCATTCCTGGCACCAGGCCAGTGGCTGCTGGCACAGCAAGGGACCCCGAATGTTTCTAGCAACTCTCCTAGGATCCTGGGGAGGTGAGGATGTGGGACTGAACACAACCTGTGTCTCTGCTGGAGACGCTGAAACGGGGTTACCTGACCTAGGTGACTTGCCTGGGGCCTCTCCACTAGACAGGGAATATGAAGGAAAAAGGAGGCCGGCATTAAAGGGACCGGTTCTGGTGGTCCCTGTTTCTAGGCGGAACACCCTCAAGTCTCAGCTTCAAAAACACATACCCTTAAACAACGAAAGCAAAAGAATAGATTGAGTCCTCAGCTTTTAGGCAATAGCAACACACACGTAACCTAAAAGGTACTCCTTTCTGACCCTCAGTTTCATAAATAAAACGCCTGGACTCCCCACCCCACCCCCAAGGGGTCTTCTGCTGCCAGAATTCAAACAATTAGTTCTGGTCACATAATTTACAATACAATGCTTCTACTTTTCCAGTTTGTAAAACTGAAACCGAACTTTTAAAGAGATACGGAAATAATAAAACTATCCCCGGCAAGTTGCTTTTCGGCTTTTGTTCTCAATTTGTCTCTTCTATAAAAGAGACCACTAGACTATACAACCCTGTTGTGGTTTTTAACATTCATTTGTGTAACAATTGGCTGTTGTGTTTCTTCCGGTTGAGGTTACATTGACAATGTTTTACTTAAAACAAATACGTTGTTTTGTTTCTTAGTAAACCAAAGAGTTTATTAGGTCTACTTAGAGGAACTGTAACTCTTTTTAACAGCCTTTTAAAACATAATAAAGTAACAAGTCAGAGATAATGCAGCCGTTTGTTACAGTTTCAAGAAGCAGGAAACTATAATAAGTATTTTTAACACTCCCTGTAACCATACTAAAATAACAAATCATAGACAATACAGCTCCTTTTTTTTTTTTTTTTCAGTTTCAAAAAGCATGGCTAACTGTACTATCCAAACCAAAACCAATGCATGTAGTAAAACAATGTAATTAAAGCTGGGTGTGGTGGTCCACCCCTTTAATTCCAGCTCTGGGAGACAGAGGCTAGTGGATCTCTGAGTTTCAGGCCAGCCAGGAGAAAGAGGGAGAGGGGGTTGGGAGAGGAAAAGGGAGAGGAGAAGAGGGAGAGAGGAGAGAGGGAAAGCGAGAGGGGAGAGAGGAGAGAGATCTGAGTACCAGCATTCGAAGAAACCTGTCTTGGGGAAAACCAAACAAAACGAAAAAACAATGTAATTAAAAGTTACAAACTAAGGGGCAGAGAGATGGTTCAAGGGTTAAAGGCAGGTCTTCTATTCCTACCACTTAGGTTAGGCGGGTCACTCGCCTGGTTCCAGCTCCAGGTACCTGATGCCTTCTGGCCTCCTGGGCACCCGCACCCTCATGCACATACCCCCACATGAATAGGCGTGCACAGACTTTGTTTTAAGTTACATTTAAAATATTTAAATTTGGAAGAAGCTCAGAGGTTAAGAGAACCGGATGCTCTTGTAAGGAACCTGGGTTTGATTCCCAACACCCACTTGGTGGTTCAGAACCATTCATAAATCCAGTTCCAGGGGATCCACTGCCCTTTTCTGACCTCCTCAGACAGCAGGCATGCATATAGTAGACATACATACATGCAGACAAAACACTCATACTTTTATTTTTTAATTAAAAGCAGGCTGTAGTAGTATATACCTTTAATCCCAGTTCTCAGGAGACCTGGAAGCAAGGAGATCTCTGTGAGTTCAAGGCCGGCCTAGTCTACATAGTAGACCAGGACTCAAAAGCTAAAGTCAGATATAGAAATTTGGGATTACAGAGATGACTCAGCAGTTAAGAGCACTTACTGTTCTTGCAGAGGACCCAGGGTGGGAGTCCTGGAACCTACATTCTGCTTCATGTAACTTTATTTACAGGGGATTCAATCCTTTCTTCTAGCTTCCAAAGGCACTGCATGTATGTATTACATATCCAGACAAGGAGCCATGCATACACATACATAAACTAAAATTAAATATGTAAATTCTCCCACTCAACTACTGAGCAGCTACAAATGCAAACTAGAGAAGTGTGTTGCCTCCACAACTGAAGTACCATAACCAGCTTACCGCCAATGGCCTCATATTCTCACATAGTGACCTCTTGGAAATACTTGAAACAAAACAGCACCATCCTCTATTAATGTCGGCAGCTACATTTGAAGCCAACCTGGTGTGTGTGGGAACAGCACTTAGATCATGATGTGGTTTTGCATCTACGTGGGTATCCCGTGGACCAATTCTCTCATATCTGGAACTGATTAGCTTGCATCTAGCGTGCCTGGCTCTGTAGACCACATACCAGGAGTCCTCAGCATCCTCAAGGTAGTTTTGGTACCCTCAGATACACACATTTCCATAGTGCCCCCTGAAAACCATTAGGCCTAAGGATCTCTAGGGTCCTGTGGTAGTTTGAAGAATGACAGCCCCATAGGCTCAGGTTTGAATAGTTGCTAGAACTATCTGGGGAGGATTAAGAGGTATGGGCTTGTTGAAGATGTGTCACTGGGCTTAGAAGTCTCAAAAGTCTCTCCTCATTCCCAGTCCTGTGTGTGTGTGTGTGTGTGTGTGTGTGTGTGTGTGTGTGTGTCTGTGTGTCTGTGTGTCTGTGTGTGTCCCTTCTTTTGCTAGTGGTTCAAGATATGAGCTCTCAGCTGTCCTGCCATCATACACCCTAAGCCTCTGAAAGCATAAAGCCAACTGAATGCTTTCTCTTATAAGTTGCTTTGGCCATAGTGTTTTACAGCAAATACAAAGAAACTAAGATGGGTCCCTTTCTGCTATGAGATTTGAGAATTCACAAAGCACATTAGTGAGATATGTTTTTAAGTTTTGCTTTAGATTCCTTTTCACATAAATCTAGACACATAGGAGTCTTCTATTCAAATGCTGTAAACTGGGAGCATTACTCCGATTGCTTGCAGCACAGGACAACCTGCTTCTGGGCTTTGTTTTACTTATAGAAAATATGCCCACAGGGCACTGTCAGGGGAAATCCCTGCCCCATCAAATACACAGCAGGTTCCTTTTTTGTTGTTGTTGTTGCTGTTTTTTTGTTTGTTTGTTTTTTGAGACAGGGTTTCTCTGTGTAGCCCTGGCTGTCCTGGAACTCATTCTGTAGACCAGGCTGGCCTTGAACTCAGAAATCCGCCTGCCTCTGCCTTCCAAGTGCTGAGATTAAAGGCGTGCACCACCACTGCATGGCCAGGTTCCTATTTTCAATTAGCCATGGTTCATGTAGTTAATTCAAACTACTAGGGTGTTTTGTTAATAAATTATTGTTGGAATACCAAATGTACAGGAAATTGGGTGCTGGAAAAAATGGCTTGTGCTGTAATTTCAAAGGATCCAAGTTAGATTTCCAGCACCCACCTCAGGCTGCTCACAACCTCCTGTAACAGCAGTCCCAAGGGATCTGATTCCCTGTTTTGGCCTCCATAGGCACCTATAGACATAAACATACATGCACACATAAATATTTTTTTAAATGTATAAGAAATGGGAAAACAAAATATTTGTCTTCTCACATATTCACTCTGAAAAGGAATGGCGTGCAGGCCTAGAGCAGCTAACTGAGCCACCTTTCCCTACTCCAAGTGACTGTTCCATTAAGGAGCAATTTACATATTTTACTGTCAGAAGCTTTCTTGGTGTTTTATTGCTGTGAAGAAACACTATGACCACGGTAACTTTTATAAAAGAAAGCATTTAATTGGGGGTTTGCTTACAGTTTCTGAGGCTTAGCCCATCATCATCGTGGCGGGGAGCATGGCGGCAGACAGGCTGGCATGGTGCTGGAGAAGGAGTTGAGAGTTCTTCATTATGATGTTATGATCCGAGGGCAGCAGCGAGAGAACTGGACTTGACTTCTGAAACCTCAAATTGACACAAAGTTACACACTTCCTTCAATAAAGCCACACCTCCTTATCCTTCTAATCCTATCAAAGAGTGCCACTCCCTGATGAGTAAGCATTCAAATATATGAGCCTATGGGGTCACTCAAATAAGAATAATAGGCTAGGGCGGTGGTGGCGCATGCTTTTAATCCTAGCACTTGGGAGGCAGAGGCAGGTGGATCTCGGAGTTCGAGGCCAGCCTGGTCTACAGAGTGAGTTCCAGGACAGCCAGGGCTACACAGAAACCCTGTCTCGAAAAACCAAAAAAAAAAAAAAAAAAAAAAAAAGAATAATAGGCTAAAAATGGCCAGAAGTTACTGAAACCAGACTTTTTTCCTACTCACTTTCCTATCTTCACAGGCATTTGAAGTCAACAGCCTGTATTAAAGCAAATACACTATGTGTGCATCTAGCCCCAGCAACCTGGACCTGAAGGTACCCTGGGAGAGATAAGAGCTGCAGTTCCTAGAACTAGCAGTGAGCTCCCTGCTCTAGGGCTTATAAGCTGTGTGATTGGAGGCAACTCATTGGCCCTCTCAGTGCTTTGGGAATATCTACAGAGTTGGGAGAAGAGCAGTTGATAGGAGCTGGAAAGATGGCTCAGTAGTCAAGAGTGCTAGCTATTCTTCCAAGGAGCCAAGTTTGCTTCCTAGCACTCACACTGAAGCTTCCCCATCATCACCTGTAACTCTTGCTACAGGGGATCAAGTGTCCTCTGCAGGCATGGACACACACGTAGCATACAGTCACACAGAAATACATATACAGAAATAGAAAAAAAAATTTTTTTGTTTTTTTTTTTTTTTGGTTTTTTGAGACAGGGTTTCTCTGTATAGCCCTGGCTGTCCTGGAACTCACTCTGTAGACCAGGCTGGCCTTGAACTCAGAAATCCACCTGCCTCTGCCTCCCTAGTGCTGGGATTAAAGGCGTACGCCACCACCGCCTGGCAAAAAAATATTTTTAAAAAGCAGTTTCTACCTCAACTACAGTAACTTTTATTTGCCCAATGTAGTTGTCATCTCCGGGGCTTACTGCCTCAGTCTGCTAACCTAGGCCTAGCCCTGGAAGCTTCTAGTCTCCATACAATCTAATCTAGGCCTAGAATATTTTCAGCCTCTAAGGCTTGCTGCTGAGTAAACTTGCCCTTTCTTGTTCTTTCTGAACTCTAGCTGGCTGGTTCAACTCAGCTGTTCTGCTTCTAAATGCCTCTCTAAGCTGACTGATTCTATCTGGCTTCTCTCAGCTTCTCTGAACTGCTCTGCTTGGCTTCATACTAACTTTGGCAATCTGTTCTGATCTTCTGGCTCCCTCTCATTCTTTGGATTCACCAGTGTCTACCTTGTTCTCTCTCTGCAGCCTGTTTCTCTATAATTGTTCTGGTAAAAGTGCCTCCTTCTCTCTTTGCACTGCCCCTCAAGAAGCCTCCCTTTCCTCTGTTCTCATAAGAGTTGGGCATTTCCTATTCTGTCAAACCTTTCTCTGATTCATCTCGTTGTCACTCAATTAGACATCACTTTCAAACAAAGGTGCTTCCTTCTACAAACTAACTTTACCTCAGATGTTTGGGATTAAAGGTATATATTAAGGCTGAGCCACACTACAACTAGAAACAAGTTTTTCCAGCAAGAAGCACAATCTTGGGATTCATAGTATGATCAGCTATCCTGCAACACGCCTCAAGCAATGGTTGGATCTAACCTGGGCCTCACATAAGTCAAGGCCTCACATAGAAAAGGAGTCAAAGCTTGGTCCAAGGTTGCTCCATGAAAACATCTTTGTGATTGGCTTCCCATCACGTGGGCAGCACACACACACACACACACACACACACACACACACACACAGCCTCACTGCTCAAAGCACTGTAACAACACCACATGGCACGACCATTCTTTGTGAATGGCCACACTCACAAGCACACACACAGACACACAGACACAAAGGTTGGAATTTGTTTCATTTCCTCGAGCAAGGTAAAACACACAGATGCCCAACAGATGTTAAATCATGGGTGGACCGTGTAAGTACCTGCCCTGGGCCAGTCATAATGTAGGGCGTGGAGAGGTATATGTATCCATTGTTTTGCTTCCATAGGTGGTGGCCTTAAACAAACTTTCTTGCCATTCTCTGAGGCCAAGGAACCTAAACCCAAGGGCAGAACTAACTGGACTTTGCACAGCTGCAAGTTAAGCAGTAATCAAGGGATTTCCAGAGCTAAATACCCCAGGGTCTTTGTGGAGTGGTCACACTGCGTTTTTATCTTGGATTGGGACAAAGTTCAAGGAGAGTGCTACATCTCTATAACTGAAGGGGTGAGCATTCATCTTGCTCGAGGAGGATCAATCCCAGAGCCTTGTACGTGCTAGACAAGGACCCTTTTACTGAGTTACTTTCCTAGCCCCCTCCCCCTTTTCTGTTTTGGTTTGGTTTTTTGCTTGCTTGTTTGTTTGGAGACAGGCTCTCATTATGCAGCCTGAAACTTGAGGCAGCTCTCTCAGTCTCTCAAGTGCAGATTAAAGGCCCGAGCTAGCACTCCTGGCTCAGAAAGATAATTACAAGTATGGACGTAAAAGGAGTTGCATAAGTCAGTATCCTTTTATGTAGTTTTTGAAACAAGGTCTTCTGTAGCCAAGGCTGGTCTTGAACACCAATGGACCTGCCTCTGCCTTCTAAGTGCCGGGATTCCAGTACACACCACCATGTCCACCTGGTTATTTTCCTCTTGTTTTTAGTTATTTTTCAGTTGTTTGGGGCTTTTATTTCATATTTCATTTTTTATTATGCGCCTAGCCTTTAATGGCTAAGCCATCTCCCAAGCCCATAAACAAACAAACAAAAACAACAAGGAAAAAACCCAGGGTCTCACTATGTCGACCTTGCTGGCCTCAAACTCACAGAGATCTCCTTAACTCTGCCTTCCAAGATTAAAGGCATGCACTAACATGCCCAGCCCTCTTCTTGTATTTTAAAATAATAATCATCTTTTGGGGTTTTGTTTATTGGAGCTTCAAGAAAAACAGATTCATTTCCAATGCTGAGTTAGAATACTTAGGAGAATGTGACTTCAGAGACTGATAACAGTTCTAAAGAGGAAAGGAGATGTTGGGGCCAGTAATTATGGTTCAGTTCTCTAATCCTGACCCTAGGGAGGCTAAAGAAAAAGGATCTTGAGTTTGAGGACATCCTGGTATACATAATGAAACTGATGTGGTAGGAAGGTCTCAGCCAGTAAAGCTCTTGTCACCGAAAGCTGTCCACCTCAGTTTAATCCATGGAACCCAAGCTAGAAGGAGCAAAGCACCACCACACAGCTGCCCTCTGACCTGCATATGCACTCCATGGCACTCATGCTCTCCTCTCATACACAGACACAGTTAATAATATTACTACTTAATAGTCTAGAAATAGTTTCTATATTATATGACTATTATATAATAATAATAATAATAATAATAATAATAATAATAATAATAATAATAAT
>JANHMN010000005.1:114525975-114554295 GCA_030674055.1 Rhabdomys pumilio | reverse complement strand
GGGTACCACATGTATACCTGGATGTATGTCTGGGTACCACATGTATATCTGGTACCTGCGGAGGCCAGAGGATGTATTGGATCTTCTAGAACTGGAGTTAGGGATGCTTGTTACCTGCCACATGGGTCCTGAGAATCGAACCCCAGTTCTCTGGGAAGAGCAGCCACTGCTCTTAACCAGTAAGCTGTCTCTTTAATCCTTCATTGGCATCTTTATATTGAATTATATCAAACTTGAATTATGGTTGGTGACATTGAAATATTGCTGTTGATGTGGGGATTCCAGAGCATTCTGTGTGGGTTCAGGACTGTGCTGTAGCCTGATAGTCAGTAGGACCAGAAATTTTCTACTTAAAAACCAAAACTACCATCCCAGCTGGGTATAGTGAGACATGTTTTTAATCCCAACACTCAGGAAGCAGAGGCAGGCAGATCTCTGAGTTCTGAGGCCAGCCTGATCAACAGAACAAGCTCTAGGACAACCAGAGTTACACAGAGAAATCCTGTCTCCAAAAAAAAAAAAAAAAAAAAAAAAAAAAAAAAAAAAAAAAAAAAAAACAAAACAAGTCACTGATCTGCGTCAATGGCCAGCACTGCTGACTGAGTTGTTGACCTCTGCAGTCATTGTCCAGATGTCTCTGCCTTTACTCTGTCCTTTTCTTTCAGAAGGTAGTACCCAAAGGCAATAGTGATGACAGCTGTGCTCTCAGAAGGAAGGGAGGCAAATGGACCAGCCTGTGATGCTCATTGGTCCACAGTCCTAGCATCATAGCAGCATGACTGCCAGGGCCCCTGCCACACTCCTCAGTAAACCCCAGAGGGACTGAGATTCTTCCCTACCCCACCTTTGTGTGAAGCAAAAATCTCTGTCATGACTCCTAGCCTAATGTTAGTCACCCTCTGTGAGGTAACAATATTAGGGAAGCAAATTAATGTTAGTGACTTCTAGCATTCCAGCTGAGAAAATGGGGTCTGGTAACACAGGTTATTAGAAGAATTCTAGTCTACATCTTTCTTTTCCTTCCTCCCTTCCTCCCTTCCTTCCTCCCTTCCTTCCTCCCTTCCTTTCTTCCTTCCTCCCTCTCTTCCTTCCTTCCTTCCTCCCTCCCTCCCTTCCATCCTTCCTTCCTTCCTTCCTTTTTTCCTTCCTTCCTTCCATCCTTCTGTCCCTCCTTTTTTTTCTGATGCTGGAACAGAATCTAAAGCCTCACACATGGTAGGCAAGACTGAACCAGCAGCCTCCTTTTCTTTATTATTACTGGTGGTGGCTGTTTGTGTGTGTGTGTGTGTGTGTGTGTGTGTGTGTGTGTGTGTGTACCACAGCACATGTGTTAAGGGCAAATGACAACTTTATGAAGTCAGTTCTCTTCTTCCAAACTCACATTATTAAGCTTGCAGACCAAATGCCTTTACTTGCTAAGACATTTCACAGGCTCTCTTTCCTTTCCTTTCCTCTCCTCTCCTCTCCTCTCCTTTCCTTTCCTTTCCTCTTCTTTTCTCTTTGAGACAGGGTTTCTCTGTGTAGCCTCAGCTATCCTGGAACTCACTCTGTAGACCAGGCTGGCATTGAACTCAGAGCTCCACCAGCCTCTGCCTCCCAAGTGTCAGGATTAAAGGTATGGGTCACCACCTCCCAACTCAGGCTCTCTCTTTTTTCTTTCTTTTTATAACTAAAGTTGACATGGGGATATGCCTTTTATCCCAGCACTCCTGGGCAGAGGCAGGTGGATCTCTGTGAGTACCACGCCAGCCTGGTAAGTTACAGCCCAGCCAGAGCTATCTAGTGAGATCCTGTTTAAAAATAAATGAATAAAAATATAGTAGCAAAAACAAAAAAGAAAATAAGCATTTAAATGTTTACATACTATGAGGCCACTAAAATTGAAGAAGACTATTTAATGGCTTGGGGGAAATTCCTGTAGTATCTTAAAGTAAAAAGAAACAAAACACAAGGGAACATTGCCTGCAGGTTTAGAGGAAGCATGTGTGACTATTTGCACAGAAAATATGCTGGAGGTATCCTGTCAACATGTTGACATGTGACTCAGGACATCTTCCTGAGTTAAGGCCTCTCCCTTAGTCTGAGTGATTTCTACCATGGGGACCTTACACAGTTTCTTACATATGTTATTGTGGCACTGAGATCCCCCAGCCTTCTTTTCTGGCCCTTGGACAACTCTCAGAACAGGCAAGGACTGTTCCCAGTAGACCAATGGACCCAAGTGAGTACTCTGAGCATGTCCCAGTTTAGTTTCTCAGAATATCACCAACTGAAAGGTATGGGTGGAGGAAGATCACAGTATTCTGGAATGTTCTCTTCAAAGCCAGGGTACTAAAAGCTAAGCAGGCAAGCTACTTCCATAACTTCCCAATGGTCTGACCACTTGCTGCTCTATAGGAGACTGGGCATATATGTTCAAATGGCTGCTACTTGAATGTGGCTAGCATGACCCTTGAGACTTTGGAAATTAATAGTCATCACTGAGAACCTTGACTCACTCACTATAGGGATGAAACAATGTGATAAGAGCAGAAAGTAATGACTGGGGGTGGCAAAGCCTCAGTCACCAGGTCAGTGTCAGAGACCAGAGTGCACAGTCTGGTAGTGGAAATGAAGGGTTTGCAGCTTTAAACCACAATTCCACTGTGCCCAAGAGGCTGAACTTCAGAGAAGGTCCTGGGTATCTTTCATGTGCAGAGACTGAGCCTAGGAGAGGGAGTTGGGGCTTGTCCGTGAAGACTTGGGGCTCTTGGTCATACATTGAGAGCGACTGGATCATCTGATTGGTGGAAGGACCACCACCATTACTAAACTAAAAAGTAGTAAGACCTGAGCTGGAAATTCAGCTCAGTGGTAGAATGCTTGCTTGGCATATAGAAGACCCTGAGTTCTAGAGCCAGCAAGGGGGTGGTCTCCTCACCCCATAGCCCCACCCAAGTCCTCAAAGCAGGACCTGGTAAAAGCCCTTCCTTGAAGCTACCTTATTTTGGGGACAGGTCCCAAGGAATAGGAGTGAGGGACAAGAAAGAGTTGGACAGGGAAAGTAGGACAGCTGATCCCAGTACATCATCACTGTAGGCGACAATAAATGTGTCTTGGAATTGCTGGCCTAGGTGAGGAGTGAACTTGGTAAAGCAGATGCTGAGGACACAGGACATCCAGCTCCATCCCCAGTGAAGAAAACATAATTATCCTCTCTAGAAAAAAGGACACTGTTTACCCAAGGCTGTCACAACAGGCCCTGCAAAGATTGCCCTCAGGGTGTCTGTACAAGTGTCAAAATGGTCCAGTGGGTCCTCATAGTCCTCTGACCACAGAGGCCCTAGGGCTAGAGAGATAGTCACTCAGGAGAGGGAAGTGCTGTAGTCCTTAGTTTCTCCACACCCACCCTGGAGAAAGTAAAAGTCACTGTGCACTGAGGTCAGCTCCAAGATGGAGCTTCTAAAGGGAAAACACCTGGCTAATTACCACAATAGCCAAAAGGATGGAAACTTCCTGATTCAGCTTCAGAGACCTGCTGGACTCAGAGAGAACCATCGTAAAAGACGTCTGGTCAGACCGGCCTACCCTCCACCCGCCTCTCCCTCAAGAACTTGGGGAGCAGGAAGTACAAGGTGGAGAAATTGATAGGAAGCTAGCTACACCCACTTCCTGCTGGATGATACCAAACCCAAGTGGGCCTGAGCTAGGGAGGGGAAGAGATAGTAAGACTCTTGGACAGGCTCTTCTAATTATGGAAGAGGCTGTGTTTCTGACTTTCAGGGCCCCATTAGAGTGTTTCATGGGTTTAAGGATGTAGCTAGCAGCATCTGGCTTCCATCCCCAGAACCACAAAATACAGTCCACCTTCCTGCAGACCAAACTGAAAAGGCACACTATCTGTTGGAATATTTATTGAGAAATGGGGTTTACTTATCCAATGTAGAAGCCAAGATTCCTCAGAGAAACAGAGGCAGTAAAAGGTGTGTGTATAAATTGGCTCATACACACAACTGTGCGGGCTGACAAGTCCCCAGACTTGCAGTGTGCTTTGTGGGAGAGTCAGTGACATAGTGCTAACCCAAGTCCAAAGGTTTGAGTTCCAGGAGAGTTAGTGGCCCAGTTCCAGCCCCAGTCCAAAGGTCTGAGATCTAGAAGAGCAAACAGTGTAGTGCCAGTCCAAATGACAGCAAACTGGAGACCTAGGGAAAGCCGATGCTTCAGTGTGAGTCTGAAATCAGGAGCAAAATAAGACAGTATACTCCTCCCAGTTCAAAGACAGGGAGAAGGAATTGGCTCTAAGGGTATGGGGCATGTGAGCTTTTTTGCTGTAATGAAGCTATCAAATGAATTGGATGAGGTCTGCCCACATTGAGAAGGCCAATTTGCTTAATTTAAGTCTATTAATTTAAGTGTTAATATTATCAAAAGATGCCTTCAGAGAAACACTTAGGATAATGTTTGGCCAAATATTTGGGTACTCAATGGCTTAGGCAAGTTTACACAAAATTATTAATCCAGTTTAAGGATGCTGAGTGAATTTTATTTTATTTTTATAACAGTTGTGTGTGAGAGAGAGGGACAGAGACAAAGAGAAAATGTGTGTGTGTGTGTGTGTGTGTGTGTGTGTGTGTGTGTGTGTGTGTGAAAGACAGAGAGATGGTGCAAGTAAGGCATTAAGGCATTCAGGACAATTTATAGAAGTAAATTGGTTCTCTCCTTCCACCATGTGAGTTCTGAGAATCAAAGTGAAGCAACTGAGCTTGGTAGCAAGCCCCTTTACCCGCTGAGCCATCTCACCGGCCCAACTGAATGGGCTTTGATGGGAACAGTGTCTCATTCTTTACAGGTCAGGCAGAGACAGCATCCGGATCCGGTTACATCCTTTAAAAACTAGCACTCTTACTCTTGCCCACCTTGTCTCTACCCTTCTCTCTGTGGGCAAGCCTTCCGTCTTCCTCCATTTTTAGTGGAGTGTTTTTATAAGCCAGGCTAGCCCAGAACTCACAGCTCTCCTTCCTCAGCCTGCTAGTGTCAGGATTAAAAGTGCGCACTACTACACCCAGCTTGGTCTTCTGTTTTAACACTTAGTACCTTCCTAGCTCTCCGTCTGAAGCTCTGCTCTCTAATTTACAGGCAGCCCTAGAGCAATTTCCCCGTAGTCCTAACCTTAATGACTCCGGATGGCCATGGCGTCAGCTACAACAACACTAACTCTCTCCCTCTGGCTGAGTGGCCATACCCTCTCCTAAAACAGCCTGGTGATTACTTTAACATTCAAGCAGCAATCCGTCAGAGATCCCAGTCTGCATTCTAGTGGCTTAGCTGGCATGTGACAACCCAAGGGAACTAACTAGGTCATGTTTTTCGTTTTCCTACACAGCTTAAACCAAGATTCCAAAAGGCTTTCTTTGTACCCAGTAGCTCCAGCAGTTGCAAATCCTCTCCAGGAGTTCCTTCAAGCCAGAATCTTTTTGGCCTCAGCCGTTTCAGGCTGGAGAGAGGAAAGAAATATTTATGAGACTTGGTCTCCGCCTTGGGAAGAAATAAACCCATAATCACTACTCTGTGTTCTGAGAGTTGATGATCGAGAGGAACAAAGGGCATGCGTGTGCGCATGTGCGCAGCTCCACCCCTGCCCCCAACATCCCCTCAAGGGGGGCACAAATCCCTCCCCCACTGCGCAACCCTGCATCTGAGTTCTGCCTGAGTGACTGGGGGAGGACTCTCAGCAGACTGTTGGAGGCGGGAAAAGCCAGGCAGGGACATGGTTTCTTCATCTAGACTCAGCCTGATCCCACCAGGAGCTCAGGACTAGACCCTGCATCCCATCATCTGCTCGACTCCATCTTAAGAGTCTCAGTGTATTGCTCGCTCCTGAACACAACTTCCTGATGTACTTAGGATTTTTGGCTTTGTGCTTGCAAGGGAGTTCAGCCACTTTCTTTCTGATCTTGATACTGTGCTTGTCTCGTTTGCATATGTGGGTTCTAATAGCGCCATCAAAATTAAATTGGGCAGGAGAGGCACCCTGGGCTACTCTGCTGCGCCGCAGCGGCAGCTGCAGCCGCACAGGAAAAGAAGCGGTGGGTAGCAAGGTCGAGCGAGACCTTGGCTGGAGACAAAGCTGGACAGGATGGTGGGAAGACTAAAACAAGATCTCACTATATAGGCTAGGCTAACCTCAAACTTGTGTTTCTCCTGCCTGCCTTTGCGTCCGAGTGCTGGCATTACAGGCATGTACCGCCATGCCTGGCTTGTTACTCCATTTCTTTCTTTTAATTAAAAAAAAAAAAAAGCGCATGTGTCTCTTTTTTGTGTGATGAGGGAGTGGGTGGGGGAGGGCATGTGGAGATCAAAGAACACAGCTTTGTGCAGTCGGCTCTCTCTTTTATGTCGGTTCCAGGGATTGGATTCAGGTCGTTTGCCCTGTAAGCGCTTTATCCACTGAGATATTTGCTTGGCCCTTGATATTCTGTTTCTTATTGCTGTTATTTTACACCCAGAAGATCGTACCTTTCATCTAATTTTCCAAATTCGTCGGCAGATTGTTCACAGTGATCACATGTGCTTTTCCAATATCTTATAAGTACCGCTTTCCTCCCCGCCGTGCTGACTCCCATCCATCTTGTGGCGCTGGGGCTGCAGGGATGACTTCCTGGCCGTGCTTTGGAATGCTAACCTAAATAAGCATAACCTAAATAAGCATATTGTCCGTTTACTGATAAGATGGGAAGGCTTCACCAGATACAGGGAGGAAGCCAGGCTTCTCACAGCTTATAAAGGACATTTAATTTAGTTCTTTCTCCAACCGGAAACGTAAGTCTGCAGAAAATACTGCTTGGTTTTGTCATCGCCTGGCTTAAAATGTCCCCTTAGCACTGAATCCAAATTACTTGGCCAGACTCTCAGGATCCTAAGGAATCGGCCATCCATAAATCACCGTCCGGTGTGGAACTTAGAGCTAGCAAAAATGCCAGAGGCAAGGACACTCTTCAAGGGAAGGGTGCTTCCGGTGAGCTTACAAGTGAGAATAAGGCAAGCGAGGTGAACTGCATGCTAATCTGTAAGCACACTTGCAGACACAAACAAGCAGGAGGCCTTTTAAAGTTCTCAACCTCAGGGTCGAAGCCCCTTTGGGAGTCGACCGACGACCCTTTTATTGGAGTCGGAGTCATCTAAGAGCATCGGAAAACACAGATATTTACATTACAATTCATAACAGTAGCAAAATTGCAGTTATGAAGTAGCAACAAAAATAACTTTATGGTTCTTGGTCACCACAACATGAGGAAGGAATTCTCAGCATTGGGAAGGCTTAGGACCACTAGTAGAGAGAGGGAAGCTAGACCAGTTCCAGGAGCCAGGAAACCTCGGCAAGTGGGGAGGGGAAGAGAGGATGGCGAGTTTTAGGCAACAGAAACTACTTAGTGGACCGCAGGCAGGCGAGATAGCACAAAGGCTCCGAGGCTAGAAGCACAGCAGGAGCCTGAATAGGAGGGGCCATCCTAGAGGCCATTTTCTGAGACGTGGAAAACGAGAGGATATGCCTAACAGGAGTTAAATTCATCAGGAGTAAACTAGAAATTAGAGAGATTTAAAAAGATTAACTGACGCTCAGTTTTGGGGGCTGAGGATGTCGCACAGTGGTAGTGTTAAGGTTTGCTCTGTTGTAATGCTAAATACTGCCCCCCCACCAGGCCCAATTGCCCCAAGGATTAGAGAATCTACACGTAGATCCAAGTGACACTATGTGACCCTGCCTCCCAAGTTATCCCTGATTGGTGAATAAATATGCCTACAGCCTATAGCTGGGCAGAATTGAGATAGGCTGGGCTTCGGGGTTGGAGGAGAACCACAAGGAGAAGGAGGGGAGAAGGGTTAGGTGAGTCATAAAGAGCAGCCCAGACAGAACATGGAAAATTATAATTTGGGGTTATAGATTCTAATAGCTTAGAGGGTAGATATCTGCCCAGTTCTAGGGCTGGTTAAAGCTTACTATAAATATAAAAGGTGTGTGCTTTTTATCTGGGAATTGAATGATCAAAGGTGGGGTACAAACCCCAATTGAGATTAAATATTTTCTACAATAATATAGTTGTGCGCCAGGCGGTGGTGGCACAGGCCTTTAATCCCAGTACTTGGGAGGCAGAGGCAGGTGGATTTCTGAGTTCGAGGCCAGCCTGGTCTACAGAGTGAGTTCCAGGACAGCCAGGACTACACAGAGAAACCCTGTCTCGAAAAAAAAAATTATATATATATTTGTGCATATTTTCAGGGTTTTGTTTTGTTTTTTCCCTCTGCCTCCCAAGTGCTGGGATTAAAGATAAGTGCCACCATGGCCCGGCGCATATTTTCTTTTGTTTTGTGGCACTACCAATTAGTGAATCAACCCTGGGGCCTCACACACTAACCATACACTACCACTGAGCTATACCCCAGCTTCAAGAATGTATTCTTTTTTTTGTCATTGTTTTGGGTTTTGTTTATGGGGGGGCACTGTGGCTTCCTCTGTTTTTCCCCTACCCCTCAAAACAGGGTTTCTTTGCTTATTCGCTCTGGCTGTCTTGGAACTTGCTTTGTAGACCAGGCTGGCCTTGAACTCACAAAGATCCTCCCACATCTGCCTCCCAGGTATGCACCACCACACCTGGCAATCCTCTTTCTTTCAAGTTTTATTTATTTGTTTGTTTATTTGTTTATTTACTATGTATGAGTAAACTGTAGCTGTCATCTGACACAGTAGAAGAGGGCATTGGATCCCCATTAGAGATGGTTGTGAGCTACCTTATGGTTGCTGGGAATTGAACTCAGGACCTCTGGAAGAGCAATCAGTGCTCTTTACAGCTGAGCGTGAAGAACTGAATAAAGAAGGCTCTGGCGAGAGCAACTCTCATCTGCCAGCCACCACTGAAGTCTTTCAGTTTCTTTCCCTGCAGGGCAGGTTGAAACCCAATCCGTGTAAGACCCTTGAGGTCCTCGTCTCAGCTTTTTTTTTTTTTGGTTTTTTGAGACAGGGTTTCTCTGTGTAGCCCTGACTGTCCTGGAACTCACTCTGTAGACCAGGCTGGCCTCGAACTCAGAAATCCGCCTGCCTCTGCCTCCCAAGTGCTGGGATTAAAGGCGTGCGCCACCACCACCCGGCCCTCATCTCAGCTTTATGGGCATCCAGTTCTTCCAGCTGTTCCTCGAGTTCCATGAATACCTATCTCATGCTCCACACCTTCTCGAGCTAACTAAGAGCACTCAGCCTCCCTCTCCAGGTGAGAGAGGTCGATAATGAGGACGCCAGAAAAAAAAAGTCAAGCTTGAGGGGCTGTGTGTTGGCACAAGCCCCTGTAATTCCAGCACAGAGAAACTCTGTCTAGAAAAACCAAAAAAATAAATAAATAAAAAAGAAAAAAAGAAAAGAAAAAGAAAACAAAATTGATCAGAGATGGAAAAAATCAGGCAGAGAGGATACCAGGCAATGGATTAGCATGAGAAGCGCTTGGGCTTTCCATGTCCTAGAGGGTTTTCCTTCCTTACTGGGGGATTTGCTTTCCCACTTGTTCCCCTAAGGATAGCTAAGGGTGAATGGGGAGCAGAGGGAAGGGTAGGGTTCTGGGGATGCTGAGCCCCAGGTACAGATAGCAATTTTCCTTATGAGACTGAAGAGAACTTGGGGCTAGCAGGCACCAGAGCAGGAATACCCAGTCCCCACTCTCCTTAACCCCCACCTCTACAGCCTGAAGGAGGCTGAAGTGGCTCAGGGCACAACAGCTAAGCCTTACACAAGCGGGGTCCCTGAGACACAGACTCCTGCCTGGAGGATGACACTGTGGCCTCTCCACGCTATTACTGAGGACCCAATCTAGACAGTCAGTGTGTCTGCTGGGAAAAGCCGGCGTGATGCAGGGGTCTGAGAAGGAACTGGCATCGGAAATGTTTGTTCCTCTGCTTTGCTCCCAGGTTGCTAGGGTAAGATCCATAAACAATGCCTGGCTTCTGTACTTCATTACTGATTAATGAGAGCCAGCTTTATGCTTGACAATCATTGGACAGGACCCAGGCAGCTTCCCTGCTCCTCCTAACAGAGGCCTCAAAGCTCTGTGCTCTCTCTATCCTCCCTCCCTACACAGTGGCTAATTGGGGCCTTTTCCTCTCCTATGGTCTGGTGAGGTGGCCTGGCCTTGTCACTCAGCTCTCTTCAGTCATGAGTGTCTCCACCCAAATATAGGTCCTTCCTGACATCTAAGTGGCAGTGTGCTTGCTGAGGTTGGACCTGAGTCTGTCTCACCTCTCAACATTATTGAGACAGGGTTTCTCTGTGTAATAAGCCTGGCTGGCTGTCCTGGATTTGCTTTGTAGATCTCCCTGCCTCTGCCTCCCCCTCCCAAGTGCTGGGACTAAAGGCGTGCCCCATTATGCCTGGCCTTTGACATTTGTTTGTTTGTGGGCTTTTTGTTGTTTTGGTTTCTTTTGTTTGTTTTTGTTTTTTTGTTTTGTTTTGTTTGTTTGTTTGTTTGTTTAGAGACAGGGTTTCTCTGTGTAGCTCTGGCTGTCTTGGAACTCACTCTGTAGATCAGGCTGGCCTTGAACTCAGAAATCCACCTGCCTCTGCCTCCCAAGTGCTGGGATTAAAGGCGTGCACCACCACCGCCCGGCTTTGTTTTGGTTTCTTGGGACAGGGTTTTATATAGCTCAGGCCTGGCCAGTAGCAGAACATCTTATGAACTTCTAATGGTCCTGCTTCTACCTCTTGAATTCTAGATTAAAAGTGTGCACCACTTCATCTAGGGTCTCTTTGCATCCTACTGAACACCCTACTAACCCTGAGCACACTAAGCCCCCTTAGGCCTTTCTAGATTTCCCTGCTCTCTCATGTTTTCTCTCTCTCCCACAGATGAGTCAGCCTCAAAGACTGGTCCATTCCGGTTGTTCCTGAAAAACTCTTTGGCTGAGTGCTCACCATATAGCTCAGGTTGGTTTCAAAATCATGGCTATCCTCCTGCCTTAGATACTCCAGTGCGTGGATTAAAAGCATGTGCCACCTGGATTAAAAGCATGTGCCTGTTGTTTTGTTTTGATTTGGATACTGGGGACTGAACCCAGAGCTTTACTAGACAAGCAATCTATGTATTCTTTTCTTTTTTACAGATACGTGTGGATACCGTGTAAGCAAGTGTGTGCAGGAGCAGGCAGAGGCTAGAAGAGAGAACCAGATCCCCTGGAACTGGAGTTACAGGCAGCTGCAAACTGCCATTTTGATGCTGGGAATAGAACCTGTATCTTCTGCAAGAGCAGTTATGTACTCTTAATGGCTGAGCTCTCTTCAGTCCTCTGCTTGGATTTTTTAAAAACTAATTTTATTAGAGAATACATTACTTCCTTTTAGACCTATGAGGATATGCAAAGTATTTCCTTTATCCCTCTCCAGAAGAGAAAAGGAAACAGAAGTGGGGCCTGATACAGAACTCCAACTCCTATTAATGGATGGGAAGTGTCCAGGATGTCATAAAATCAGCCCAGTCTTTAGCCATAAACAAAGGACAGCGTCCTGTATTGGCTGCGGCACTGCCCTGTCAGCCTACAGAAGGAAAAGCAAGGCTAACTGCTCCTGCAGGACACAGCACTCAAAGCACCTTGGTTCAAAATGAGTGGGGAATTATCCCAATAAACACATCACGGATTAAAAAAAAACAGCATTGTTTCAAATGAGATAAGTTTTAAATATCTATTTTGATGAATTTGGGGTTTGGGGAGTGTGTGGTTTGGTTTTCATTTTGCTATGGAGCCCGAGTGCTGGAACATCAACCTAAAACCAAGGGCACGTTCCTTTTTTTCTTTTTCTTTTTTTTTTGTTTTTTTCGAGACAGGGTTTCTCCGTGTAGCCCTGCCTGTCCTGGAACTCACTCTGTAGACCAGGCTGGCCTTGAACTCAGAAATCTGCCTGCCTCTGCCTCCCAAGTGCTGGGATTAAAGGCATGTGCCACCACTGCCCGGCCACCTGTGCCTCTTGAGTGTAAGAATTAGTGGCATGCACTACCATACTGGTTTGCTGGAATTTTGGATTACCCAGTTTAATGTTTTGCTGCTTGTCTGTCAATCAATCACCTATCACTATTTATGATTTTACTTTGGTTTGCTTCATAAACTCATTCAAAACCAAAATATTAGCCTGGTGATGGTGATATACACCATTAATCCCAGAACTCTGGAGGTAGGCAGATATCTTGAGTTCAAGGCAAGCCTAGTCTATAAGAATGAGTTCCGGGACAGCTATAGCTACACAGAGAAATCTTGTCTTGAAAAGCCAAAAGGGGGAATACTGTGTTACTTAAGACACTAGTTTATTGCCAGGCGGTGGTGGCCCATGCCTTTAATCCCAGCACTTGGGAGGCAGAGGCAGGTGGATTTCTGAGTTCGAGGCCAGCCTGGTCTACAGAGTGAGTTCCAGGACAGCCAGGACTACACAGAGAAACCCTGTCTCGAAAAAACAAAAAACAAAAACAAACAAACAAACAAAAAAGTCAACACTAGTTTATTAAAGACATTGCAACCGCTCCCTATAAGGAGATCCATCTATGTGTCATTGTAGCTGCCAGCAGCCACAGTCGAACCGGGTTCACCTGCAAGAGAGGCTGGGGATGGGAGATGGGTAGGAGGGCGGGAAGAGAAGAAGCCAGGACAAAGTTCTCTGATGGAGGCTCAAAATTTATTGTATGACCATCAAATAAAAAGGGGGAGACCCCACCCCCACAAGAAGAGTCTCTTCGGCACTTCAGCTCAGCAGCGTGGGTGAGGGGTGTGCATCCTTAATCACGGGCCGGAAGTGTATCAAGCAAGCTCAGCAGGCAATCTATTCAACTCAACTCCTGTGGTAGACTGCAGGTCTCCAAGGCCGGCAGCTTCCCAGGTCCTTTTGTTATTCGGCCTCTAGTGGTAAACAGCTCGGGCCAGCCTGCTCAGGCTGACAGGCTGGCAGGCTGGGGGAAGGGTACATGTCATGAGACACCGAGGGCCCAACCCACAGCCAATACCATAAGATGGCTATCTTGGAAGTGGCCTCTGTTCAGTTGTCAAGAGTATATATACATATGTGTGTATATACATACACACACATAATCAATCAAACTTTTAAAAGAAAAGGCAAAAATGGTTCAGAGGCTAGTGGTCAGCTGCTTGCCATGCAAACATGGGGACCTGAGTCTGAGCCCCAGAATCTGTTAAAAAGCCAGGGTTAGAGGTGTATGTTTGTAGGCTGGACCATGCAGATGGATCTATCCCTGGGACTTGGCAACAGTAAGAAACCCTAGCTCAAAAACTAAGGTGAATGGAAAACTAAGGAATGGCATCAACAGCTGATGTCTGGCCTACACACACACACACACACACACACACACACACACACACACACACACAAATGTGCACTCATGTATATGACACAGAAAAAACGAAAACGAGTGTCGGTTTTACTTGGGGATAGGCTCAGAGCGGGAGTTCCTGCCTAGAAACTTTGAAACTGGAGCAATAGACAACAGAAAGAAACAATCAGGACTGTAGGGTGCCTCTCTGAATGCTGGGATCACAAGTAGAGCAGTTTTTGCTTGGGTCCAGGGATGAGCTCAAGTTGACCATCCTCCTGTGCTTGTGTGACATATTAGCAGGAATGGTTTGCTTAAAGCCCTGTCTTTATTTTGAAACAGTCTCATAGAGTCCTGGCTGACCTTGAACTCACTGCTTTGAAAATAACATTAAATTCTAATTCTCCTGCCTGCACCCAGGGTTCTCCAGGGCTGAGATTACAGGTGTGCCCTACCATCTCCCAGTGGGTCTTTTATTCATCATTGTTAGTATTCTGTCTAAACTCCACCTCCACAGTTACCAGGCAACAGCCAGGTATGCTCCTCCCCACAGTTACCTGGCAACCTCCAGGTAGGCCTGACCCACTATAAAAGGGTCTGCTTGCCCCCTCCTCTCTTACCCTCTTAATCTCTCACTCCCCTTTACTCTCTTAATCTCTTACCCTCTTGTCTCTCTGTCCCCTCCCCCCCTTCCTCTTTCTCCACGTGGTCATGGCCGGCCTCTACTTCTCTTCTCTCTTATCCTTCCACCTTCTTTCCCCCACCTTTGCCCTATCTCCTGAATAAACCTCCTCCCCCTTGGAACCGTGTGGTCTGGAGTGGTCTGTTCTGAGCTGCGGTATGATTTCTAACAACTAACAACCATAATCCCTTTCCACCGAAATCCTCCCCCCTCCCTCCCGCCGGCATTTATTTGGAGGCTTTGAGGAACAGCATGGTGGCAAGCACTTTACCCACTGAGTTACACCCCCAACCCAATTTGATGGCGATTGTTCTGAGGTGCTGGGATTAAACCCAGGACCTCCCCATGATAGGTAAGCCCTTTACTGATCTGTCCCATCCCTTAGATATCACAGGGATCCATATGACCTACAGTGGCCTGTGTCCCAGGCAGGGGATTCAGCTTCCGAGACACCTGGTCCACAAAGCTCAAAGGCTCACAGGTGCTGAAGCCTTTCATAGGAAATGGTACGAGAAACTGAGTATGACAGTACATCCCTATAGCCACCACACTTAAGAACTGGACACAGAAGGCTCCAGTGTTCAAGGCCAGCCAAGGACATATGAAGCCCTGTCTCTAAATAAACAGGCAAGCAATTAAATAAAAGAAAATAGTATGATATTTGCTCATAATCTGTGACTCTCCTCCCCTATACTTTGCTTTATTTCTAGAAATATGAAAAGAAGGCACGGCGAGCAGACATGGACAGCTGTTATACTATTCTGTTCACGGAAGGATAAAAGAAGTCTTTATGTGTTCAGCAGAGAAAAAATCTTTTTTTTCCCCAAATTATTTTCAGTTTTCAACGGACTGAACCTGTAACCAGAGGCCATGGACTCACATTGTGATAAGGACAAAGCCTAAACAAGCTTAGCCTGAAAGACAGGAGAGAGATTTATTACTCACTGCAGGCAGAGGGAGGGGAGTTACTGAAAAGCGAGGTCCTTGCGAACAAAGGAAGCATGGGGACCGCAGTCAGCGAGTCTATACATATTCATATAGGGGTTGTCCTTTCATAAATATGCAAGAGCAAGGAGCACAATTCTGAGCATGCCCAGTTGGGGCGTACACCCCTGAGCATGCTCAATGACGTAGGCCAATTCCGAGCATGCTCGGTTAAGAAATACACGTTTAGGCATGCTCAGTGTAAGGCTGTGAACAGCCTGTTTGAAAAAATTTAAAGAGACAGATAGAAATGCCTCTGAGCATGCTCAGTTTACACTATGACGTTTTAGCTGGGAAATAAAAAAGGAAAGGACACATTAGAAGCACATTAATACCTGAGTTGCCCTTGGAGGTGTCTGCTAGCAAATCTGGATGCAGATTTGGGTTGATTTTATATCTGGCTCTTCATATGTGTGCCTGAAAAAACGGATATTGTCACTTAGCATGAATTTTGCTCTACTTTGTTTTGTTGTTTTGGGCTTGAAGGGGGAGGCTTTTTCTGTGCTGCTGGGAATGGAAGTGAGGACCTACATGCTAAATAGTCTACCACTGAAATAGTAGTAGTGCTGGGTTTTTTTTTTTTTAAACTTTAATGTAAATGTAAGAGTCATGGAATATACATCGTACAAGCATGACTGAATTTTCACAAAGTGAAGTCTGTCTATGAAGCAAAGGCCTCGCTCCAGAAAGAGACCATAAGCTGAGCAGGGTGATGTACACCTGGAATCCCAATACTGGGGAGGCTGAGGCTGGAGGATTACTGTGAGCTTGAGCTAGCTCACATAGTAAGCTGCAGACCAGCCTGTGTTACAAAAGTGAGATCCTGTCTCAAACAAACAAACAGAAACAGAAAACAGGACAGGCAAAGAGTGTCCATTAATACCCGTACTAGCTATAATCCACTCTTTCCCCTAGTTCCATGGTATCCCAAGCTCCGCACTTACTGAACTTCCTCCATAGCCCCGCCCCAGAACTGAAACTTACAGGGTCCACAAGGCCGCACAGGTTATACAAGTAGTAATAATTTCTGGGGGAGCACACTGTCCAGCTAGCTAAGCTGCTTGCCAATCACCAAGGAACCTTCAGGATGCAGTTTTCTTGAATTATCATGTTTTTGGTGGTGCGGCTGCCTTGGAGTCAACCCTGCTCCGGAAAACAACCCCTGCCCTATATGCCTCTAAGTAAGCCAGATCGACTCACTGGTCCACTAAGACTCGGGTGGGGTTTTCTTTTTTTTCAGTCTTTTGTGAAAACAGCTGTACCGGCTGGCTTTTTGTGTGTTAACTTGACACAAGCTAGAGGCATCAGAGAGAAAGGAGCCTCCGTTGAGGAAGTGCCTTCATGAGATCCAGCTGTACGGCATTTTCTTTTTTTCTTTTTTCTTTTTGGTTTTTCGAGACAGGGTTTCTCTGTGTGGTCCTGGCTGTCCTGGAACTCACTCTGTAGACCAGGCTGGCCTCGAACTCAGAAATCCGCCTGCCTCTGCCTCCCAAGTGCTGGGATTAAAGGCGTGCACCACCACCGCCCGGCTAAGGCTTTTTCTCAGTTAGTGATCAAGCGGGGAGGGCCCAGGCCATTGTGGGTGGTGCCATCCCTGGGTTGTTGGTCCTGGGTTCTATAAGAAAGCAGGCTGAGCAAGCCAGGGAAGCAAGCCAGTAAAGTAAGCAGCACCCACCATGGCTCTGCATCAGCTCCTGCCTCCAGGTTCTTGCCCTGCTTGAGTTTCTGTCCTGGTTGCCTTTGTGATGGACTGTGATCTGGAAGTGTACGACAAATGAACCCTTTCCTCTCCAACTTGTTTCTTGGTCACAGGGTTTTCATCACAGCAATAAAAACCCTAAGACAAGCCAGGCGGTGGTGGCGCATGCCTTTAATCCCAGCACTTGGGAGGCAGAAGCAGGCGGATTTCTGAGTTCGAGGCTAGCCTGGTCTACAGAGTGAGTTCCAGGACAGCCAGGGCTACACAGAGAAACCCTGTCTTGAAAAACCAAAAAAAAAAAAAAAAAAAAAAAAACCAAAACCAAAACAAAACAAAACAAAAACCTTCAGACAACGGCTTATTCTGAAAATCCCTCTGGCCCTCAGAAACTGCACTATTGCTAGACATTGAACCAAGTTAATAATGTACTTTGAGACCATTTAAAGCTATGTAGTCAATCTGCTACTCAAACTTTATACTCAGCCTGTTTTAGTTTAATTTGCCTTTAAGAAAACAGTGTAGAGGGTGGAGATTTAGCTCAGCGGTAGAGTGCTTGCCTAGCAAGATCAAGGCTCTGGGTTCAGCCCTCAGCTCCAGGGAAAAAACCAAAAATGAAATCATGTCTCTTAAAGGGCTGTACAACATGCCCAGCTCAACTTCTTTTGTTTTTTGAGACAGAATCTTAGGTTAATTAATGTAGCCCAGGCCTGCCTTCTAATGGCAATCCTCCTGCCTTTTAGCCTTCTGAGTTCTGGAATTATAATGCTATATATCTAGCTTTAAATGAGGCTTTACTGAGGCACATACAAACAATATTCTCATAAGAGTTCCCAGACTGTCTTTGAGGAAGTGGGTGGAGGCAGGGGGATTGAGAGCTTGAGTCCAGCCTGCCAAGTTGTACTACAGGGCCCATTAAAAACAACACAAACAAGCCAAGCATAATAGCATATGCCTTTAATCTCAGCACTTGTGAGGCAGAGGCAGGCAGGACAGGCATATTGGCAGATGTCCTTGGCTTCCCTGGGTGGCCGTAGTCCTTGGCTCAGGATTTCTGCAGAAGTTTCATGAAAGATGTTGGCGCTTGACAGGTTGATTTGCTCATGAAGTTGGAGCCATTTGTGTTTAGCTGGCAGGAAGATGGCGGAAGGGCTTCCTGTTGCCATGGCAAGGAGACCATATAGCAATCAGAGCTGAACATTCTGTGCATCCATCCAGAAGCTGTGTGGGAAAGTCTTTTTGTCTACAATTATTTATTTATCGGCAGCACTGGGAATTGAACCCTGGACTTGGTGCATCATAGGCAAGTGCTCTACCACCTCCACCATTGATGATGCCGGTGACGAGCCCTGCCTCTCAGTAAAGATAGAATGCAAGGCTAGAAAATTTGGCCTTTTAAAAATTTTAATAAGTCTCAAAGCAGGACATGTTTAATTCTCCCAGTAATAAATTGTGATGATACATGTGCCACACTGTCTGGCAGAGCTCATTACTCAGTGCCCAGATCATCACTGGGGGCTGGTAGCACAGGCACGCTACCCAACAGCACAGCCCTCAGCAAGAAAGCAGGTGTTTGACCTTTTTTAAAAAAAAAATGGTCCTAGAAATGGCAGGAACCTTCTCCAAATGCAAATTTCCAAGCATAAGTCAAGGGCTGTTATGTGACTTGTCCTGGGGAGACATGAACAAATGTCTGTTTAGTCCAAGGGGGCACCAATGAAGTCAATGTCAAATTAAGAGATGAGAAAGAATCTTTCTCTTGGAATAATTTAGGCCAAGAGTGAGTCCAATATTGAATTTTCCACTTCTCTTCCTGTATCTTTAGTCTGTATAGTTTTGTGATCTGTGGCCTGTCATCTGTTGTATGTGTGGTGTCTGTCCCTAACAAAAGGGCATTGTTCTGTATGAAATGAACAGCACAGAAAACCTGGTGTAGGAAAGGAATGAGGAATATGTTTTTATAGAGTTCTTTTTTTCCTGTACATAGTCCTGGCTGTCCTGGAACCCAGTATTTATGAAGCCCAGGCTGACCTTGAACTGAGAGATCCACCTCCCTTTGCATCCTGAATGCATACCGTTCTTGAAGAGGACATAGTGAGGAGGAGGCAGAGGCAGGGGGATCTCTGAGTTCCAGGGCAGCCTGGAACAGAAAACACAGAGAAGGCCTGTCTCAGAAAACAGTTAACAAGGAAAGAAATCTCTTTACTGGCTCCCAACCAGTGCTCAAAACTAACAGTATTAACTAACCAATGTCCACATGATGCTTGGAATATTTATGGTGACTACTTCTTTTGGGTTTTTTTGTTTGTTTGTTTTTGTTTTTTGTTTTTTGAGACAGGGTTTCTCTGTGTAGCCCTGGCTGACCTGGAACTCACTCTGTAGACCAGGCTAGCCTCGAACTCAGAAATCCGCCTGCCTCTGCCTCCCAAGTGCTGGGACTAAAGGCGTGCGCCACCACTGCCTGGCTGACTACTTCTTTTGTTAAAGGTCCCTTTCAATCTGTTGGCAGCTTTCATCTGATCAGCAGCACATCCATAGCCACTATTTTCTGGGCCAGGGACATGAAAGTACATAGTGTAAGTTAAAGCCATGCACTTCACTTAGGTTGTGAAAGCTGATGAGTGCGAAGTGCAATGCATAGAACGGTTGATCACACTGTTTTCTTTCTTTCTGAAGAGTTTTTGGTTGTTTTCCTGATAAAGGGTTTCTCTGTGTAATCCTGGCTGCCTGAAACTTGCTGTGAAGACCAGGCTGGCCTCAAACTCAGAGATCCCCCTGCCTCTGCCTCCCCAGTGTGTCCTCCAAAAGAATAGTAAGTATTCAAGGGGCAAAGGCAAGTGAGTTTCTGAGTTCATGGTCAGCCTGGGCTATGCACAGAGACCCTTTCTCCAAAACCAAACCAAATCAAACCAAACCAAAAATAAACCTTTAAAATAAAAATAAATAAATGAAAATACAAAAACCAACCAACCAAAATCCAGACTGGAGAGATGACTTAGAACTTAGATTGTTAAGACTTCATTTGATTCTTTCGGAGGACCCGAGTTCAGATCCTAGCAGAGATCACGATACTCACAAGTGCTTATCTGTAACTCCAAAGGCAGTGAGAATGTGTGTGTGTGTTTGTGTGTGTGTGTGTGTGTGTGTGTGTGTGAAAAAAAACCTTAAAAATGCTCAAGGATCATCAAGAATAAGGAAAAGAAAGAATGTACAAGCCAGCATATGGAGGGGGGTGCCCCAGCTGTCCTGGAATTCACTATGTAGACCAAGCTGGCCTTGAGCTCACAAGGTATTGACTACCTCTGCCTCCATCCTCCTGCCTCCTCCCTAGTCCTGGGATTACAGGTATCTGTCACCATGCCCAACCCAAAGTTCTGTTGTCTTGTCAGCACTAAAGAAGCAAGAGAGAGAGAAAGACAGACAAAGAGAGAGAGAGAGAGAGAGAGAGAGAGAGACAGAGACAGAGAGAGACAGAGACAGAGACAGAGACAGAGACAGAGACAGAGACAGAGAGACAGAGAGAATATCAATACGTCTAGACAGACTTTGGAGAAGCAACATACACCTCACTGTAATGGGCTGCTCTCATCCTACTGCCCAATAACTTGGGACTCAGAACAAAAGACATCTTTGCAACAGTTATGGCTTCAGGCCAAGTTTCTCTGCCACTTGGGAGGATGGTATATGAAAAGTGTCTGTGAGATATAGATGCTGTAGGTTAGGGAGTCATGAAACATCCATGGTTTAGACAAGCTGTGGTATCATCCACATCCAGCTGTTTTCCCTACTTCGCACTGGACGCCTGAGCCTGGGGACAGGTCTCCACTTTGCACTGAATTCCTGAGCCTGGGGACAGGTCCCTGCTTGCTCTTAGGGCCCTTTCTACATCTGTGGCCTCAAACTTCATTATTTCTACATCATTTTTGTAATATTTGTATATATGTAAGAAAAGACCTCACTATATAGCCCTGGCTGACCTGGAACTTACAGAGATCCTTCTGCCTCTGCATCCTGTACCTGCTGCCCTCAAGTTTCCTGCACCGCCTTTGTGACTCACTGTCGTTTGCCTTCAGAGTGAACCACTTGAGCTGCCTTTGTCTCCCAGATGGATGAAGCCATACAAAACAAGTAAAAATGAGAAGTAGCAGAAATGTATGAAAGACACCACCTTAGGGCAGCTCTCTCTCTCTCTCTCTCTCTCTCTCTCTCTCTCTCTCTCTCTCTCTCTCTCTCTCTCTCTCTCTCTCTCTCTCTCTCTCTCTCTCTCTCTCTCTCTCTCTCTCTCTCTGTGTGTGTGTGTGTGTGTGTGTGTGTGTATGTTTTGCTGGGATCCAACAATCCAGACTTAATGCATGCTAGGCAAGCAGTCAGTCACTGAACTGTACTGCCAGCCCTAGGCCAAACTTAGTACCATTAAAATGACACCTTTAGTTCTGGACAGTGGTGGCACACACCTTTGATCCCAGCACTCTGGGGGCAGAGTCAGGGAGACCCCTGGGTTCAAGGCTAGCCTGGTTTACAGAGTGAAAAGTCCAGGACAACCAGAGTTAGAGCGGAAAAACCTTGTCTCAACCCTTCCCCCCACACAAATAAAAACCCAATAACAACAACAACAAAAATTGGTGACACTGGAGCTGTAGAGATGGCTCAGTATTAAGAGCATTCCAGAGGTCCTGAGTTCAATACCCAGCAACCGCGTGGTGGCTTACTACCATCTGTAATGGGATCTGATGCCCTCTTCTGGTGTATCAGCATATATGCAGAGAAAGCACTCATACATAAATGAACTTTAAATCAAAACCAAACCATAAAAGCTGGTGAAGCCAGGTGTAGTGACAAAGGTCTTGTAGTCCCAGAACTTGAGAAGTAATCTTCTTCAGTTTCTCAGCTATACAGCAAGTTGGAGGCTAGCCTGGCCTACTTGAGACATATCCATTTAAAACAGATGGATGATTGATATCTGGGTGGATGGATAGATAGATAGAAGATAGACAGGCAAACAAAATAAAGCTGTGGCTAGAGAGATAGCTCAACCTATAAAAGCTCTTGCCAGATAAACTGGTGACCTGAGTTTGACCCTAGGAATCCAAGTAATGGTAAAAAGAAAGAATTCCATAAAGTTGTTCTCTGATCAACACACACACACACCCCATCACCATCCACAAAAAAATACATTTTTATTTTTAAATTTTACTTATGTGTATGGGTATTTTGCTTGCATGTATGTTTGTGTACTACGTGTGTGCCTGGTGCAAAAGTCAGAAGAGGGCATGAGATCTCCTGGGACTAGACAGTTGCAAACCAACATGTAGGTGCTACCAATTCAACTCAGGACCTCAGGAAGAACAGCTAGTGCTCTTAACTGCTGAGCCATCTCTCTAGCTCCTACGTAAATGTGTTTAAACTCATAGATTTTTATGTTCCATATATCTTTGCAGAAAAAAAAATGGGGATAAAAAATATACCCAAGGATGGCCGGGTGGCGGTAACACAAGCCTTTAATCCCAGCCCTCGGGAGGCAGGAGGATTCCTGTGTTCAAGGCCAGCCTGGTCTGCAGAGTGAGTTCCAGGACAGCCAGGGATACATAAAAAAACCCTGTCTCAAAAAAGTCAAAGAAAGAAAGAAAGAAGGAAGGAAAGAAGGAAAGAAAGAAAGAAAGAAAGAGAGAGAGAGAGAGAGAGCCGGGCAGTAAGGGCACTTGCCACCAAGCCTGCCAACCCAGGAGCGAATTGATTCCTGAGTGCCACACGAATACTACAGCATGAACACATCTACACAATAATAAAAATAAATCATAAATGTAAAAACAATTTAGTAGGCTGAGATCATTGAGACCAGCAAGTTGTTACATTTCTAAGACCAGCAAGAACATATTCTCTTTCTTTGGTGTCAATCAATTAAAACTATTCCTGGAGGCACAACAACCATATGGTAATTAAGAAATGGGAATAATTTCTACAGAGTCATGTTCTACATGAGTCCACATCTCTCTACAGTACCTGGTAACTGTGTCACACACAGAGCAGGGCCTGTGTAGTGCTGACAAACACTTCCTTGGGCTTGGATGCTTTTTAAATATTTGTTATTATTTTTGTTGTTGCTGTTATTATTATTACTGTCACCTCTAGAGTAAAGTTGAGAAGCTTTCTGAGGGCCTGGGTCCTTTTCTGTCTAACTTCTCTTCAGGTCTGTGGTAGCCAGCCTCTAAGATGTCCCCCCAGTGACCTCTGCTTGTACTGTCCCCTCCTGCTGTGTACATGAACAGAGTATAATGATTTATAAACAGAGTAAATCAGGGGTGAGGTGAGATGGGATGGAATAAAGATGGAAGAATTCCCAGGACTTGCTGGCCAGTTTAGCCTACTGGGTGAGTTTCAAGCCACTGAGAGACCCGGCCCAAATAAGTAAGATTGCAGCCAAGGGTGTGGCTCAATGGGAGAAAGCATGAGGACCTGAGCTGGCATCCCCAGAGCCCACAGAAAGTTAAACATGTTAGCACATATCTATAATGTCAGCCCTCCCACAGCAAGATGGAGAATAGACAGTCAGATCCCCGGGAGCTTTCTGAAGGGTCTGCTGTACACAATGGCAACCCTCAAAGTTAAAAGCCCAAACTTGGGGTCATCCTCTGACTGCTATGCACATGTCATAGCATTCTCTCCCTCATTCTCTGTCTCTCTGTCTCTGTCTCTCTCTTCCTCTCACACACATACAAGAAAGAGAGGGGGAGGAAGGGAGGGAGGAAGGGAGGGAGGGAGGGAGGGAGGAAGGAAGAGTGAATGATGCCTAAGAGAGTTGACCTGCACACATATATGTATCCCCACAAATTGGTGCATGCACACACACACACACACACACACACACACACACACACACACACACTGGACTAGTTACTGCCTACCTCATCAACTTATTGGAAGGTTTAGCTACATATGTTGAAAGTGCTTAGAGAGAAACCTGGCATCTTTTTTTTTGTTTGTTTTTGTTTTTGTTTTTTTTTTTGTTTTTTCGAGACAGGGTTTCTCTGTGTAGCCCTGGCTGTCCTGGAACTCACTCTGTAGACCAGGCTGGCCTCGAACTCAGAAATCTGCCTGTCTGCCTCCCAAGTGCTGGGATTAAAGGCGTGCGCCACCGCCGCCACCACCACCACCACCACCACCACCGCCTGGCTGGAGCCTGGCATCTTGTCACCTTCTGTCCCCACAGTTTTCAAAGCCAGAGACCTAAGTTCAACCAACCTTACATTAAAAAACAAAAACAAGACAAAAAAAATTTGAAAGCTGGGCATAGTGGCATGCACTTTAATCTCAGCACTCAGGAGGCAGGGGTAGGTGGATCTCTGAGTTGGGGACCAGCCTGGTCTACAGAGTGAGTTCCAGGATAGCCAGGACAGCCAGGGCTACACGGAGAAACCTTGTCTCAACTCCTCCACCCAAACCAAAAAAAAATAAAATATTCCACAAATTGTTTTGCAAGTTGGTTGTAGCGCACGCCTATAATCCCAGCACTCTGAAGGCAGAAGCAGATGGATCTCTGAGTTTGAGGCCAGTCTGTTCTACAGAGCGAGTTCCAGGACAGCCAGGGCTACACAGAGAAACCCTGTCTCAAAAATTAAAAACAATAACAACAACACTTAGAAGAAAGTCAGGCTCTTGGCACATAGCTCTAAGCCTAGCACTTAGGAGGTATAGAGGCAGGAAGGTCAGGCATCCAAGGCCAGTCTGGGCTACAGGAGACCAGTGAGCCATCTCTCCACCCTCCCTCAGCCCCTACCTGGTGTTTACATGGTATTGGGTATCAGAAGTCATCTAGAGATGACAAATCTACAGTGTTCTGGAGAAGGAGATCATGGTGGTACATGCCTGCTGTTAGCATTTTGTCTAGGCTTCGCCTCACAGTTACCTGGCAACAGCCATGTGTGCCTGACTCACTATAAAAGGGGCTGCTTGCCCTCTCCTTTCTCTTGCCTTCTTGCTCTTGCTCTGTCCCCTCCCCCTCTCTCCACATGCTCATGGTTTCTCTCTCTCTCTCTCTCTCTCTCTCTCTCTCTCTCTCTCTCTCTCTGCCTCTACTACCCTCTCAACTCCCCTCCCCATGCCCTGAATAAACTATAGTATAGTATTCTATACTATACCGTCCAGAGGTTACATACCCCCTGTTACCACATGGAAAGCCATTGCTTGCTAGCTCAAACTTCGGAGAACTGGTAAGCCTCTCTCCCCACTAGCCAGTGTAAATGTCTCATGGTCCCAGGGGAGAGAGTTCTTGAGCTCAGAGTCACCCCTGTGCTGCCCTTGAGGATGGAGATACTCAGTCTTTATGACTGGTCATTTCACTGACCCTCGTTCTAGTACATTTCCTCTTGTGTGAGATTTTCCTCTCTCCTCTGAGGCAGTTCTTTGTTTGCTGCTGAAAACCCTAGGCCTAGGTGAACCATTCTCCCACTGTCCCAGAGCTCAGCCCCCAGTTCACCACGTGACAACCTGGTGACCTGGCCTAGCTGTTGTTTTCTCTGGTTATTAATTTTATCCTCAGGATGCTAGTAGGGGTAATTAATAGCTCTACTCTCACCCAACGGCTCGGTTTTTGCCTCCTTGTCCCTACTTACTGGGATGTCCAGGTCTAGTTTACAGTGACCAACAAGCAATATCTTTACATGGCCGCTGAATTGGCATTTTAAAACAACTCTTCTCGCTAGCAATCCGTAGCGTAGGCTTCCCCCGCCACCCACCACGGCTGCCACCGCCCCTGCCTGGCAGCCCAGCATCTCATGGCCTGGGCTCCAGCTCTGCTGCAGCTGCGGGGGAGGGGGGACAGGAGGAGGAGTGGAGCAGCTTTCGCCCTGCCCCCCCCCTGCGCTTCCCGCGCCCTGTCTGGGACAATGCTGCACTGCTTTCCCCTGATCTCTCTCTCTCTCTCTCTCTCTCCTTCCCCCCCCCCCCACCCCCTCTCTCTCTGTATGGGAGTACTGTGTCGGCTTCTCCTGCCTCAGGAGTTGAGTTGCTAGGAGACAGAACGTTACGCTAATGTTCTGCTACTGGGCCAGGGCTTCTGGCTGCTAGGAGAAAGCCCCCCTCCCCCGGCTTGCTCACACTGCCCTCCCCGCCCTCCCCTCGATCCTGCCACTGCGGCACCACCACCCCCATTGCGGCTTCTCGTGATCTGTGCTATTCAGGCAGAGTGCGCAAGTGCGTGCCCCACCCCACCCCCACCCCGTGCGCATGCCTGGTGCGTCAGCCGTGCACACGTGTGTGCCTGTCTTTCACTCTGAGCTCGAACCAGCCCAGGTTAGAAACAGAAGGTCAAAACAACCCAGCCCCAGCAGGGATCAAGCTGCAAGCTTGCCAGCCTCTGTGTGCCATGGCCTCCACACTGATCAATACTGAGGCCGCGCCTATAAATAGTCATCTGCTCTCTTTCCATTCTGTTTTATCAGCACTGTGTGCCCACGCCCCTCGCCTGTTCTCACAGCTTGCGTGCCTGCCTGCTCAGTTCCTGTCACAGGCCTGAACCCGCCTGGACATACTTTCTGTCACCACGGTCTCACGCCACTGCTGTCAGCTCTCTGATTTCTTTCCATTCTGGTTCACACCAACTCTAAGCCAAGTGTTTCTCTGCTAATGCAAAATGTGTTTTTCTCTGCTAATGCAACCTGTCAAAAGTCACTTGACAATTAAGGTTTTCGGCTCTATCCTGCCTTGGTAAATGATTTTTTGCTACTGCCGTTAATTTATAGTGTGCTCTATTGTCTAACTCAGATTATGTTTATTTTTATTTATTTATTTTGTTTGTTTTATTTTTCGAGACAGGGTTTCTCTGTGTAGCCCTGGATGTCCTGGAACTCACTCTGTAGACCAGGCTGGCCTCGAACTCAGAAATCCACCTGCCTCTGCCTCCCAAGTGCTGGGATTAAAGGCGTGAACCACCACTGCCCGGCTCAGATTATGTTTAATAGATACTGCTCTCAATCTTGTCAGAAGTCTGCTAATTATTAATATTTAAGCTTATGACAAAATCTCCCAAATTTTAACAGTTTACCAAGGTCTCAAAAGATAATGAACACAGCTACAAGAGGCTTCTTGGAGTGTGGTATGATAACCATTGAGAAACACAGTGGACAAAACTAGAGACCCTGAGAGTCAAATAACTTATATTGTCTAAATCAAGGTAAGTCATTTCTCACGTCACACATATCCATTCCACAGAGAAAAAGGATTTTTGTCTTCTGGACTTGAAAACCAGACTGACTCTGCCCAAGTTGCCATGGAGACCACAGGGACCTGGGAACTGTTTGGACTACAGATGAACTCTGTCATTTTTTAATTAATAGATGATTTCTCGATTATAATTTGTTCTTCCCCACATTTCTGATACATTGACAGCTAACTGTAGCTAGACAGCTAGAAAACAGACCTAGCTCCTTACCCTAAGGCAATCCACCACTATATTAGCTCATTAATAACTTTGTTAACTAGCTAAGACTGCCAGATTTCTCACCGACTTTACGATAAAGGATACACAAGTTCAGATGTAAGCTTTCACAGATGGAACCTGTTACTTCCTTACCTAAACTCAGTTTCCAGCGACTAGTTCAGATGTAAGCTTTCATAGATGTAACCTGTTACTTCTTTATCCAAACTCAGTTTCCAGTGACTAAGTGCTTCTTATTTCCTCTCCTTGCTAACATTATTCGAGTTCTTATAAATTCGCCTAACCCTGATGAAATATTCCACTATACAATCCAACTGTCGAATAACAAATTCAAATTTTAAGATTTTTGATTGTCTTTTAACTAAATGTAAAAGTGTTTCTCATTGTGTATGTTCAGTCTTCTAGACAGAGAGAAAAAGCCTTTCTTGTTCCTTCTGCTCCATGAAAGGATAAATATCCTCTATAAGCTCATCTTAAAGACTGTTCATGTTTTTAATTCATGTTGTTATCTCTTTTATAAACTTATAAGCTACAGGGAACTCACTCAGATCTACCTCTCAGGAACCAAATAGACTCCATCCAGATAAGTACATCTGCCAATCAATAGCCTAAGTTCCCACTTACTACCGATTCCAGAGGGTGGGATTCCCATCCTGTGCCCTGAAATTGGGACTCACCCCTAACCACCAAGACCTAAGGGTTTCAAATGTACACCTAAGAAAAAATTTCTCTCAAACGTACTTAAATTTATTCTCTACCTATAGTGTGTGTGTGTGTGTGTGTGTGTGTGTGTGTGTGTGTGAAGTCCAGGCATTTACTACATCCAGGACAGCTCAAGAGAGGCAACCTCCAGATGCTCGCTCAGACACAGATGCTCGCTCAGACACAGATGCTCGCTCAGACACAGATGCTTCTACTGGACCTGCTCCTTCTGTTCTATCCAGCGATGGTTCCACAAACCCTGGACAGCAAGGAAACAGCCAACTCTAAGACTGAACCAACATTCCTATATGTTAGTATTCTGTCTAAACTCCACCTCCACAGTTACCTGGCAACAGCCAGGTTTACTCCTCCCCACAGTTACCTAGCAACAGCCAGGCAGGCCTAGTCCATTATAAAAGGGGCTGCTTGCCCCCCTTTCTCTTACCCTCTTAATCTCTTACCCTTTTGCTCTCTTGCCTCTCTGTTCCCCCCCCCCCCC
>JANHMN010000005.1:114484114-114498966 GCA_030674055.1 Rhabdomys pumilio | reverse complement strand
GTGTGTGTGTGTGTGTGTGTGTGTGTGTGTGTGTGTGTGTGTGTGTGCGCGCGCGCGCGTGCAAGAAGAAGTTACTCAGAAGAGAAACCCTGATGGAGAAAATGTCTCCCTCAGCTAGCCTGTAGGGCATTTTCTCAGTTTTTTGATTAAAGATTGATGGGGGAGGGTCCAGGCCACTTCAGGGCGCTGCCACCCATGGGCTGATGGTCCTGGGTGGTGCAAGAAGGTAGACTGAACAAGCCAGTAAGTGGCCAGGCAGTGGTGGCACATGCCTTTAATCTCAGCACTTGGAAGGCAGAGACAGGCGGACTTCTGAGTCTACAGAGTGAGTTCCAGTACAGCCAGGGCTATACAGAGAAACTCTGTCTCGGGGGGGTGGGGGGGGAACCAAGCCAGTAAGCAGCACTCCTCCATGGCCTCTGCATCAGGACCTGCCTTCAGGTTCTTGTCTTGGGTTCCTGCCCTGACTTCACTTCAGATGGACTATGATTGGAAAGTGTAAGCCAAATAAATCCTTTATTCCCCAAGTTGCCTTTGGGAATAGTGTTTGTCATTGTTAGCATTCTATCTAAACTCCACCTCCACAGTTACCTGACAACAGCCAAGTAGGCCTGGCCCACTATAAAAGGGGCTGCTTGCCCCTCTTCTCTCTCTCTGCCTCTACTACCCTCCTGGCTCCCCTTCCCATGCCCTGAATAAACTCTATTCTATACTATACTGGTGTATGGCTGGTCCCTCAGGGGGAAGAGATGCCTCTGCATGGGCCCGCTGAGACACCCCCTTCCTCAGTACCTCACCACACACCCACGGAACACACTCTCTTAATCTCTTTATCTTTTTATAAACACATCATTCACAGCAATAGAAACTCTAACAAAGACATTCTGTTTTTCTAGCTAGACTATCACCCAAAAGGCTTGAGCAATCAACCCTCCAGTCTCTATTCTCCCTCAACCCAGAGCCGGGGTTACTAGTGTTTCTGGCCACAGCTAGCTTTTATCTGGGTGCTAGGACTGTTGTGTTTTATTAAAAAAAAAAAAAGATCTAGGATATGTCTGGTGGAGGCAAGGTATGGTGAGGTGGAAGAGGGTGTCTCCTCGGGGCCCATGCTGAGGCATCTCTTCCCCTCTGAGGGACCAACCACAGGACAAGTATAAAATACAATAGAGTTTATTCAGGGCATGAAAAGGGAAAGGGGAGTTGAGGAAGGACTAGAGACTAGAGACAGGGGGGGCGTGGGGGGGAGGTTGGCAGCCAGGAACACATGGAGGGGGGTAGGGGAATGGGGAGAGAAGGGACAGAGAGAGTAAGAGAGTAAGAGAGAGGAGGGGGCAAATAGCCCCTTTTATAGTGAGTCAGGCACACATGCTCTTGCCAGGTGACTGTGGGGCAGAGCCTAGAGAAAATGCTAACAAGGACTAAGAAGTCAGCTTCTATCGCATATGCAGCACGCGCTCTTATCCACTGAGTCAGCTCTCCAGTCCCACCAGTTACTTGTTTTGTTTTGTTTTTTGTGACAGGCTTTCTCAGTGCTGCCCTGTCTGTAGCTCACTCTGTAGACCAAACTGACCTCAAACTCACAGAGATCTGGCCTGAGTGCTGGGATTTTAAAGGCATGGGCCACCACTGCCCTGCTACTTACTTTAAAAAACAAAACAGTTCTAAGGTTTAAACCTAGCATGCACTTTTAAAGTTAAAACTTACTCAGAACACTCAGAGAGTAAAGGAAATTTCTCCAACTCTGCCTGATACCCAGAGAAACTGGCCTCCTACAGAAAGTGTTAGCACTTGTAAAAGACTTTCAGCTTAAGCATCTACCAGAAGCTGTCACCTTTAAATCTCTTTGAGGTCCAGAACCCAAGTCACACTTTGAGCAATTTAAACAGACAGGAGACTGCAAGTCTGGCCATTTGAACAATAAGAGATTTGCATAGCAAAGATACTGGATACTGTAACAATTACTTTTTACATATACTAATGTTGTCTCCTGTCCCCGATACTTGTTATCTAAGTACAACCTATAGTGCCTGGCAGGATTATAGGGATTATACTCCCCCACCCCTAAGAGATGGGGACTTGATGTCTGGGCAGGACTTAACAAGGGCTGTTTCCAAGTGCCACCTCCTTTGATGCATGCATGGTCTTTGATATGAGGATGGACTGATATGAGCTAGTTGTAGATCAAGGTGAGCTCGGGAGCCTAACTGACAGGGTATGGATGAACACTTCTCAACCAGTTTCTCTAAACCCACATTTCTCTTATGGTAGAGGTACAGAATTTTCCTTCTCTCAGGAAGCTAAATTCCACTTTGTGTAATTTAATATTTCCTAAGCAAGTCTGTTATAGTATCCAGTTGTCACTTCCATTTTCTCCTGTATCAACCAGAGGAAAACAGATCAGACCCTTCTGTCCCAACTCTCCATTTTTGGGATGTGTGTACATTAGCAGTGCACACAGCACTTAAAAACCAACCCTGCCTCTGAGTCTCACACAGAGAACCTCTGAAGCAGGCTCTTCCCACTGATAAAGGCCTGTGCTGGCTGTCCTAAGTTGCTCATCCATTTCTCTGTATCAATGACCTTTCCACCTACCTTAAAGTCATATGTATCAGGAAAGCTGAGCATCATTAAAAACTGCCTGCAATGGGGCTGGTGAGGAATTCACAGCGACCGAGGCAGCTGCATATAAGACCTGCATCAGATGCCATCCTAGAGCTGAGAGAAGTAGGCACAAGCTCCCTGCCTAACCCAGAAGCCATCTCCAACTGATAAGTGTTCAAATATGCAAATCTTGTTTTCCTTCAACAGAGTCTCACTTGGTATATAAGCCACACTTTAGGGCAGTAGTAGAGAGAGGGGTTTTGCATCCTAACACTTTGTCTGGTGTTTGTTTTACTTTACAGATCTTTTCTTTATATATTATGGCTTCTGAGTGTGTTTCTCTGGGATTTCCGTGTGTCCAAATGTGTGTGTTTGTGGTTTTTGTGATTTTGCTTTGGCTTTTTTCTTTCTGGTTTGCTCTGTTCTGGTTCATTTGTTTTTATTTTATCTTTTTTGTTGTTGTTGTTGTTGTTTTTTTTGTTTTTTTGTTTTTCGAGACAGGGTTTCTCTGTGTAGCCCTGGCTGTCCTGGAACTCACTCTGTAGACCAAGCTGGCCTCGAACTCAGAAATCCGCCTGCCTCTGCCTCCCAAGTGCTGGGATTAAAGGCGTGCGCCACCACCACAACTTATCTTATTTTTTTAGACACCTTTTTTTGTAGCCTAATGAGAGAGAGGGAAACAAAGTGTAGATTTGAGTAGGTTGGGAGGTGAGGAGGATATGGGCGGAGTTTGAGGAGGGAAAACTGTAATCAGAGTATATTGATATTATATGAAAAAAATCTATTTTCAACTAAAAAAAAAAAAACCTAGCCTGTGCCCTGAGCTTAACTCTGGTAGCTTCTGATGTATCTGATTCAATGGCACTGAAGAAGTTGGAAACAAGGTTCAAGTGTATTAACTGATTTCTTTAATGAAAATATTACTTAGAGGCTTGAGAGATGGCTCAATGGTTAAGAGCACTGGCTGCTTTCTCAGAGGATCCAGGTTTGCTTCCCACACAAGCTGTACACATACACATAGGCAGGCAAAACACTCACACCCATAAAGAAAAGAAAAGAAGACTTGAAGCAAAAATGCCAGTTGCCACCAACAGGTCACGCATGGCTTTGGTGTTTGTCTGTTGTGGTGGGTGTAGGCTGGACAGGACTCAGGACAGAACTAATGATTTACTAATGTATCAGCTTCTTGTCCGAGCAAAGAATTCAGAGATGTGACAGCCGATGAAGGAATGGAGAAGTCGTTTTACTTGAGAGCCAAAGTACACACTGCACTGTGGATTTGAAATAACACTTTATGGGCAAACATAAATGAAAGGACTGTTCCCGAGTAGGGGGCTGTGAATGAATAAGAATTTCTATGGAAAAGGATTACTCCGCCCTCCCTCTTCCCCTCTGTCCTCTTGCAGGGTTTCCAGATGTGCTATGGTGTCAGATGAGTCATGGTGTCAGTTGCATCATGGGAGCTGGTAATTTCATAAGGCCAAAAATACTTGAGATACCATTATAATGAAGCCAAGGACAGTTAAAAGCCATCTCCTTTGGTATGTTAGTGTGGTATTGCAGGGAGGAGACACCATGACTGCAGCAACTAATAAGAGAAAGCATTATCATTGGGGACTTGTTTTCAGTTTCAGAGGGTCCGTTAGTGACCATCATCGCAGAGAATATGGTGGCAGGCAGGCAGGCAGGCATGATGCTGGAGCAGTACAATTTACATTTTGACCACAACCCAAGACAGAGAGAAAAAACAGAGTAAGAATGGCCTGAGCTTTTCTCTTAGGGTTGTCATTGCTGTGATAAAACACCATGACCAAAAGCAACTTGGGGAGGAAAGGGTTTCTACTAGGGCTTACACTTCCACGGCACTGTTTACCATTAGAGGAAGTCAGGGCAGAAACTCACACATGGCAGGAACCTGGATGCAGGAGCTGATGCAGAGGCCATGGAGGATGCTGTGACTGGTTTGCTTATCATGACTTGCTCAGCCTGCTTCCTTTTTCTTCTTTTCCTTTCCCTTTGTTTTTCCTTTTATTATTTTTTTTTCCAGACAGGGTTTCACTGGGTAGTGCTGGCTGTCCTGTCCTGGAACTCACTCTATAGACCAGGCTGGCCTCAAAATCACAGAGTGCTGGGATTAAAGTCGTGCACCACCACTGCCCTGTCTCAGCCTGCTTTCTTATAGAGCCCAGGACCACCAGGGTAGAGATGGAATCACCCACAATGGGCTGGGCCCTCCCCCATCAGTCACTAATTAAGAACATGTCTTACAGCTAGATCTTATGGAGGCATTTTCTCCACTGGGGTCCCCTCCTCTCAGATGACTCTAGCCTGTGTCAAGTTGACATAAAATTAGCTAGCACAGCTTTTGAAACCTCAAAGTCCACTTCCAGTGGCACATGTCCTCCAACAAGGCCACACCTCCTTAATCCTTCCCAAACAGTTACACCAACTGAAGACCAAGCATTCAAATACACAAAGATATGGGAGCCATTCTTGTCCAAGCCACCACACTTGGCATGTTGTTCTCAGTGGGTTTTGCTTACTGTTTGTCACATGCTGTCCTATTCCATGAGCCTCCAGCTATTTTGTAATTTACCTCTTCATTAGTTGGTTTGTTTGTTCCCATGCCTAGCTTAGCTTACTCTGTGTATCTGTGTACACTGAGCTTTTCATTTTGGTTTTGGTTTTTTGAGGCAGGGTCCACACAGACTTCAGATTCTCAATCCTCCTATCTTCTACTGGTTCCTCTTTATAAGCAAGTGCAAGTACTTTTCAATAAAAATTAATACTGATATATAAAAGATGGCCATATATATGTTCAAATATGCTTGTTGAAAATCTGTACTTTGTCTTTCTGTTTTTTTAATTAAAACTATTTCGTGTGTGTGTGTGTGTGTGTGTGTGTGTGTGTGTGTGTGTGTGTAGGCAGAAGATGGAGAGGGGACTTAGTAGGATAAGAACATTAGCTGCTCTTCCAGAGGACCTGGGTTTGATTCCCAGGACCCACATGGCACCTCAAAACCATATACAACTCCAGTCCCAGGGAATCCAATACCCTCTTCTAGCCTCTGTGAGCATTGTATACAAGTGGTAGACAGACATACATGCAGGTAAAACTCATATACTCATACATAAAATAAGAAAATAAGAAAAGTTTAAAATAGCACTCATATGCATACATTTTTTTTAAATTTAATTTTTAAAATTTATTTACTTTACATCCCACTCATGCCCCCTCCTAGTCAACCCCTCCCACAAACCTTCCCTCACAGCCCACTTCTCCTCTGAGTGAGTAGGGATCTTCCTGGATATCCCCCCAACCCTGGCACATCAAGTCTTTGTGGGGTTGGGCTCATCATCTCCCACTGAGGCCAGACAAGGCAGCCCAGCTAGAAGAACATATCCCATGAACAGGCAACAGCTTTTGGGATAACCTCTACTCCCCTGCTCTAGCTGTTTGGGACCCATATGAAAACCAAGCTGCACATCTGCTACATATGTGCAGGAGGCCTAGGTCTAGCCTGTGTATGCTCTTTGGTTGGTGGTTCAGTCTCTGAGAGCCCCAAGGATCCAGGTTAGTTGACTCTGTTGGTCTTTCTGTGGAGTTCCTATCCCCTTCAGGGCCTTCAATTCTTCCCCCTACTCTTCCACAAGAATCCTCAAGCTCCATCCAGTGTTTAACTGTGGATGTCTGTATCTGTCTCAGTCAGCTGCTGGGTGGAGCCTCTCAGAGAACATTAAAAAAATGCGTGTGAAAAAAATGCATGTGCATTGCAAGAGGGTGGGGTAGTCTTTAATCCCAGCACTTGGGAGGCAGAGGCAGGCAGATCTTTGAGTTCGAGGCCAGCCTGGTCTACAGAGTGGAGTTCCAGGACAGCCAGGGCTACACAGAGAAACCATGTCCTGCAAAAGCAAAGCAGCAAACTAAACAGAAAAACCAACCAACTCAACAAGAGGTTGGGGGTACATGTCACTGTACCATGACATGTAACAGAGTCAAGGGACAAGTTTCAAGAGTTGGTTTTCTCCATCCACCCTGTTAGGTCTGGGGATTGAACTTAGAGATCAGCAACAGGCACTGAAATCTGCCAAGTCACCTTGCCAGCTCAATGTATCATTTCTTTACATTTATTTATTTCGTGTATTTGTGTGTGTGTGTGTGTGTGTGTGTGTGTGTGTGTGTAAAAACATGTCACAGCACTTGTGTGGAGGTCAGAGAACAACTTATGAGACTTGGGTCCCTCCTTCTGTTCTGTGTGTTCTGTGGATAGAACCATTACCTGCTGAACCATCTCACCAGCCTTATTCAGGTTCATTTATTTTTATGGTGCTGTTATCAAAACTAGGGCTTATGCATACTGTGCTACTGAGCTAACCTCTAACCTCTGAGTAAAATATCTAAAGAGTAAATGTGGTGGTTTCTTTCCCCCACTATTACCTCCCCACCCCTCTCCCCGAGACATGGTTTCTTCGGCTGTTCTGATTGTCCTAAAACTATGTCGGGGATCTTCCCAGCGTCACAAGTACTGGGTGGGACACAGAGTTGGACTAAGGCTAAAGACTGATGGCCTTGTAATTCTCTCTTACTGTTCTGGGGACCAGAAGCTGATGGCCTCTGGAAACTTAACTCTTTGTTTACTGTTCTGTGCTGATAATGCTGGTTTCTTACTCTGTAGTTCTCTTACTATTTGTGTTTTAATTAAGCACCGGTTTTTCTTCTCTCTAACCCAAGGATTTAATATTGGCCAGGTGAGAGGCTTAGACCTCATTAGCTCTTTATAAACTTCATCCTTTTTTTTTTTGTTTTTGTTTGTAACTGTGCAAGCTCTTTGTATTCCTTGTCATGCAGCCTTTACTCATAGAATACTACAAGAAGTGGGCACATTTTATTCTTGATTCTAACTTTATTACATCTTTCTGGTAAAATAATTAAAACCATCTCTTAAAACTTTCTTCCTAAAATTATTTGAATTAAATAAGGAATTCTATAAAATCATTAATTCAACAAAACAGCATTAATTCATGAAAGTTCATCTTTATGTTATTCTGCAGGAAATCTGCCTAATAGGGTGGGCTATAATGCCCAGGAATCATTAGACTATGTAATGACTAGAAAAGACTAAGAAAAGGCATATCAGCTGAAGCAATCCTGAAATGTAGTCTCTTGGAACCTTGCCTCTCAGAGCTCACCCATCATAGGCCATGCAAAAATGGTGGGCCACCTCCAGGAAAGTCACCTGCTAGCCTTAGCCTCTCCTAAATGGCTCCTGACAGAACTTACTTTGTAGACCAGGATGGCCTCAAACTCACAAAGATATGCCTGCATCTGCCTCCAGAGTGCTGGGATTAACACTTTGCCTAGCCTGTGGTGCATGTTTTTAATCCCAGCATTCAGGAGGCAGAGGAAAGTGGGTCTTTGTGAATTCAAGGCTAGCCTGGTCTATGTAGCAAGCGCCAGACCAATCAAGGCTAAATAGTGAGACCCGACCTCAAAAACAAACAAAAAAAGTAAATATTGGCTCATGCTTTTAACTCCAGCACTCAGAAGGCTGAAGCAACCGAAAACGCTGAGAGTTTGAGGTCAGCTTAGTAAACAAAGTAAAACTGTAGCAAGCAAGCAAACAAAACAAAACAAAACAAAACAAAACAAAACAAAACAAAACAAAACAAAACAAAACAATTTAGCAACAGAAGTGAAGGCAAGTTAAGAAATTTAAAAAGGCAACAATATAACAAACCTCCAGGGTTGTATCAACCATTCAGGGAACCAGGCAACCCAAATTTGCCATCGTCTCTGTTGCTTGTCACCATCATTGTTTATTTCCTTGTAGTACTGGATGGACCGAGGATTCCTGCATGCTAGGCAAATACACTCCTAGTGTGCCGTGACCTGCCATCCTGTGTCTGCTTCTTCCCCTCAGGGTAGCCAGGCCCTTTGTGCACAGGGCTGGACTGGAGAAAGGGAAGTTAGCCAGGCACTGGGTGGGTGCCTGGATGGGTGCCGGCAGGATCTTGGTCAGCTGTGAGTGTTCTGGTAAAGAACACACACACCCCCCAGGAAAAAGCTTCAGAAAACTGGTTCAGTTTAACAGGAGTGGGATGTGGGGGGAAGAAAGGAGATTTGTGTCCTTGGGGACATGGTCACAGTCTCTGGGCAAGGTTTGTGTGGCTGTGTACAGTTGGTCAGAACAGAGATGTTGGAAGACGCTTCATCTGTATACTCAGGGTTTGTAGGGGTGCAGGGACCTTATAAGGTCAAACAAGGAGTGAAGTCCTGATGACTGTCAAGGTAGTAAATTCTTACTAGGGTTAATGATGGGAGAGCTAGTTTTCTGGCACCAGATTGGAAGAAGAGGTGTTGAATTAAATAAATAAATAAATAAATAAATAAATACATACATACATAAATAAATAATAAAATTCTGGTGGCAGGTTCGATACCCACCTCATTTTTTTTTTTTTTGGTTTTTCGAGACAAGGTTTCTCTGTGTAGTCCTGGCTGTCCTGGAACTCACTTGATAGACTAGGCTGGCCTGGAACTCAGAAATCCGCCTGCCTCTGCCTCCCAAGTGCTGGGACTAAAGGCGTGCGCCACCACCGCCCGGCGTTTTATGTTTCTAAATGAAACACACACACAGCTTTTATATTTTGATATGCCTTAATCATCTTAATAGCTGGGCCACTGCCTAACCTCTACATGGTTAATCCCAAGTTATTACTTACTAATTCTATGTAATATCTTGGTTGCTCTGGACTCAGAGGGCTTCCCAACTGGGTTGTGCTCTCCCAGTTCCTTCACATGGTGGCCATGCCTCTCTTCTGTCCTGCACTCTTAGGCATGGTGTCTCTCCTCTCCTCCACACTCTCCTGGCCTGGCGGATCTCCTTCTTTCTCTCCTCCTGGTTCCAAGCCTGGGAATCCTCAAGGCCCACTTCTGTCTGCCCTGCCCAGCTATTGGTTGTTGGAATCTTTATTTACCAATCAGAACTAACTGGGTGATGGTTCCTTCAGTGTCTGACAAGTGGACTCGTGCAAACAATTTTAGGAACCAAAAATTAACAGCAACGTTAGGCCAAACCCACTACAGAGGGAAGATAGCCAACTGCTGCTGTCCTGTCTCTGAGGTTTCCGGGGTTGAAGCTGTCTCTCAAGCCTTCCTCCGTGTCCCTGGGTCATTATAGTCCCACAATAACCCCCAGTCTACGTTTGAAAATTGATTTGGAACTAACATATATGGCTTTGTGTGCCTGCATATATGTGTGTGTTTGTGTGAGCGCGCGCGAGTGCCTACAGAAGCCAGATCTAGAGCTGGAGTTCACATATTGGCCTTTCCATGTTGGTGCTGGAGCCTGCAAAAGTAACAAAGGCTTCAGCTGAGCCCTCTCTCCAGCCTTTCCACCTTACTCTTTGACAGCATCTATCTGGGACCCTGAGTTCATCGATTGGCTAGACTGATTGATCCAGAGGCTTCTGGGATCTACCTGTCACCGCCTCCCTGTTGTTGGGGTTATGGACTCATTGTCTGCTTCACTGTGATGGATCTTCAGACACAAGCCTCTCATTTCTGCACTGAAGAGGGAACCAGTCAGGAGGAACAGAAGCTCAAAAGCACCCCAAGCTACATGAAATATGACTTCACCAACACAACCAAACAGAAAGCCCAGTCCTCAAGCCATAGGTGGTGGTGACCAACTTTAATCCCAGCACTTGGAAGGCAGAGGCAGGCAGATCTCTGGATTCAAGGTCAGTCTGGTCTACAGAGTGAGTTTCAGGATTAGCCAGGGCTTCAGAGAAAAAGGGAGGGAGGAAGAGACCAGTCCTTATGACTAATGAGCAGGCTGTCAATTAACATGAATAAATCATCTTTGCATTTTATTCTGGGGGACACATTCTGAGGTGAGCAGACCTAAGAAGCAGGCATGAGCCAATACCCTCCATAGGGGCATTGCTCCACTGGGCAGGAGAGCTCAAGTGTTAGCTCTTAGACTGGGATTGGTCAATGTGACCACAAGAAAATAAAGAGGAACCTGACCTTTACAGACACAAATTATCCTTTAATCAGAGCAATGAAAAAGATGTCTCTCCACTGGAATGGAGACTGTAAACCCAGGCACAAGGGTCTGAAAAGGGAACCCTTGGGTTAGAAGATTCCATCTGCAAGCCTATTCCCCTGTAGTCTCAAAGTTGTAGATACCAACAGGTTGCTAGATTGGCTGTCCAGAAAATCCAGGGATTCTTGTTTCCCTCCCAAGTGCTAGGACTATAAACTCAGAGGGAAGTTGCCAGGTGGCAGTGGTGCACTCCTTTAATCCTAGCACGTGGGAGGCTGAGGCAGGCAGACCTCTGAGTTTGAGGCCAGCCAGGTCTACAGAGTGAGTCCCTGGGTAGCCAGGGCTACAGAGAAACCCTGTCTCAAATTAAAAAAAAAAACAATAAATAAATAAACTCTACATATTAAGACTTACTTCAAAAAAAAAAAAGACTCAATCACATTTTATTTGTATGTGTGTGGAAACGTGGGATCAGATGACAACTTGTCTCATTTTGTGGGTCCTGGGGATAGAACTCAGGTTTCTAGATTTGGTAGCAAGCCCTTTTACCTGCTAAGTCATCTCTCTGGCCTTTAACTTTTGAAAAATATTTATGAGTGTTTTGCCTGTATGTATGTACCATATTATGTGCCTGGCGCCCATGGAGCTATGAATGGTTCCATGACATGGGAAAAATGTATTTGCTCGATCCTGCCCTGACTTCGAGCTAAACCTGAAGCCATTCTGGCCCTTATGTATGTATGGCACTTACAGGAACTTTTGCTAACCTGTATTATTTTGCTTGTGTAACTGCAAGGCTTTCTGCTCCCCGATCAAACAGAAACATTATGGTAATACAACTGTGCCTTATTATTATTATTTTTTTTTTTTTGAGACAGGGTTTTTCTGTATAGCCTTGGCTGTCCTGGAACTCATTCTGTAGACCAGGCTGGCCTCAAACTCAGAAATCCGCCTGCCTCTGCCTCCCAAGTGCTGGGATTACAGGCATGCACCACCACTGCCCGGCCTGTGCCTTATTTTTATGAAAAGTTCATATCCTGCCATGCTTGCTAACAGCTATTGAAACTATATCAACAGGACTACCAAACCTGTGGGTTTTACTTTTATAAAACCTCTGCTGGGTGGATTTCTGAGTTTGTGGCCAGACTGATCTACAGAGTAAGTTCCAGGACAGCCAAGACCACACAGAGAAACCCTGTCTCGAAAAACAAGGTGCGTGGCCTGGCTGCGTCTATGTGGCTCAATAAAAACCTGAGATTCATAGAGTTCATCTGGCTTTTCTTCTCTTGGGTGAGAACAACCTGACTACAACCAAGTGGCCTTGGGAACCAAACTACGGTCCTCTGCAAGAGCAGTTAGATGTTTCAACTTGAGCCATCTTTGCAGCTTTAACTGTTTTAAAACTAACTTCATGTCAGGTCCTCAGTATTTAGTGGGGATTCAGGTGACATTTGTTCTTTGTATGTGTACTTATAACTTTATTACCATACCTATCCAGCTTTCTTTTAGTCCATTCTGCACTTTAACATTTAAATGGTGCCAGCAAGATGGCTCAGAGCATAAAAAAGCATTTGCTGCCAAGTCTGACAACTTGAGTTCAGTTCCTAAGACCTCTTCCTCACTGGTATCTCTGACTTGGTGAGATGGGATGAAAAGGAGAGAACTCACTTCTAAAGTTCCAGTTGTTCTCTGACCTCCATGAGGTCATTAGTGGCATGCATGCACCCCTTTCCCCATCATATACTGTAATAGATACCATCTTTGTTTTTTGAGAGTCTATTACATAGTTCTGGCTTTTCTGGGACTCACTTTGTAGACCAGGCTGGTCTCAACATCACAGAGATCCACCTACTTCTGCTTCTTGAGTGCTAGGATCAAAAAGTATGTACCAACACGCAGGCCTCTACCATCATTTTATTGAAACAGGGTATCTGGCTGACGAGTCAGGGAGCCCCAGGATACTTCTACTTCCCTAGTGCTGGGATTACAAGTGTGAGTGACCTATACCTGACATTTTTTTCGTAGGTTCTGAAACTGAGCTCAGGTCCTAATGCTTACTGGCAGCATTGCACTGACCAAGCCATTTTCCCAGCCTGCAATTCTGTACCTTTGTGAATTTAGTTTCTCCTTTTCTTTGGGCCTCGCTAGAGCGTAAGAACATCCACCCGAATTTTCTCCTAAGTTCATTCAATGTTCCAATGGCTAGGAAAGAAATGGATGTAAACACGGCAGTAAGAAAGACAAGCAACCAAATGGGTTCTCATCAAACGAACCAGAAAGTGGTTTCCCCCTCCTCATTGGTATCTCTGACTTGGTGAGACAGTATGTTCTGAAGCATCAAGGAGCAGTTAAGCACAATCGTATCTCAGCTGAAATGATTCCCTAAATTTCATACATTCAAAGGGAATGTTTTGTAAAGGTTACATTTCTAGACTTATGATGGTTTAGTGAGAAGAGTGCTAGCTTGCCTAGTATGTGGAAGACCCTTGGTTCTATGCCTGGCATTGCACACTAACAAAAACAAAACCACAGAAACCCAGCCAAGTGGTGGTGGTACACTTTTAATCCCAGCACTTGGGAGACAAAGGCGGGCAAATTTCTGAATTCAAGGCTAGCCTATTCTACAGAGTTCCAGTACAGTCAAGGGCTACACAAACTCTGCCTTGAAAAAAACAAAAAACACAAAATACCTCAAAGTCAAATACAAGGGACCATCACAACATGGAACTACTCTCAGACTGTGCATGTCACATGATTTGTGTTTATATTAGGGTCTCATTCCCAAGACATCTCATATATGCAAGTAACTCCCTAGGTTCCCGATTTTGAGCACTTTTTGTCCGAAATAGCTAAGGGATACTCAATTGGTTCTTAAAATTTAAACAGAAACGGGCCAACTAGAGTTTTCTAAAAGGCAAGACTTTTGGATTTCATTTGGTTCTATTAAGAGTTTTGAGATAGGGCCTTTAGCCCAAATTTAAGTACATGATGACCATGAATGAACTCCTGATCATGGTAAGTGGTAAGTTCATAGGCATGTACTACTATACTTTGCCCTGATTCTGCTTAAAATAATAAAAAAGTGGGGCAGGATGAATCAGAAAACCAGCTGTAAACCTGGCACTTGGGAGGCTGAGATCACCCTGGATCACAGTGAATTTTAAACCAGCTTGAGCTACAGAGGTAGGCAGTGTTTCTGTAAGATCAAATGTGAGGAATATTTGGGATGCCTTTCTTTAGCAGTAACCCTTAGGGAAGCATCAACAGGCTCTGCTGCAGAAGCCAACTGTACTTTTTTCAGACAATGAAAAGGAATTTCAGCATTTCAGATGACATGCTAAAGTGACTTTTCACACTAACAACCCCTCAAAACAGGGGACTTTTCAGATTTAAAATTAAGAACCAATGTTCAGATGCTTAGATATAACACATGCTGTATCTATAAATGACCCATTATAAACATTTCCCTTAAAAAAATTCAAGGGCCAAATGTGGCTGAGTTTTATGGCAGTTGCTTATATACATTTGATGCCTTGCATGCCACCCCAGCAATACAGGGAGAAACCCTATGTTAATAAATGAAAGAAAAACCCAAATTTAATTTATAAAGTTTTATTTTTGTATATGTGCTAGATCTTACGAACTGCGGACAATCTTTATGTCAGTCTGTTGGCTTGTAAAAGGCTAAGAAGTATGTGGGATTTGGGCGGTGAAATTTCCTTTTGAGAACCCCAATTCCAAAAAAAAAAAAAAAATCACACTCATTAGTGACTTTAAAATGTGGTTCACCTTTCCCCCCTTACACCTGTAAGTTTGGAGGACAAGTGCTACATACTTCTGCAAACACAAAATAATCATTAGAAATACAATCGGCAGCAAGTTCTTAATACATTCAGCACTTCTGTAGTGATTTATCACACCCAAACTCTTTTCAAATATGCAACACTCATGTAGGTGCAGGACCAATTCTGTTTGGGCCCTACAATGAAACCAGTACTGAGAATGGTTCTGTTGGTAACACAGAAGCTGGGGCAAAGGGGTGCTGTTTTCCTTTATCAGCAGTTGTATGTCCTCGTACCTTCAAACTAGAAATAAAAACTGGGCACTTTTCACAAAAAGGCAATTTTCTAAAATTCTAAATAAGGCAGGATATAGCCACCAAATTAACCACAAAAAAGTAAAATAGTTCATGGGAAAACA
>JANHMN010000005.1:114384114-114479114 GCA_030674055.1 Rhabdomys pumilio | reverse complement strand
AAGCTAATTTTTATTTGTGTACTATCAACTCTCTCGAAACATTTGACTTGGTCACATCTACATTTTAGGAAAGTTCCCATTCAGGATATTATTTCTTTACCTTATTTTTGTAGTAATTATTTTGTAGGTAATTAATTTGAAAATTAATCAAATATGTCAAATTCCCAGTAATTCTTACTGTTAATGAAATCCCAGTTTAATTAAGCAACAACATTACTTCATTGTCATACCTTAGTTGTTTTTAGAATTTACTTGCAGACTTAGTCTAACAAGAAATGTCATCATAATCCTTCAAACCAAGCAATGATTATCATTTTATACTGACAGTTTTACTCATTCTATACTGGTACAAGACATACCTATTTGGTAAGGGAATCATATTCCTGGGGCAAATTCAAATTTGTACCATGATCCCATACCAACCCATTCTGGTCATGCTCCCAAAGTTAGTCCAGAGTCATTGTAAAAGGCCATCTTTTTTTTTTTAAAGTTTTTTTTGAGACAGGGTTTCTCTGTGTATTCCTGGCTGTCCTGGAACTCACTCTGTAGACCAGGCTGGCCTCAAACTCAGAAATCCGCCTGCCTCTGCCTCCCAAGTGCTGGGATTAAAGGCATGCGCCACCACTGTCTGGCAAAAAGCCATCTTTTATAATCAAGCATGAAATTGGTTCTAGAGCAGTGGTTCTCAACACCTTTGCGGTTTGGGAGTGTTAAATAACTTTTTTACAGGGGCATCAAAGATATCTTGCATATTTCATATTTATATTATGATTCATAAACAGTACAAAATTACAGTTATGAAGTAGCAATGAAAGTAATTTTATTGTTGGGGGTCACAATACAAGGAACTATATTAAAGGTTTGCAGGATTAAGGTTGAGAACCACTGTAGAGGTTAACCCCACCATCTGACTCCTGTTTACCTGCTGATATTGAGATCCAGGGGAATGGGGGTATAATGGAGCATCTTCTGGTGGAGGTGATTCATGCTCATCTGGGGCATCTTGGTCATCTGGTTCCTAATTTTAAAGAAAAAGAATTATGTAGGTAACATCAAGCTTACTGCTGAATTTGTTAACTTAGTAACAACTCTTAAAAACGATGATTATCACTTCCATATTTAAGGCTCAGGGCACCTTCCCAAACACTGAAGGGGCAGAAGATTATAAGAGCCAGGGGGACAGGAAGTCCAGTGTGAACTATGTTGCTTAGAAATGTCAGGGAAGGTATATCCAAGCAGTCTCAACAACAGGGCTGCCTAAACAATAGATATCTTAATATGGATAGAGGCAGCTTCATGAGTCTTCAATATCAGAGAAAGAAGGAATGCTGAAAGCAGAAAAACTGTATCCCTCCAGGGAAGAGTCCTCCAATTCATTATCCAATAACAAATGGTCAGACCTAAAGTCATAAACATATAAATAACTCTATAGACACTGAGTAGGTTGTTATTTATAGATTTAGGAATACAGATTCATGTAACATTTAAAGAAAAAGAAGCCATAGATCTGAGACAGAGCAAGGAGAAATGTGGGAGTAGCTGAAAGAAAGAATGCAATTAAATTTTAATAAAGATCACTTCTTGTTTTCTAGAGAACCCATGTTCAAGTTCCAACACCTACATGGCAGCTCAAAACAATCTGTTAAGTCCAGTTTCAAGGGATCCAATATCCTTTCTTCAGGCCTCAATGGGCACCAGGCAGGAACATATAAATACAGATAAAACACGCATACACACAGAGGTTTAAAAAATAATTTAAAATTCGTAATTTGGGTTCACCTGGAAATAATTTCTAAGGTTATAGCACAGTAATTTCTCCAGATGGAGGAATCCTCATTAATATATCACTATACATTAAAGCAAATAGAAGACTAGCAACATTCTTAATAAACAACAGTATCATTAATACATAGTCAGTGGCCTATAAAGAATTACTTTGCTTTCTTCCATTTCTATCTCTTGTAGACTGGTGGCTTTTTTTACCTCCTCAGGACAGAGTTCACAAGCTTTTGCAAGTGTCATCCTAGCGCTATGTGATCTCTCCAAGAAATAGCCATTTGATGTTTCATTGCTTTGCACTGGAGGAGACCAATTGTTGTAAGTGTACTGAGGATTGCCAGTGTATGGTCTTCTTTCGAGTTCATCTCCAAGCCACTCCACTGCCCAGGTCCATTTCCTTTTAAGATCCCCATTGCCCTTCAATAAAATAAAGTAAATAAAATCAAAGTAAATAAAATCATGTATATTAAAGAGGATTGGGAATGTATTAAAGATAACTTAAAATGATAACACCACAAACTGAAGATTCTATTCTTTTTTTCCCCCTTGAAATAGTCTTGATATGTACTCTGACTGTCTGGTAACTGTTACATAGTTCAGGTTGTTGTCAAACCTGTGGTTGTCCTCCTGCTTTACCCTCAAATGCTGGGATTATAGATGTACAACTCACCCCCCCTCCCCAATACCTGGATTAAAACAGGATCTTAATGCCATTTTTCTTTTCTTATTCTTTGTCATGTTGGGGAATTGTACATTCTGGGTAAGCAGTATACCACAGAGCTACAGGTTTAGCCTTTCAAAACAGGATCTTTTAACTCCGACTTAAATTTCTATGAAATAAGAAAACACCCTTACCTGCAGGATTTGGTAAGCAACAGGACAACTGCTAAAGAGGGCTACCATACATTTTATACACTGGTATGCTCTTTTTTGATAGTGATTCTTAGAACGCTGAATTGTGTCAAACAGCCCATCTCGGTCATCTGGAATTCCTTTAAGGGCATTATGAATTCTGAAAAACAATCACATGGAAGATAAAACTTCTAAAAATTAAAAGAAGCTAATATTTATTATTACATGCCACCTAGTAAATGCCTGTAGGTTCAGTTGTTTCATAACAGACAGTAGGTACCACTATTAAATCTTGGAGCAGACGAGGAAATAGATAAAACAGTTTGCCTTAGGATCATACAGTTACCAATTAGTCTGACTTAAGTCTGTATCCTTACTAACTTTACTTGTTCAAATTGTGTTCAATATGAAGTTAAAATACACTACCAGAAGCAAATTCAAGACTCAAAGAGTAACACAAATTTTAAAAGTTAACACAGACACTGTAGTTGAGAATAATTTGCTTTAAGTCATTTTTGTCTTTTGCTTTTGAGACAGGGTTTCATTATGCAACCTAGAATCATCCTGACCTCTCAGTATGACTGCCTCAGCCTCCAAACTGCTGAGATCACACGCTTATGCCACTATGCCCAATGTCTATTTATTTTGTTAGACATTACCTGCAAATAAAACAGGACATATACCTGTAAGACTAAGTATTATTGAGCAGTAGAAAGGAACCAATACATGCTGCATGTAAAGGATCTTTGTAATTACTTACACACAAAATGCTAAATGTTGTATTTTGGCAAAATGATTATAACAGGCAAACTTAGAAGCAAGCAGATTAATGGTTGCCAGGGCCAAACAAGAGCGTCTAAATGGGTATAGGCTTCTTGCTGTTTGATCTAAGATATTGCATATAAACTCTTACTTCTCAAATTTGTGTTGGGGGCAGCAGTATAGAGGCTGAGGGCTAGCCTAACCCATTTTAGATAAGTGCTTTGCCACTAAGCCACCCCAACCTTACCTTTATTTTTTTTGTCAACTGATATAAAGTGTTAAAATATCTTTAATCAGTACTATCTTTGTGTTGCTTTCTCATGTCTAACAATGCAAGATACATTGAAGACATTATAAATAGTTTTAAGACTTACCAAACTAAAAAACAACAACAAAAAAAGCCTTTTCAAACTTAGGTTAATCATGAGTTTTTACTGACTGCTTGAGTTATTTCTCACATTTTAACCCAACCTATGTTTTCATCATATCATATGCTAAAAGAGAACTTAGATATATAGCTATGGTCTTGCTACATAGCCTTGACTGGCTTGGAACTCACATAGATCTGCCTGATTCTGTCTTGGAGCAATATGGTTAAAGGTCTATAAATGCTACCACACATTCTAAAAGCTATACAATTTTATGCTATTTTTTAAAAGAAAAATACTAGAAACTAGACTGTATTAAAATCATCTCAGAAGTACCAATAGTGACAGCTTAGAACATTTTGGATTCAAGAAAACTGCTATTTTGCTTACTGCTATTTTTATAACTGTAATTTGAAATGATGATAAAAAAGATAATTTCATACAAATTGATAAATTCTGGCATTTGTAATCCATTATAAACATTCGTATTTAAAAATATTTCTATTCCTTTATATGTAGAAGTGTTTTTCCTGCATGTACGTATATGTACCACATATATGCCTGGTGGGTGCCTTAGGAGCTTAGGAGGGTTCCAGATCCCAGAGAACTGGAGTTATAGAGGGTTTTAAGCCACTATGTGGATGTTGGGGAATCAAGCCTGGTCATCTACAAGAACAAGTATTTTTAATGGCTGAGTCACCTCTACAACCCCTAGAATAAATAATCTTAAAAATCAGTACTTAAAAATTCTTTAATCCCAGCACTTGAGAGGCAGATACAGGCAGATCTCTATGAGGCCTGTATGGTCTACAGAGTGAGTTGCAGCACAGCTTTGGATACACAGTAAAACCTTGAGTATCCAACATAAAACAAACAAACAAAGAAAGAAGAAACCCAAAAAAACAAAAAAAAGTACTTAATGTATTTTGTTAGCTGTTTGTGACCATGTACAAAATAGCAAATAATTCAAGTTGCCCAGAACTCACACTTTCCTAGCAGAGGTTGAATAAAGTGACTTTGTTTTTTTTTTTTTTTTTCTTTTTTGGTTTTTCGAGACAGGGTTTCTCTGTGTAGCCCTGGCTGTCCTGGAACTCACTCTGTAGAGCAGGCTGGCCTCAAACTCAGAAATCCACCTGCCTCTGCCTCCCAAGTGCTGGGATTAAAGGCGTGTGCCACCACCACCCGGCAAGTGACTTTGTCTTATTTCAGTTTCAAACTATGAACAAGTGTCCTCTTTTGTTGTTATAATTGGTCTTCAGGTATAGCACTGAAGTACCGTCTAGTGTTATCTCACAGAAAGTATGCACTAGAGAAGCTCACATTAGATGAGAGGTGTAAGAGTGCTGACTGTTAAGTTCAATGTTAATGAGTTAGCAGTATATATTTATTAAAATACTAAAAAACAAAACCACCAAAACCCCAACCCCCTAAACACCACCACCACAAAACCAAAACACCCCAAACACATTCGTGTGTGTGTGTGTGTGTGTGTGTGTGTGTGTGTGTGTGTGTGTGTACATATATGTGTGCACCACAGCTGGAGGGAACTGTTTTTCTCCTTCAACCATATGGGATCAAATTCAGCTGAGTCACCTTGAAAGAAGGTCTTGGTGCAGCCCTGGCTGGCCTCGAACTCCAGAGATCTGACTGCCTAACTCCCAAGTACTGGGATTAAAAGCATGTGTCTCTATGCTCTGTTCACCTAAGAACTATCATTAAATAAGTAAAGATTATGTTGTGAGGTTAGTTCTAAAACTAATATAATCTAAACCCCAATCCTTGGATTTATTAATAAATTCATATGTATACAGTCTATTGCTTAGTCTTAACTAAAAAACAATTCAGTTGAATGATGTTAATATATTAAGTATGAAACTTGGGCAATGAGAAAAAAAACCTAACAAAAACTGGAGAACTTGGTAGTCACTTCTGTCTTGAGTTTTTTTCCTGTAACACTGAAGATTCACTAGAACTCTAGTGTTTTTGTACTATTTTTTTTTTAAATGTGGGGGTGGTCAATTTCAATTATATGTAACACCTGGGACTAAGTCTAATTAGCCTGATAATAAAAAAATAAGTATACACCTGTGAGTCTGCCAGGAGTCTTCAATCAGTAAGATTTGTAAAAGCAGATCCAAATAGGGCCGGAGTTCATAAGTATAGGAATATGCAACCTAGAAATAGGTAAGACACAGTGAATAATGTATAAATGGGTAACAAATCAAACCACAGAGATTTAACAACGGTTATGTTTTCTTAACCTGCCAAAGAAGTTCACTGAGGACAGTAGATGAGAACTGAGGATTCTCCCAGCAGCAAAAGCGAAGCAATTTGACGGTCTCGTCAGAGTTACTGCAGTCTTCAATAATTTTCTTCACATAACTTGTTCTCACAAATAAAATGTCTACCACATTTTGTTGAATTGGCATTATAGGTTGTGATAAATTAGGATCACCAAAAGGATTTGGAAGAGAAGGATTACCTACAATACAGATTTTGTCAATGATCAATAAGCTTCTCTACAATAACAATGTAAACTTCTCAGAACATAGCCTATGAATGCTTTTTAGAAAAAATAGGAGCTGTATGTCAAGTTTCCTATGTATAACAAAGAAAAGTAGTACTGTGTGTTACAATGACTAGGTATCCTAACATAAATGTTATTAATGTAACCCAGTAGCAAGTAGAAAAAGGTCCATTAATCATGTAAAAAAGGAACAGGTCTGCAAACATTGTAAAATGTTGCAAGAGTGGACCTTCTTCACTCACACCCTTACTTTGTATTTAAGTATCTTCAGAACCATATTTAATCTAGTTCTAGATATGACCCAGAGTACTCAAAACTATTGCCAAGAATAGATTTACCATTGATCGAAGACTGCATTCTTGAAGAGACATTGCAACAGCGGATGAGCTGTGACACTACTGAGTATAATTTGCCTAATTCAGCATACTGATATTTAATTGGAGGACCAGGACCTTCATCTAAGGACACAAGCATAAAGGTAGCAGGTACACTCAATTTCAGCAGCTGTGTTTTCTCTGCCACTCCTGCAGTGAAAGACAGACAGAACACAGGTAGAGAGGGGGAAAACAGAAGGAAACATTAGGATGGAAAGAACTTTGTGAACAAAACAAAGCTCTTCCACCTCTGTGGCAGGAATCTCTCAAACCCAGAGCTTGCAGATAAGGAGTTCTCCTTACTAGCAGCTTGCTCTGTGGATCATCTCCACTCAACCTTTTCAGGCTGGAATTGCAGGCAGATTATCATATCCTACTCAGCATTTATTTTATAAGAGGTCTGAGTATTGAACTCTTTCTTGTACAGCAAGCACTTTGGCTAAGCCTATTTCTAGCCAAGGTCTATCAATTCCCCCCAAGCCCCAAGATAAGGTCTCTGTACATAGTTGCTAATGTAGGTCAGGCCAGCCTCAGATTCAGAGATCTACTCACTTCTGTCTCCCAAGGACTCGGATTAAAGGTGTTTGCCACCATGCCTAACCCTTGTCTATCACTTTATAAGAACACATCACTTTTACTTAGATTCACAATTATTTAACCAGCTAAGAAACTTACCAATTTAGCAATTTCAATATTGAAATCTATACAAAACAGCGTTTGACAATGAGTGTGTAAACATCAAGACAGAGAAGACCTTATAGCCTGGAAAAGCTAAAATCTAAATGTGAACTACACTATAGCCCCTATTATAAGAGCAACTACGTGAGAAACAGGGTTCTGGGACCTAGTACAGGCTAAAGATTCCAGCCAACCATAGAGACAAATGAGAAGCAAAGAGGATCATCAATCAGTAAGGGCTGCTTGGGTTACAACTCAAATTTCAATGTAAAAAGTTTTTTTTTTTTTTTTAAGCTTTTAAGGAAGTTATTGGTTAAAAAACAAATTTTGAAGTTTCTGAGCCAATTCTGAATACGGGTGAATATAATTATCACTTATAGAATCTGTCAATAGTTTTCTTAGAATACTAATACCTTATTGGTAATTTTTATAATTTCTTCTACCATAGTAAATTTATCTCCTGTCCATGCTAATTAAAATAATGCAAGAATTATTTGCTCTTTTGTTGTTGTTTTTGAGACAGGGTTTTTTGTATAACTCTAGCTGTCCTGGAACTCAATCTATAGAACAAACTAGCACTGAACTAACAGAGATCTACCTCCCTAGTACTGAAATTAAAGGTGTACCACCATCCTTTGATTCTGAAAATGCCCATGTTCATGCTAGACAAGTATTCTTCCCCCAATCCAATCTTTTGCAACAAAATAAAATAGTAGAAGACAATTGTGCATGGTATTTAGTTCTAGTAGTATCTAAACAAGAATGAGCAAGTAGTATTAGAAAGAGTAAGCTACTTTGAGAAGAAAAGCAGCAGAGTAATTTTAAGTCAATTCTTACTTTAAAAAATTTTAGTGATGCTGGAAATTGAACCTGGGATTAATTAGTATGAGCTAAACAAATGCTCTCCTATACTCCTAGCATTACTTGAATGAACACATTTTCTCTAATTTTATTTTACTTCACTTTTTTCCAGACCTCACTCTAAAATTGATAACTCTCACAGTAAAAAGGATTCTTTGCAATAACTGTGGTAATTCTGATTTAGTTAGTGAATTGGATAAAGCCTGGGAATGAATATGTTAATAAAGCAGGCAGATGTAGTATCGTTGCTTTTGGAAGCAAAAGTTAAGACAACAGAATCTCACTTGTGTTTACCATATAAGTATTATGTAAAAAATTATGAAGTTCACAGGGGTTGGGGGGGAGAGGAGAGTCTATATTTAGAGAAGGTTTAATGTAAAGAAAAAAAAAAAAAAGAAAAAGAAAGCCAAATCCTATTTCATCATTGGGCCTTCTGAATATTATTTAACATAATACTTTAACAGAAATTATGAAAATTTTAATTCTTACCTAAATTGGCATACATTACAAACAAGTTGAAATACTGCTGTAAATGACGTCCATGCTCTGAAACCTCCCTCCTCAAGAGATTTAGTACTGCTCTTAATAAGTGGTCACTCAAACTTAAGTTGTCATAAGCCTGTAAAGGAGAAAACACTAGCTGATTCTCAGCAAGGTGCAAAGATAATTTTATGTGTATGTTGAACACACGAATACTTTTCTGGAAGGACTGATCACATGAATTCTATTCACCCTGCTTACCAACACTAGACTGATCCAAGGACTTGAGTATGCTAATGCTAGATAGAGAAGACCCTTGCCACGGAGCTTAGCTACCAAGATCTCTTCTTACTATTGAAGAAAGCATCTCAACTAAGTTGGCTCAAGCTGACTTGCAGTTCTCTAGCAGTTGGAATTATAGGTTTGTACCACAAACTACTGTGGTACCACACTCAGCTTCTGAATTCATTATACATTTTTCACTTTGCTGCAATTAAAACCAAAAATGTTTATTAAAAATCCACCAAAAAGAAGTGTTATGAAAATCCCATATGGAAACACTACTTTTATAAGGTAATTAAAAAACAGGGCTGGTGAGATGGCTCAATGGGTAAAGGAGCTTACCACCCAAACAGAGGACTTTGAGTTTGATTCCTAGGATCCTACATGGTGGAAGGAGAGAACCGACTCCCACAAATGTCCTCTGATCTCTACGCTTGTCCACACAAACAACACTCCACACAAAATAAAGGTTTAAAAAAGCACATGCAAGCAGGTATGCACACACACATACACATTAAAAAAAAATCTCTTCAAGAGAAAATTCCCTTTTGTGCTGGAGATGAAAACTGAAGCCTTTTATATTTTAGGAATGCTCTCTACCATGGAACCACACCCCAGTCCAACCCATATATTTTTAAAGGGCAAATAATCACTGTTGCTTTTTGTTTGTTTGTTTTTGTTTTTTTTTGTTTTTGTTTTTGTTTTTCGAGACAGGGTTTCTCTGTGTAGCTCTGGCTGTCCTGGAACTCACTCTGTAGACCAGGCTGGCCTCCAACTCAGAAATCCGCCTGCCTCTGCTTCCCAAGTGCTGGGATCAAAGACCACTGCCCGCCTCACTGTTGCTTTTTATCTAGTAATTTTAATGGAAGTCAGGTTATCAGTCTAGGTGTCTAATGTATGGTAATCATAAAAAACCCCCCGCATTCAGTTTTCTCTCTTCAACTTCAAAAAGCACATTTTTTGTAAATACATATATAAACAAAGGTACAATTACCTGACTAGAAGGTCCAGGAGATGCAAAAGGTGAAGGACAAGGCCCATCTTGTAAGGAAAAATGTGCAATGAAAACAATAAGTTTTGCAAATGCACCTCTCACTTCTGCACTAGGACATTCCAAAAGGTACTCAGAGAATCGATTTGAAACATTAAAAAGGACATTGTGAGCAAACCAAAATCGCACATTCTTGCTGTGACGCAGGAGAATACACAATGCATCATACCTAAAACAAAACAAAACACAACTATCAGACTATAAATTCAGTTCACTTCTATAGTAAAGTGATAGAGAATTGGATCAAAACAAACAAAAAAGCAAGTATCTTTTATCACTGGAGAGAACAGCAGTAATGCCACTTCTAGTACTAACATTAAAATGATTGATGATGAGCTAGGTGTGGTAGTGCATGCCTTTAATCTCCAGGCAGATCTGAGTTAAAGGCTAGTCTGGTGTACGAGAGTTCTAGGCCAGCCAGGTCTATTTACACAGAGAACCCTTGTGTGAGGGGTGGGGTAGGGTGGAGTGGGGGTTGTTGGGGGAGGGAGAAAAGAGATGAATACTATATGAATTGGCCTAATCTCATGTAATTATAAAATAGTCAAAAGCTTGTATTGTTTATTAAAAATGTATTACTAGTCAGAGATGGTGGTGTACACCTTTAATTCCGTAATTTGGGAGTCTTAGTTCAAAGCCAGCCTGGTCTACAGAGTGAGTTTCAGGATACTGTGGGCTACCCAGAGTAACCTTGTCTCCAAAAATGACAAAATAACCTCTTTCCTTACTGTAGTTATTTTCTGGATACATAAAGAAGCTTTGTACACTTATGTGTATGTGTTTGTGTGTGTACGAGCAAGCGCGTGTGTAGGCAGGTAAATGGACTATATTGGCAGGAATAGGTTCTCTCCTACCATGTGGGTTCTGGGTTTCAAACTCAGTTTTGTCAAGTTTTGATGGCAAGAGTCACCCTCACTGGCCCTGAGTAAATAACAATTGTTAAAAAGGTGTCATAATGGCCTCTATACTTATTTTTACCCTTTGAATTTATGCCAAGTATTTTAGTATGATTTCTTTTTTTAGTGTCTTTTTAAAATTCATTTTTGTTTGTTTTTGTCTACAGTGTTATGCCTACATATATGCTTTGCAGGCCAGAAGAGGGCACCAGATCTCATTATAGATGGCTATGAGCTACTATGTGGTTTGCTGGGAATTGAACTCTGAAAGAGCAGCCGGTGTTCTTACCTCTGAGCCATCTCTCCAGCCCCCATATGGACTATTTAAGTTTCCCTAAGTTACAACAGCAAGTGATTGATATGAAGTTTAAGTACAGGTTTGAATACAGAATGAGCTAAAATTTGTATCATAAAGTTTATGGCATTTATGTGGTTTTCTTTTAGGGTGTTGGTAAAGTTGTGCATCAATCACCACAGGTCTAGACTGTTTTGTCACTCAAAAAATGGTTTCCTATTATTAGCAGTCACTCCCCTAGGTCATCTCAGCCTTGTTCTCTCTCCTCTCTTTTTTTCTGAGACACAGTTTCTCTGTGTAGCACCCAGTATGATTTCTCATTACTATCATTTTTTAAAAAAAATTCTGCCTCTTAAGTTTGAATAATAGTCTTGTGGTTCTGAAAAAAATATAGAGCACCCTACAAAGACCACCAAATCTTAAACAGGAATAAAAATTCAAAACAAAATACCAATCACTGGCGGATCCTCGGACTATTTTCTTTGTGTGAAATCCTGTAGTAAAAAGGAACCTAGCAGCAAGCTGAATACTAATCATAGTGATTTCTTCTGCTTCAGGAGACAGGTGATCTTGCCCTAAAAAAACAATACACACATATTTAAAAAAAATCAAGTGTCTCTTCAAGTCCCATTTCTAAACAAGTTTGTACTTTGCATTCTCAATTTGTTAAAACTCTTAGATTATTTATGAAATTATTATTCCTAATTTTAGAACCAAATACAATCCTTTATACTAATGTATTAAACAAAAACTTGCTTCAACAAACAAAAACTTATCTCCAAACAGTATGACAATACTCAGTACTCAAACACAAATCATCTTAAACCTAATTTTAGCCAAAAGCATCAACTTACATCCATTCAAAATGAAAATAATAATTTTATATATTTAAGTAGGGCATGGCAGCACACACCTTTAATTCTAGCACTTTGGAGGCAGAGACAGGCAGATCTCTGAGATCTAGGACAGCCAGGGTGACAGAGAAACATCATCTAAAAAAACCAAACCAAACAAACATACACCCCCACCCACCAAAAAAGGGAAATGCAGACTGGAGAGATGGATCAGCAATTGGGAACACTTGCTGGTTTTACAGAGAGGTCCAAGGATAAGTTCTCAGCACCCACCCAGCAACTCCAGTTCCAGGGGATGTAATGCCTTTTTCTGGCCTCCTCAAGAATTGCATGCACATGGCACAGACATACTACATAGGCAAAACATTTATAGGTATAAGATGAATAAAGCTAGCAGGATGGTGGTGGTGCACACCTTTGATTCCAGCATTTGGGAGGCAAAGGCAAGTGATCTTGGAATTTGAGGCCATCCTGGATGACAGCACAAATTCCAGGATATCCAGAGCTACATAAACTGTCTTAAAAAAATCAACACACACACACACACACACACACAGCAAGGCTATGCCTACTAATAAATCTTAGAAATAAGAATTACTCTTTGCTATATATAATAAGCTAACTCTTGACACTTACCTGGAGGAGGGTTTAAATAAACACCATTACATGTAAGTAGCTTTTTCATAAACTGAAAATATTCCAAACTGTACTGCATTCGGTTGTGCATGAACTGAACATTCTGCTTCCGTACACTTCTTTCAATGGCTGATGGCATAACAATCTGATGAGGCCTTGTGGTGATAGCAATCTCTGATATGTATCTTACCACCTCATCATCATGACCTATTGTGTCCATTCGTTCATAAAAAAGTATGTATGCATTCCACCACCTTTTCTGGCGCCTGTAGGACATGCGCTTCATCATGTGATCAAACACTTCTCCCATGTACTCGCCACCAAAACACTGGTTTTTCATTTCTTCATCGTCATCCATTTTACACTCTGTTACATCTCCATCATCAAATTTATACCAACGATTTTTTTCACCATCCCCTCCATTCCTCTGGATGATGTAAGAATAGTAATGTCCCCCACTTGCTTGACCACTGTGCACAAGCACACCCACAAGTCTGTATTTTGTGCTTCCTGCTTTCTCGCTTTCAGACTGCTCATTCTGTTGTATCAGCTGACTTTCTGGGTTGACATTATCCCCCTCCAGTTTAGCAACACCTGCAACTGTGTAAGGTTCCATGTCTAACTCTCGAGGAAATTCAAAGTAATCATTGAACTTGATTGCACATTCTCTTTCCCAGTCATAATCGAATCGTTTTAGTTGAATAGCAAGAACAGGAGGCAATTTTTTAATTAGCAGGCGCTTTACAGTATCAACCTAAAATCAATAGAGAAAATTAATAGATACAATCCATAGCAAAAAGCAAACCAAAATCCAAAAAAAAATCCCTAAATCAGAAAGTTAACCCAGGGCGTCTCACATGTTAAGCAAGCACTCATCCTTTAGCTATATCTCCAATTCTCTTCTGCTCAGGCTGGCTTTCAACTTGCTCTGTAGCCCAGACCTCAGTCTCCTATTGCGGTTACAGGCTTGTGCTATCAAGACCGAAAGACCAAGTAAAACTTTTTCTCTTATTTTTTTTTCCCCTTGGGACAAGGGGCCTCATATTATAGTTCCAGTTGGTTTCAGATTGGTGTACTGTGAAGCTTAAGCAGACATGAACCTGGTACTTGGGCTTTTCTTGTGTAGTTGTGAATCACTACATGTAGCTCTTCAAGTAAATCATTTTATTCTTTAAAAAAGCACTACACATCAAGTTTTCGTAAGATTTACTTGAATTATAATCTTAAGATATTTCTCTGAAGTTGATGTAAACATTAACTGATTAATAATATGGAAATGGCCTATACCAGTTACTACAAAATGTAAAAATTAGTTATTTACACATGACTTACTACTGCCTAGTTTCTGTACTACCCTTGCCTCTAGTCATTGTTCGTTATTTACAGTTATTCCAACTAAGTTCTTTGCTGTAAACAAACTGAATAGTTTACTTTTTATTGGGTAATTAGAAGGTAGTTTATATTATACAGGTGATAACATATTTAATCCTTATAACCCTCCTAACTTGGCACTACTTAACCTTAAAGATAGGGTGTTAAGAGTCCTGGTAAGTTTAGAAACTTGTCTTATGTCTCAAGACCTATGGTGGCAGACAATGTTGCTTCATACCCCATAATCCAAATGTACAGACTTTCATACTTTTCTAAGTGGTGTGGTAGGCCAAACATTACAGCTGACTTAGAGGTAAAATGCTTTGAAAGCCAGAAAGAATAAACATGATTTACTATTCATGTGTTAATATCCCTCTTCCTTGAAGAGCTAAGTTCCCATGGAAAAAAATCTAATCAGGTAATAAAAAACAAGTTTTATTATATTTATGAAAATAATAGTTTCAGCAAAACAATTCTGGATATAAGACAAAAAAAAAAATGTTTTCCTCCATCAGCTCTGGTGTTTGTTTCTAGGCAGAAAACAAATTTACCCATACTAATTCATATAACAAAGGTGGTATTAAGCTATTACAATTTTGTTTTTTCTAGTATTACTTTTTAACTTTTTTCTTTTAAAACACACACACACACACACACACACACACACACACACACACACACAATCTCACCCAACTATTTCTTATCATGACAAAGGAAAATAGAAAAAAGTGTTAACTTTGAGAATAAACAAATGCTACCAAAACCTTCAAAATCCATTAAATAGGTGGTGGTGCACACCTTTAGTCCCAGCACTCTGGAGGTAGAGACAAGTAGCTCTCTACCCATTCAAGACAGTCTCATTAATTTAGCCAGGGAGGTAGGAGAATATCTCAAACAAACAAACCAAACAAACAAAATAAATAAAAAATACCACCACCAACAACCCCACCAAACTCATTAACAATAATGTGCTCATGCACATGTGCACACACACACACCCTTAAAGAAAACTGTTTTTTCTTTATCAGAAACTACTGACTACCCATAGCTGCTCAGTTAGAGGTATCATAGCTATCTTAACAGGTAATTCATACCTTTTTATTGCATTTTTCACAATGATAAGCATTTGCCCCTTCCAGTAAATCTCCTTTGACGTACTGTTCCAAGGAATCAAGAAGATTTTGGTGGTTTCTAATGTCTACATTCAGAGTTGTAAAAGATTCTTCACATTCGTACCTAAAGATATTTAAGAAGTTATCAGAAAAGGATTTACTTTTCAGTTCTCTAAATACTTCATTATTTACATATTTAATGAAACAAAATTTATAATGCTTAAACTATGAAACGTCTAAGGTTATGGGATATTAACAATACTGACAGCATTTCCTGGTTATTTAGACTGTGCTGGTCACATTAGGTTGATTACATGCTGTCCTTTGCCTTCAATGACAGAACTGATTGAGAACTATCAACACCCACACTTGAGTGAAGTGGGAATTAAGACAGGCCAGCTTGGGGAGGCAGAGGCAGGGAAGTCTCTGAGTTCAAGTTCATCCTATTTTAGTTCCAGGACAGCCCAGGAATACATAGAGACCCTGTCTTGGAAAAACAAAAAACCAAACCAAATAAACAAGAAGACAGGGCTATTTGAGCTTAAGCTCTTTTAGTCTACCATGTTGTTTTGAGGTATGATGTGTTTTTGACAGTAATTATGGGCCCCTGTGGCACGTGCTCAATTCTGCCATTCTAGCAAAAGTAGATAAGTACTTTTGTATATATAGAGTGAGCAAGTTCTAATGAACTTTATAGAAACAGGTAACTGGCTAGATAAGGCCCATGATTTATAGTTTTTTTTTTTTTTGATCACTACTCTAGGCAAATAAAAGTTCTCTAATAGTAGACTGCTATTTTAAAAGAATTTTAATTGAAAACTATTTTTGAAAATGTATTATTTATAGTGTGTGTGGCTGTACGTGCTATCACACACACAATGCACGTGAGAGGACAACTTTGTGAAGTTGGTCCTCTCCTTCCATACTTTGCCAACTTGAGCCTCCAAGTGCCTTTACCAGCTGAACCACCTCGCTGCCCCCATTAAAAGATATTTGTTATTGTTAAAATTTATGTGTCAGTTTGTGGGTCTGCCATGTGTTGCATGCCCATCGAGGCCAGAAAAGGGTGTTGGATCTCCTGGAGTTTGGTTCTAAATCCTGGGAACTAAACTTGGGTTCTCTGGAGAGCAAGAGCTTGTAACTGATGAGCTCTAGTTTATTTTGTTATTTAAAAGTCCTTCTAAAATTAAAAATCATCACAACAACAACAAAAATATGCAGTGTTCCCCTTAACTTTTATAGTATTTTGTATGTATATATACCTTAAGAATGATGATAATAGGTGTGTTGGGAAAAAGATGGTAATATCTGATTTTGTTTTAAAAGTGATTATTTTATTAAGAAAAAGAAACCTGTAGCCTGTCATCCTCTAAACTTAGTGTATCTATATTATCTAAATTCTAAGATAAAAGGCAAACTTGTAAGTACATCTCTAGTCATTATGTAAACTGTTTTGTTAATTCCTTAGGAAAATATGAAAGAATTAAAAGTATGAAATAGTAAGACATTAAAAGCATCAAAAGGAATCAAGTTATTTAACAAAACAAAAACCATCCCATGGCACTCAGATATTCATAGTACTTATTCAGTTGTAGGAGTCTGATAGTGGTGTATTCCATTTTCAAATTAGCACTAGTAAGAGTTTTATTCTTATTAGCATATATAACAGTATTATATATTAGCACTTACCTATGTGGGCAGCCTTGGCAAATTTTCTGATCAGCAAAGGAACCTCCCAAAACTTTACTTAGCATAGCTGGATGTCCTAAGGCTTTTAAAGCTTCATCTAAACTATCCACCAATGAATTAAAGAACTCTAAAGCATCATGTTGTTCACGAAGATTAACAGGCTCACCCCAAAGCCTGTGAAATGAATAGAATATAACATGTAACGTGACAATCACAATATAAACATTTTGTTTTTTACAGTTGTGGGTAAGGCAATTACAATGACAGCATATTAAAACAACTACAGGAGAAAGTAGGAAACAACACAGAAAAGCCAGTACTTTATGTTCAAATTATTGAGGGGGACAGTGAGACCCATAGTAAAAGTGGTATTAAAGTGGCAAAGAATTGCGAAAGAACTAATGGTATAGTTGATAGCATAGCTCTTAGAAAGGTGGTTGCTTCAGATGGTACAACATACACATTAATTTTGAACCCAGCTGTAGATGCCATTAAAATGAAATGGTGGATCTTACAGGGATGCTTTCACTAAGCATTTTGCCAAATTTTGGATTACAGACAAAAAGAATGTATTTGTCTACATTCATTAAGCTGATTTTTCTAAGTGAAAAAAGAATGGCTTGATTTATTCTACAGTTAATCTCTTTTCAGTGATCTGAGGGAAGACAATCAGACAAACTAATTCTAAAACTATCATTCATACACATTTATACAACACAAACTGAGAACAGCCATTGCTTCCGCCTGGGTTCTGATGGAATCTACATGTGACATTGTATTAATAAACACAGAGGACCTAAGTGCATTCTTTCCAAGCAAAAGATGACAAATGTACTTCATATATGCCACAGCACTACTCAATAAGTATTTCTTGTATGTAGCAAATAATATATTTTAGACAAAAAAAACCCTACACATAGCAACGTTAAAAAAAAAAAATCAGACCTATCATTTGTTACACTATTAGAAATAACACTAGTCTATTCTATTTACTTTCAAGCTGTAACACAATTCACCATACTTCAAAACATGCATGCCCCTTACAACAGAGACATCTGTTTAAGACACCAAGGTACCAGTTCTTAACATGAGTTACGTGAACAGATGCACACATAATCTTCTAGAGGAGCACATTTATGCTGTCATTATTGTAAAACTATAGGAAACATGATGTGGGTAGCAAAACAGTTGGTGAGGCAGTGTCTCACCATCTCTATAAGCTAAAGACTGTTTTCACCAAATGATTATTATAAAAAGAGCAAGCCTGGCCCTGTCTATTCTTATTCCCTGTGTTCATGTTTTTTTTTTTTTCTCCTATACACAATCCAGCAATGGTTGGCCTCTAACACCACCATTAACAGAAGACAATCAATGAGTCTTCCTCCTTCAAATGTTCAATCTTGGATTTCAACTCACCAAACCCGCTCTAAATTAACCTTTTCTCTTGATAGATTAACAGCTGGAAGAATTTCATTGTATAAGCTGAATAATATGATTGCTGCTACCATCAGAGAAGAGGCAGAAAAATGCCAACTCCCCATGGAGATAAAACTGTAGGCACAATACCCATCTAGTAGCCTTGTCTATCTCCCGCACAAAACCAAAAATATCATGCTAATTTGATCAAGCCCCTGGATCTCACTGGGCACCTTAAAGAATGTGAAGGAGGAAAAGAGAAAATACTACTTATGGTATATGGTCCTCACATGGCTTCTTATTTGGGGAAAATTATTTGAGATAATGGGAAAGTTCAAATGCTGACTATATACAATGTCAAGGGAGCTTTAAAAGCATAGTAATAAATTCATTATGTTTTAAAAAAAAGACACACAATGAAGCATGGGTGAAACTCTATTATCTGTGATTTGTCTCAAAATAATTTGGAAAGTAGTAGGAAGAAATATATCTTTCTAACATATGCCCCTATGATTCTATTGTATATGCATCAGATATTTTCATAATCTAGGTAGCTAGCTATGTGTTAAGAGACTAGAGGAGGCTAGAAAGATTTGTTCTTGCAGAAGATCTGGTTCAGTTCCCAGCATCCACCTGACAACTAGGAACCATTTGTAATGCCAATTCCAGAGGATCCAACACCCTCTTCCGGCCTCCAATGCCACCAGGCATGAATAATTTTTTGACTGGATATGGTGGTGCATGCCTTTAATTTCAACACTCTGGAAGCAGAGGCAGGAGGACATCTGTGAGTTTAAGGCTAGTCTAGTCTACAAAGCCAAGTTCCAGGACAGCCAGGACTACAAAGAGCTGTGGTTCTCAACCTGTACGTTGTGTCCCCTTTGGCCCTGTGACCCCTTTCTTGAAAAATATTTACAATTCATAATAGTAATAAAATTATTGTTATAAAGTAGCAATAGAAATAATTTTATGGTTGGGGGGTCACCACAACATGAGGAACCTTACTTAAGGATTGCAGCATTAGGAAAATTGAGAACCACTAATTCTGTTTAATTTTTTTCTCTGTATAGCCCTGGCTGTTCTGGAACTTAACTCTGTAGACCTGGCTGGCTTTGAACTCAGCAATCTGCCTGCCTCTGCCTCCCTAGTGCCAGGATTAAAGGCGTGTGCCACTACTGCCCGGCTCTGTTTAATTTTTAACATGTCAAAAAATTACCAAAACATAAATTGTCCTTCACTATGAGATTTTTTCATGCCCCCCCAAAAAAACAACAAAGAAGAAAATTTAAGGATAGTTAGAATATTAATATTGCTTAAAAACTGAACATAAAATTATCTTAAGATATGTACTTTAGGAATATAAGCTATTTATCAAGTGATGCTTTACTACTGTCCATCCATACTTTACCTGAACTGTTTCCAAAATCCTCTGGGCACGTAGTACTGTAGTCGAGAAGCAGCTAAATGGCCAAAGATAACCTGAAGGTGTCTTAGAACACCAATATTGTACTCTTTCCTATCTTCTGTTTTACTCAGTGGTGGTTTGTCTTCAAATTGTTGAGGATATCCAAACACATCATCCCTGGGATCAACATTGCTCTAGAAACCAAAAAGGTATTATTAATGAGCTAATCAGAAGTTTAGTAAAATATGTTGAGATAAATTCAAGTTTGTGAACATAAACTTTTACTTTGTTTCCAAGCACTTAATTTTCAAAAGGTGTATACATTTAATTTACAGTGTTTGTTCCTGCCATTTCACATAAGAATATAGACATTAATAGTAGTAAAAGAATGAAGCTGAGCCCTCCTTAACATTACATAGAAAAACCAACTCAATCTGTACCAAAATCCTAAAAGTTAGAGCTAAAACAATAAAACCAAACTTGAAGGCAAAATATTCAAGACATTATTGCTGGTAACAATTTCTTACTATGATATCAAAGTACAAAGAGTACACAAGTTGGATCTCAAAAAAACTAAAAACTTTTGTGTAAATATACTGCCAAGAGAGGCAATGCCCCAGAGGTGGTAAGCTCTTTCTTCACAACAAATCCAATTTTGCTGAATGAAGGGATCTAAAAATACTTAGGACAATAAGAATACAACTCATGGGATTCTAACACTACAAACAGGGACAGACACACAGTGTGGGTATAAACAAGACCCAACTTCAGTACTGCTTTATTCTTTTCTTTGAAAAGCCACAGGCTTATCAACCTTTACCCATTGCTATCACTTACATTTCTTTTTCCATTTCTTTATTCTGCTTTGGCTACTTTTCAGGAAGCTTAAACTTATGTCACAAGATCATGTAAACAGTATTTGAAGTAAGTAGAAGTTTTGTTTTAAAGTAGGAAGAGATAAGAGTTGGGGGAAAATATAAGCATAAGCAAAAAGGAACAAGCAAAGATAAAAGTGAAAAACTTAGGTTAGTGTGGTGGTATATACACTATAACTCTATCACCTGGAAAACTGAAGCTGGAGACCTTCAGAGGCTAGCTTGGACATTATAATAAGACTGTCTCAAAAGAATCACAAAAACAAAAAATGAGGGGGAGGGAGGTGTGGTCCAAGACAATTCTTTGTCCAAATTATGGCTCAGAAATGCCAAAAGGTTGGCCATCACTGATTTAAACTAGTCAAATTTCAACTTCTATTAAACAGTACTTTAAAAAAGATGAATAGTTCGCAACTGCTGTAATGAGACACACTCCCCAAGTGGAAGAGGCTATGGCCACTTTCAAACATAACTTTTACAGTCTAAGGAAGGAAACCACAACACAATTAGATCTTCAATCCACTAACAGCATCATCTGTGGGTTCACAAAGGTAAATTGATTAATTTTGTAGCAGATGTCCAGACTTTTAAAAATCATTACTTCTTATGTAATACAACTATATACAGCATTAACACTGTATGAGGCATTATATGTTTACAGATGACATAAAATGTATAAAAAGATTTGTGTAGGCTCCATTCAGACTACTTGTATATTGGCAAATTTTGACATCTTGAGGTTTTTGGAAGGGAGTCCTGTGGAAACTGATGGTAACTGTTATTTATTCCCTTGGTATCCAGTGAAAGAATGGTATCTGTTATCAAAATTTCACACAGAGAACTGAAGTAATAAAAGAAATTTACCTCATTGTCCTGCTTCTCATCCCCAGACATATCATCATCTACATCACTACCTGTGCCTTCAATTGCAAGAATACCATTCCTGATAGCGGGAATCATATAGAGTTGCTGAATCACAGAATTCATGTAACAAGTAGCACCAGCATTTTTCAGCCCCACAAATCCTTTTGGTGGGCGGGGCCCAACAGGTGGCAGGTATTCCCACTCAGTAAGTGCTTCACAAGCTGAAAAAGAAAGAAGAGTTTTTAGCACAAGCAGAAATGATTTTGTGCTTTTTAAGCTCTCTTAAGCTGACAAAACAGAAATACTACTACCTGAGCAGTCATAGGAGGCAGGGCTCTCTTTTGGCATTTTTCCATTAACAAATGCATTTAAGGCAGCAACCCAGGGGCTGGAGAGATGGCTCAGTGGCTGAGCACTGACTGCTCTTCCAGAGGTCCTGAGTTCAATTCCCAGTAACCCCCAGCAACCACATGGTGGCTCACAACCATCTGTAATGGGATCTGATGCCCTCTTCTGGTGTCTCTGAACATTAGCTACAGTGTACTCACATACAAATAAATAAAATCTTAAAAAAAACCCAGCAACCCACATCACCACAGGCGCCTTCACCTACCAACCTTTGATTCTATTTGTACCTTTGATTCTATTTGTATGTTTATAAGACAGTGTCTCATATAGCCAGACTGGCCTGCAACTATCAATGTAACTAAGGATGATATTCAATTTAAGATCCTCCTTTTTTTTTTTTTTCATGATTTTATAATCCACTCAGCACTGGAATTATAGGTATGCAACACCATGCCTAGTTTATGGAATACTGGGCGTCAAAGCCACGGATTGCTGTGTATATTAAGCATGCATTCTACCAACTGAGCCACATGTCGACTACCACAAACCACATTGTTTTTAATCTGGTGTTGCCTTTATGGCAGTCTCTAATATATTCACATGAGATGGCACACAGCTAACCTTTTCTTGTTAGGGTTAGTGTTATCTGTACTATCCAGTCATTATGTTTTGGAAAGTATATATATATATATATATATTTTGGTTTTTCGAGACAGGGTTTCTCTGTATAGCCTTGGCTGTCCTGGAACTCACTCTGTAGACCAGGCTGGTCACGAACTCAGAAATCCGCCTGCCTCTGCCTCCCCAAGTGGTGGGATTAAAGGCGTGTGCCACCACCGCCGGCTGAAAAGTATTTTTATTTATATGTATATTTGTATGTATGAACAGAGGCTAGAGATATGTGTAGAACCTCTGGAATTGGAGTTAATAGTATTTGTGAGCCACTCAAGGTGGGTCCTGAGAACCAACCTCAGGACATCTATAATAGCAACAAGCATTCTTAACTACTGAGCCACCTTTTCAGTCCATTATTTTAGTTTATATGAATAATAACATGTGATGGTTGCTCAGCTTTAATGAAATGTATTCATTCATGTTTGTGGTTTCAATAAGCCCCCAAAGCTACCTGGGTTTATGTCCTTGTCTGATACATGCAAATAAGACTAAAATTAGGTCTACTTATATCCACAGTGCTATTTTGGAGAGCAAACCACATGGTGGATACAAAAGTTTGCTGAGAATGGGAGATATACTTACTAAAAATATCCGTATGTTTCTGTACCTAGCATGAAGCTAGAAACAATATAAATATCATTTTCTAGAAGGCCAGCTAAATGGATGACAATATACTGAAGTGACAGGTTTATAGACAATAGATGAATAGGTAAACCACTTATGTGTTGAACAAGGAATGACAGCAATATCAAGTAGAGAGCAAAGCAAAGAGTATCAGGGGGATTGAGAGATGGGATTCAGCAGTTAAGAGCATGAGCTGATCTTCTAGAGGACCTGAATACACAGAGGAGATGACAAGAAACTTCTGAACCATGGTAATAATTATGACTATCTAAAAGGCCAAGAAAACAGATAGGTAAAAATCTACTTTATAAAAGTGTATACTCTCTTTAGCACTTGTTTGATTTTATTTTATTTTATTTTATTTTATGACCAAGCCTAGGTATAAAGACCTGGCTGTCCTGGAATTTGCTATGGAGATCATTGTGATCTTTTTGAAAGACACGTATATTATAGTTCTGGGCATTTAACTTTGCTGCCAGTCTGCGGTACTGTTTGGGTAAGTTTAGGAAGATGTGGCCTTGTTAGAGAAGTATGTTACTAGGGGCAGGTTCTGAGGCTTCAAAAGTCATTCCATTTCCAGTTTATTCTGTTTCCTGCTTGTAGCTCTAGGTTGTCAGCTCTACTGTTCCTGCTATGCCTACCTACTGTCACACTTCCTTGCTGAGATAGTGATAGACTTTTATTCCTCTGAAAATAGCAGCCCAAGTAAACTCTTCCTTCTGTAAGTTGGCTTGCTCACTGTGTTTTATCACAGTAATGGACAATTAACTGATACAAACAGGTTAGCTTCAAATTCACAGCAACCTTTCAAGGTACTAGGATTACAGGTGTATATTGACATACTCAATTTATACTTAAATACCACCCCTGCCCTGAGACAGGGTTTCTCTGTGTAGCCTTGTCTGTCCTAGAACTCACTCTGTAGACCAAGCTGGACTCAAATTCAGAGATCTGCCTGCCTCTGCCTTCCCCAGTGCTGGGATTACAAGCGTGAGCTACCTCCCGCACCCCCCCCCATTATTTTAACATGTAAAATTGTTTCAATCAAAAGAAAAACTCTTTTCCATTAAGCTAAAAAAAATTCACCTCACTACATTTAAATTTTCTAGAACATAATGAGAGCTTAAAAAAAATATAGAGGTGTTTCTTGGTAAGGGCTTGAAAAGTTTTCTTCGTAAAGAGATTTAGGCTTTGGTTGCATTTACTGACTACAATGGAGATAGGCTGCATTTCCAATTTGAAAGATAACATTAAATTTACAAAATGCTTGTACAATCACTTATGTTTTCCTATGTATTTGCTAAAAATCCTAGACTAGTTACTACCAAAATATGACTTAAAGATGTTTATAAAAAGCAAACAGTTTAAAACAGAATCATCACCACAAATAATGTTTTAAAGTACTTACTAGTTATTGCTGTACCAATGTAATACATTTCAGTCAAAGAATCTACTATCTGTTTAAGGTTCCTCACACAGCCAACAGCTAATGCCACAAGTAACTCAAAACCAGCATTAATTGTGGCTGGTGAGCCACAGACAGGAATGGCCTGCTCAGCAGGGAGTTCTCCATTTCTCATATACTGCAGGTAAACATTGGATGCAGGAAAGATGAAATCGTCGATTAATTCCTAAACAGTTGAAATAAAGGATTAAATATTAGCAATGACATTCTGGAAAGAGGACTATGTGTCTTACATCACAGAAAATTTATGTGGGTTTTTTAGTAAAAATATTCCACTTTTACTATTTACTAGGTAATTTAACCTATTTATTAGGTACACTTAATTTCTTGTCTTTTTTTTTTTTAAAGGTATAAAGATATAACTGATTGCTGCAGTACTTAACCATTTATATTTTACATTTTTTTTGGAGACAGGAGTCCATGTAGCCCTGGTTGTCCTTGAACTCAAGAAACTTTTGTGCCCAGATCTATATTTTACATTTACTTTAAAAAAATCAAATGGATATCTATAGAAGCTAATTTTGAATAAAATTACACTAAAATGACAATTTTTGTCTGAATTACCTGGTTTAAAAAACTCATTAAAGAATTGATATATATGATGTAGTCTTATAAAATAGACTGCCATACAGGCTTTTAGTTCTAGTATTCAGGAATCAAACTACATAGAGACTGTCTTAATAAAGAAAAAGAAAACAAAGTTAAAAAACTAAAACAGAAGCTTGATTCATTTAAATATCCTTAGAAACAGTCCATATTTTTCAGAAAAGAAAAATTAAGTAAAACTTTACTTTTATATGTATATAATACCTATAAACAGGCTATGGTTACTGGAAGACACTAGTGCTTTACATTATCTAAATAAATATTGTAACCTTGGTAAAGATTCTTAAAAGGCAGGTTTTATAAAAGGTCAAAAAAAAAAATACCAAAGACCTAGTGCTACCAACCATACTAAACAACAACACTTACAAGTAGTTTAGAATCAAGAACACAGAACTTACTTTAATGAGATTAGCACCTCCCTTTTCACAACCAATATGAAACTTTTTCTCTGGAGTCTGAAAAGCCAGTAGTTCCTTTGTAACCCCAAGGTGTCCTTCTAAGATTGTCTCTTCAACACCTGTATCACCTGTTCTTTTAACATCATCCTGACAAAGGGAAAAAAAATCAAATGCTTAACTTATGAAACAGAGGAATCTGAACAAGAAAGCTAGAAGGATATGAGACAATTTTCCCAAAGTTTTCCAGTCAAGCAAGTTAAAAATAAAATTTCTATACATGTGCTTTACAGACTACTAGAAAAAATGCTAATCTAAAGGCTAAACTCTGTTGAAGTTTGTGAAATGTTCCCTAATAGGATCCCAAGTTTGAACACTTGGTCCCCAGATGGCAGTGCTGATTGGGACACCTGAGAAACCTCCAGGAGGTAGAATCTTGCTGGAGGAAATACATTAGCTACTAGAAGGGTGTGTTTGTTGGCTTTGAATTTTGGACTCACTGTTCTTTCTTTTAGAGTTCTTCAGATTCAATGTGAACAGCCAGCTTCCTGCTTCTACTGCCATACCCTTTTTGATATGATGGACTGTTAAGCCCCATCCCTTCTCCCCTGTTTTTGTTGGGATATCTTATCACAGAAACAGAAAAGTAATCAATATAACTATAGATTTCTTCAGAAATAAATTTTTATGTGGCCTTCAAAAGACTTATGATCAAAAATAATGTATTTACTTTTTTTGGCTGCGGCAGGGAGGGGAAGTATTTCCAAAATGACAACTTGCTAAAAAGCAGAAAAGCTGAACCTCAATATGACACCCCCCCACCCCTCCCCAAGGTCTCAGTATTTGGCCTTAAATTCATAGAAATGGTTTGCTTCTGCCTCCGAAGTACTAGGCTTAAAAAGCATGTGCTACCATGCTTAGCATGTATTCTAAATCTTAAGCACACCTTTTTCTGTAAGTAGTAATGCTTACAGAAAGTAATTCTATAAAGTACAACCCAACAATGCAATGTATGTTCTTTAGCCTCCTTTAACATTCAAGCTTAAAATGTTTTAAATTATGAACCATTTCTAAATGAAGCACTATTTCTTAATGATACAAGCAAAATATTAACTGCAACTTACCCTAATTCTTTTAAGCCAATCAATTTCATTATTTAGAAGAACTTCAGCATTGGGCACATTAATGTTACTGTTGTAAGCGTAATTAAGAAGATGCCTTAAAAGTGTAAAGTAGTCGCCTGAATGTTTAGCTCTCTCTCTGGCTGTGCTCTGAAAATGATAAAATACATTATAATGAATCAGTATGTTCATGCTTTGAATTCCCTTTTCAAAAACCCTGATGTCCAACTAATGTTTTATTGATTAACTATAGATTGCCCTAACTGATACAAGTTAAACCGATAAATTCCAGAATATCTTTCTTTGTTGAAGGAATTAAACTGGTAAAGATATTTTTAAGTCTCTTACCCCCAAAACCGTAAAGAGCAGAGTAATGAAGAAAAGTAGAGGCCTGTGTCCCATGCAACATCTGGTGCACATTAAGAAAAATTGTTCCTGTGCCACTTGACGAACAGTTCTGAAATGAAAATGATTTATGTTTAATATACTGTTTCCTCTTGGGGTGGGAGTGATATATTAGGAACATAAACTAACATCCACTTAAACAGTCATGAAAAAAAAGCATGTAGATAAGTTTACCATTGCCATGTTCGCAGCTATGACCTCATATTGTCATTGAGTTTGAGGAATGCTTTCTAACCTTTTTCTAAAGAGGCTAAAAAAACTAATAGATATAAAAATGCCCTATATCAAACTTAAAGACCTCTACCAGTCCCCCTTTCACAGAATTTTTATCCAGTTGTGCCTTAGCAGAGGGGCCAGTGGGAATTATGTCATCATAAAAAGGATACTGCTGCACCTATTCCTTATACTGTAGTATTGATTCCAAAAGCATGCCCTCCAGATGAGGAACATCAACTGGTAACTTTGTAGAAATGCCAATTCTCAGATCTAAAGAGAAATGTTAGTAGGCCTGACCAATAACGTGTTAATAAATCTTTCAGGTGATTCTGACAGTCTCTAAGGACAGAGAACTTCTGTGTTTATATAGTAGTTCCCTGAAGATGACTCATGATTAAATGGAACTAAAATGATTCATACTATTTTTTCCAATGTACACAGTTGTCTAACTATGGTTACAACTTTCTTATAGAGTTAGCAAAAGCTTTCCCTGTTCTGCATTTGTTTGGATTCCATGAAAAAAAGTTTTTCTTTTCTCCCAGTGCCCGACCCCTGTTCCTCTGTGTAGCCCTGGCTATCCTAGAACTCACTCTGTAGAACAGGCTTGACTCGAATACAGACATCTGCCTGCCACTGCCTCCCGCCTTCCCCAGTGCTGGAATTAAAGACATTCCACTACCACCCAGATGAAAAAGGGTTTCTTAAAAGGCTAGACTGGCTGTTATCAAGGAAATCACTCAAGGTTCTTTTCTGATCACTAAACATTCTCACTTGATATTCCACTGTTATTTTATCTGTGTGTTGTTGGGACTAGGTAAGTTGTACCTGAGCCGTTAGATTTTGTGGTGGTTTTTGTTTGTTGAGACAGAGTTTAACCTTGGCTATACCAGAACTAGCTCTATAAAAGAGGCTGGCCTTGAACTCACAGAAATCTTAACTGCCTCTGCCTCCTGCTAGGATTACAGGTGTGTTGGGACTAAAGGTGTGAACAGTGGTGATACTGATGACACTGCCTCTGCCACTGGCAACAGGCTACGATTGGTATTTTTTTTTTTTTTTTTTTGGTTATTGTTGTTTCATTTTTTTGTTTTGAGACATGGCCTTGCTATGTTGCCCTGGTTGTCTTGAAACATGTAGAGCAGCCTAGCCGCAAACCTAGAGGTTCCCCTTGTCTCTGCTTCTAAAGTGCTGAGATTAAAGATGTGTACCACCATGTCTGGCCTAGTTTTTATAATTACATGTTAAGATCAGGATCAGACTGCTATAAAATTAAAACCTAATTCTACAGATTTGAATTGTCTCAAATCTGAATTACTTGTATAAAAACATCTTGAAACAACATTACTAATATTGATTAAATGCTCTTAAAATGAAAAAATGACAGATTATAATCTTTATGCTTAAATTCGTATGGTAACCCTTTTATAAACTTTCACATTAAAATTAACAGTTGGCATCTAGGAAGGATGGCATCAAGACAGGAGGCCAATATCTTATCCAATTTTGTAGACTAAAATTAAACAAATTTAGGTTAGGTCAAATATTATTTTTGAAAATTTCCTCAATATTAATGTACCATGGAGAGTATTTGGCTTTTATAATACCTTGTACCAACATAAATTTGATTCTACTTTACAAAAATAAGATCAAGTTTCTTAAAAATAAAAAAGAAACTTACTTGCTGTGACAGTGCAACAGTATGTCAATAATAAATGCCTGCCAAGCTTTATCTTTACTTAGAGCATCTAAGGCTGTTGGAATCAAGGCGAAACACAGTGTCATCACCTCCAATGCTTCACAGCAAACCTGTTCATCTTCAAGGTCTGGCTCATTGCCTGCATTGGTCTGTAAAATAATTGGGAACAAATTATTTAAAGAAGCTTTAAAAGAAAAACCATATGTAATATGAAAGTGTAAGGGGAAGACACTTCCTACAGAACAGAGAGAAGAAAAGGGAGGAGGAAGGGAAGGAAACAACAAAAATACTGTTTGAAAAGTACAAAAAGAAATCTTATCCTTTGAAAGTTAATTTAGAAAGTGCTTAAAAGAAAACGCTATGTAACTTCAAAAGCTTAGTGCTTAAAATTCATTTACCATTCATTAAACTACATGGTCTCTCTCTTTACCTGTTTCATGAGGTCTCTTGAAATAGTTTGGAAACAATTATAATAGAAAATTGTCTAATGCCAGTATTTTGCTATGACGCAAAAGGGGTTGGACATATATATACTGAGCATATACATCACTGAGCACTTTGAAGTTAAGAAACTCCTAGAGACCTTCTGAGTTGTGCACTTCTGAACCAACAACCAACCATTCCTTCTTTATGAACCACACTGGCACAATAGGTAGGTATGTTATTGTGCTATTTAATTAAAAAAAAAAAAACAATCTCCTTGAACAACTAACTGCTCAGTAAGGCTTTAAAATTCTTTCATAACCCCAAATATGCTGTAACTTTAATGTGACTGAAACTGGTTTTTATTCATTTTGCCAAATGAATATACCAAAGAGACATTATACCAAACAGATACCAGGAGAACACCAAAAATAGTAATAAGGACAAAGTATTCAATATAATGAGGGCACTGTACTTAGCAAGAAGTTCTTATTACTCAAGTTTTTCTTAAGAATGGAGAAGTGTGAGCTGGAGAGTTGACTCATTGGTAAGAGCACTTGTTCTTACAGAGGAACCAGGATAAATACATAGCATCTGCCTGGTGGCTTTCAACTGTCCATAACTGTAGTGTCAGGGGATCCAATCCCCTCTTCTGACCTCTGAGGGAACCAGACATTCAGGGTACACTATGTACACACATGGTAAAACACTTATACACATAAAAAAATAACAAAGCAAAAAAAAAAAAAAAAAAAAAAAAACAAAAAACAAAAAACAAAAAAGAAACCTCCAAGAATGCAACAGTGTCCAAGGAATAAGTATACATGAGAGAACCCTAACTTACACAAGACTGAAAGATAATGGAAAATACAACTTCTTAGAGATGGTCTGACTTCACTGAAATGAAAAATCTCAGTTTTATTTTTAAAGTATTCTCAGAGCAGGATTAAATTCTATTTTAAAAATAAACTTTTATTGAGGTATAACTGCAATTATAACTATGCAAGTGATTTTTAAAGAGGAGCACAGAAGTATAGCCATATATGCAATTAATATTCACTTATATAGTGGGTATATTCCTTTCACAATTCTTACCTTCTCATAAATTTTTGTGACTTCTTCATTTGAGCTGAATACCAGCTGTAATCCTCCACATCCTGATGTCCAAATAATTTTTTGTATAGCTCTAATTACACAAATATCAGGCATATATCTTGAAGCCTATAAAATAATGATTAATTAAAATTGTTGAGAAGACTATTAGTGTTGACCACCACAGCAACAACAACCATTGCACTGGCACATATTAGAGAATAGGAAGTTCAAATACTGGTATAAAATTTTCATAGCAGTTTTATTCATATCTAAAAGGGAAAAAAATCCAAGTATATTTTGTCACACATATAAACCAATCATGGAATATTCATAATGGGATTATATTTTATTTTATAATCTATCAACTTATTTACTTATGTGTCTGTGTGTCTGAGTGCACACATACACATGTGTATATAGTGAGGGTCTCACTATATAGAACAGGAAGGCCTAGAACTCACATAGATTTGCCTACCTCTGTCCCCCAAGTCCTAGGTCTAAAGGCATGTGTCACCATGACTAGCATACAATGGAATAATATTTAACAAAAAGAAATGATTTATTGAACTGTAGAACATTGACAATTCAAAAAGTCATCAATAACTTGTTTTTAAAAATTTGGTTTTTTTTTTTTTTTGAGATTGGTCTTGCAGGCCAGCTTTCTATTTATTATCCTTCTGCTTCTCAAGTGTTTGGATTATAGGCACACGATCCAGTTGAGTAATACTCAAGAAAATAAAAGTTTTCACAGGGGACAAAAAATTTAGTGGTTATCTGATATTAGAACGGAAGGAAAGTATTGACTGCAAAAAACTCACAAAGAACAGTTATAGAAACATTCTGTCTCAGGGCTATAGGTTGTGAAACCTTGGATTTGACTGTAGTCCCAAAAGTACAAAAAAATTACTGTGTAGTGTTTGTATGAGTGTGAAATGTTGTATGTACACTCTGAAAGAAGGCTGTTTGTTATATATAAAGTTGAAAGTAAAGTACTAATAATCCTAAGTTTGCATTAAAAAAACATGATCTAGACTGAATTTTTAAAAAAGTTGTATTGGGGTTAGAGAGACAGCTCAGTTGTTAGGAGCACTGGCTGCTCTTGCAGAAGACCCAGGGTTTAATAGTCAGCATCCACATGGAAGCTCCAGTTCCAGAGGCTCCAAATGCCCTCTTTTGATCTCCAAGGGCATCATCAGGCATGCAAACTGTGCACAAACATATTACATGCAGGCAAAATACACAGTATAAAAACTTTAAAAAATTGTATAGTAACAATTATGACATGTACAACATTGTAAGTAAACACACACACCTACCTATATAACTCTTATAATACTAACCTCATCAGAAATCTGCTGAGCAAGACGAACAGACACATTTCTAAGCATGCATTCAGATGATGGGTTAGGAATGCTCTGAAGGGCACTTTGTAGCACCACTGCTTGATCATGAGTTACTTGGTTGACCTGAAAAACAGTTAACCATTTTATTTGAGTATTCTGTATATTACTTGACCCAATCATTTGTACCTCATTCATCAGCAATCCCAAGATGTTTTCCTTCCACAGTCACATTCCACCCTGCCAAGGGTATGCAAGTGTCACAGATTTCTCTATAATCCCCTATTCTAGATTAATCAAACTCGTGTTTCTACAAACAGATCAAGTCCAAACTCCTATCAAGATACAGTAAATCATATCTTTTACATGTGTATCCTTAGGCAGACTCTGCTCATAATCTCCAGTTATCAAATTCTACTTTGAAAATTAGAAAAATCACTACTATAAAAAATAAAACATGCAAAAGATAGTAATATTTTTACTTAATAGTATACTGTTTTAATCAATGAGAAACAGATAATGTAGTTAGCTGAATACTTCTGATTATCTTTGAGCTGTAACTTTTTTCTATACCGTAAATGTTTGATATCCCTAATATTACTAAATTTGTGTTTAACTTTTAATTGACCACAAATACTTCACAATTATAATACTTTAGTATCTACAGCTAGAAAATAACCATGTTCTAAGTATTATAAAAGATACAAGAAAAAGCATGTTATTGCCTTTTGTGTGTATTGTACACTTCATTAAGCAGTCATGTCACGGATTAAAACGAGAGTCTTTTTATCCTAACAAGAACCCTCCCTTGTTCAGTGTGATACAAGGTCTCAGGTTAAAGCTGGGGGTAAGGGGTGTTAAACTCATCGCTTCCTTCCTGCTTTGGCCTTCCAAGTGCTGGGATTACAAGTAACAGGTAAGAACCACCACACATGATAAGAATCAGTCTTTCCTTTTAACCTAATAAAATTACTTTTAAATATCATAATAAAACTAACCACAGTAAACAATATATAATCTTAGTCATTTTTATCTTTTATGGAAAAGTTCACTCCTTTTGTTTTTGTCTGGTTTTGGTCCTATGTAGCCCAAGCTTGCCTCGAATTTGCGATCCTTTTGTCTTAGCTTTCCAAATCCTGAAATTATAAGCCTCCACCATGCCAAGCTGGCTTACAGAAAATTTCTAACATATGAAATGACTAAGTAAGATAATACAATTATTATGGGGGGCTGGAGAGACAGCTCAGCAGTAGGAGTCTGTGATTCCAGCTCCAGGGCATATGACATTCTCAGACATAAAAAAAATAAATTATTGTTAAAATGATCAAGATCTCCATTATTCTGCCTCAACTATTGTCAATTAACTAATTATTCTCTCTTACTTTCCATCACCACTGACCTTTAGGATTGCTAGTAGGGAAATCTTGAGTATCATAAAACTTCAGGTCATGGTGGTGTACAACTTTAATGCCAGCACTTCGGAGGCAGAGGCAGGTAGATCTCGGTGAGTTCTGAGTTCAAGGCTAGCCTGGTTTATAGATCAAGATGCAGGAGAAGGCAGGACTAAACAGGGAAACTTTGTCTCAAATCCAAAAAAAAAACCCCACAAAACAAAATAAAAAAAGCCCTCAACCAATCTAATTAAAAACATTTCATTTATGAATTATTTTGAAAACAATTTTAAAAAGGTTCTTTTTTGAAATATTACAGCATTGTCATATATATGAAACAATTACATATAATCATCAACAAGCCATTTGTTCCCAATATGATCTAAGTGATTTTCTAAAGAAAATTTCTTCCTTAAGACTTATTTTTAAAGAGAGGGTCTCTCATTCCATAGTCCAGGCTGGCCTTGAATATGTTATAATCCTCTTGCCTCATCCCCTTAAGACTTTTGACTTCTATCAGTAATTTAGTAACTATTTGCATAATTTGGCCTTTAACTTGTCATTAAACTCTAGCATATCTTGAGATCAGGAAAATGGATCAAAGTTACCATCCAGGGAAAGACAGAATGACAAGGCCTTCATAATTAAAGTTTAAGCCAATGAAGATGGGCAGAAAACTGGTAAAAGGATAAATCAATTATAAATCTTAACACCACTGGTATCTTACTTGCTTGGCACAAGTTAGAAATTCATTCATGTGATGAGTGAAGTAAAAACTCAAGTGGTCAGAAAGACCTGAAGGAAACGCTCTCTTAAACTAGTAGTAGCAAAGCCAGTGAAGATTGTGTGATATTTAATACAAATATAGAGTGATAAGTGAACATTTCTATTAGGAAGACATATACTAGAAAAATATTTCAATACTGAGTCAAAGTTTAACGAGACTTAAGAATCATTGAGACATTTAATGTTAAAAATTACTATCTACTATTAAAGATTTTAGAAACCAAAAGAAAGTCTGTATTACCGATGTCATAGGATTCACTCCTTCTACACCTGGCTGACAAGCTTCTGCCACAGCACGAACATGACCATAGCCAATGGCAGTTAGTAACAGTTTGGCTATTTTAAGAGCATTGAGGTAGGCACCCCTTCGAGTTTCCATATCTGCATTTGGTAGGAAGTTATTTCTGGTTAGCATACTCAGGACAAGGGGCAGACCACCACTTTTCAGGAAGTGAAACTGAAAATCAGAAGAATCATCAGCCAGAGGTGCACCAGCAGGCATTAACAAGGCATAGACTACCTGAAAATAGAAGGGAAAGGGGGAGAAGGATTGTATTAAAAGGCATTTAAAGCATAACCTCCATTTTACCATCAAAACTGCTAAGACATTGATCACTTCAAAACCATTTTATTTATAATCTTATCCACATTCTTCATAGCAGTACATCAAAGACCAAGTTTAAACAAGAACTAAGTCCAAAATGAAAAACAAAAACAAAACAAAACCAAAACTAACCTCTGTTAGGTATAGCACTTGTGAGGCTGAAGGACCAAAGAAAAGTGAGTCAAGAGATGGACTAAGGCTGCTTTCTCCAAGTTTGGCATGGTCCAAACAAATAGCTCTCAATTTTTCTATTGTTGTACTATCTGTAAAAGAGAGAGGCATAAAACACAATTCACATCTATATCGCTTATAGCAATTTCAAGAGCATGCATGAAACATCAAACAATTCAGTTAAGCTATACATTCGGTTGAGCTTCTGTAATACAGGACCATAATTGGATTGATTTAAAATTAAACAAATGAGAGAGAACCAAAACACCAGCCAGAGCCTTTTAATCAGCCAGTCTAAACATAGAGGAACTATCTATCATCCAGGAGCCTCCAGTCAACATGCTCTCTATCCGTCTGCTGGAGACTGATTTAAAACAAACAAACAACTCAAAAAAAAAAAAACCTCACTTCCAAAGGAAGTGTAAATAACAGCAAAAGTTTTTACCTCCAAGTTTATTTCCTGCTTTATTATGAAATTCAGATTACCTAGTTTGTTTCACCAAAAGACAACACAGTACTCAAGAAACTGAACCTTATAAAAATTCAAACATTAAGAGAGAGAAAGCAAAAAAAAAGGAGCCTTGCACTATGGTGCAAACCTTTAATCTCAGTGCAGAGGCAGAGCTCTGAGTTTGAAGTCAACCTGGAGTCCCAGGATATTCAGTACTACATAGTGACACACTGTATCAGAAAACAAAACAAAAAGCAAAAATCTTGAATGAAGGATGGAATTTTCATTCCATCTTCTACTTCCAAAAAGAAGTAGAAGCAAAGAAATGAGTTTAAGTGAAATGGTTCAGTAGAAATATTTAACAAGACTCTGTCAAAAAAACAACCAAACAAAACCTTAAAGAAAGCAATTATTTCTAAACAAATCATTTAATGGTTTTGGTTTAAAATTTATATATCTGGAGTCTTAACCAAAGGATTGCTTTGTGGCCATTCCAGCTCTTATACATATGCATAAGTAAATGATTTCAGGTCCCTGATCATATATAAGCTTTTTATTGTAAAATATCGATGTCAAAAAAACCTATCCATAAACTCGCCATCAATAAATGGCTATGGGTCTTGGGTTTACTTAATTTTTGGAAGATGAAGGACAATTTTATTAGAATTTAAAAGAAAAACCTCTGGGCAGGTAAGCTGTAAAACTTCAGCAGCTGCCTGAAGGAGGGAAATGAAGGAGAAGGAAAGTAATGGTTATATTTAAACTGACAAGAATGTAGACACCACATGGCAGGAAGAAAAGCTTTAGAGACACAGTAAGATAGCCAAAAGTACTTGGGGAAATCCCGAGTGTTAAGAAAAGCATGTTTAGAAAAAAGTAAGGGACAACTTATGCTTTTCAGAGCAATTCAGAAAAGTGAGCAGGCTTCTAATCATATGGGTTTACAGTTTGTAAGCTTCTGCCTTAGATTATTCTTTTATCAAGTTTCTTTGAAGGATACCTAGATCCAAGTAATTACATAATTATAGCAATGGATTATTTAAAAAAGTAACTCCAGGAAAGCACAGTGGTGCAAGTCTTTAATCCAAGCACTAGGAGGTAGAGGCAAGTGATCTGTGCATTCTAGGCCAGCAAAACCTAGTAAGACTCTGTCTCAGACAGTGAGCAAGAGAGGGTGCAACAGACAGAGAAGAGCTTAAAACAGACTTTGGCATGTATTTAAAATTAGTCTTTAAACTTCTGGAAGGAGGTAGCTCTTAGGAAAAACAACTCATTCTGTTTGGTAAAAAGCAATATATACTTTAATCAAATGTTCAGTTTGGACACTATAGCTTGATTTTAAACTGTTAAGTTAATCAATTAGTGTGTGTGTATGAACATGTAAGCTCAGAACATGTAAGAGAGAACATGTAACTCACACATACAAGTCTGAGTACAACTTTATTTGTATTGTGTGCACAACTGTTTATGTGCTTGTGCCATGGGCATCCAAGTGAAGTCAGAGTATAACTTGGAGAAATTCATTCTCTTTCCACCACACGTGGGTCTCAGGGGTCAAATTCAGGTCTTCAAAGTTGGTAGCAAGCACCTTTACCTACTGAGCCATCTTACTGGCCCCAGGCAAACAGGTTGTGCAACTGGCCATACTCCATTATTTTAAAACTTTGGGCCACTTGGTCTCTGCTACTGAGCTCTCAGCTGTTGATCAACAAAAATTGGCAAATAATATCTAAATAAATGGGTGTAGCTATAAGACAGCAAAACTGAAAAGATTACAGATACTAAAATTTCATAGAACCTGGTGTCAAAACTTAAAACAATTTTATTAATTTATTTGTAGGAGTGAATGTGTGAGTGAATGGCAAATGAATGGATGTCAGAGGACAGCTGAAGGGAGTCAGTTCTCTCTACAGTTCATCAAATTTGCAGGTACACACCTTTATCCATTGAGCCATCTCACAAAACTCCACACAGATACTGTTTTGATTTTATTTTAGCCCTTGAAAATTTTAGATACTTTCTTTAAGTGTTTGACTGTATAAAAATAAGTTGTTAGGAGATTTTGGCTTATAGGCTAGTTTATCAACCCCTGATATATGGTTCATTCAGAGGAATTTGTTAATATACCTTCTATTGTTAGCATGCATTATGTCTTCATTGAAAACAACTTACCTGGCGGCATAAGTTTCATAAGCACTCTTGCTCCATCTCTAAGAGGTGGCATATTTAGGCTGCTGCCTAAGTCTGCAACTTGCCAAAGGAAAGAGATGTATCTGGGATGAAGCGACATTATCTAGAATATAAGACACAAATAATTACCTGAAAAAGTACTCCTGGGCTTCAAAAAGGGTCTTCCTAAAAGCTTATCTCCATACTTTGCTCCTGCTACTTCTATTATTCTTGCTCATCTCACCTGTACAAATTCTTTGTGGTGCAGTCCTAAAACATCATCTGAGCCATATTTGTGATACCTTTCAACTGTTTTATTACACTATTTCTCATCTGCATATAACTTAAGAGGACTCTGAACACAGTGAAATTGCCACCATGCCATTACTAAATTTCTAACCAGTTTGTTCTTAGACTGGAGTGGATGGTGTTACTGCAGTCATTAAAGTTCTTATGAAGTGAAAGCAGAGGCTAATAGGAGTTGTCAGTGTTTTGTTTGGATACAATAAGATTACACATATTTCCCTACATATGAAGTTTTTAAAGGATTCATTTTACAGAACAAATATGTAAGACAGTTGTAGCTTTGTAAATTTATATACCAAAATGTTGTAATTAAATTTCAATAAATTATATGCAAATATAACCAAATAGTTATTAACTACAGGAAAGTTTTGGTTTAAATTTCAACTGAGTTACAATTACATTTCAGAGGACTTCATTCAAGTTGAAGGATTAAAGAAAAGAGTTCTTGAACAACAACAACAAAATTCTTGTTTATGTATTTCCTATTCTCAACAATTCTCAAAAAGTATAATGTTTTGTACAACTGAATATACTTACCACTCCAGGCAAACAGCTTTCCACTTCTGGATTGGGGCCATCACTGTAATGATTACCATGGTTTCCAGGAGATCCAGTTGAGGAATCAGAGGAGCTATCAGGACTTGAAGGCATATTGGAGCTTATTTGTGTAAGTTTGGCTGTAATTAGCTGAAAATGATATATGTTAGAATCAAAGACAAGAAAAAAACCCAATAGAAAACAGAAAACTTGATGCTGGGGCTGGAGAGGTGGCTCAGTGATTTAAGAGCACTGGCTACTCTTGTAGGGCACCTGGGTTCCATTCCTAGCACCCACATAGTAGTTCACAATGGTTTGTAACTCCAGTTCTAGGAGATCCAATGCCCTCTTCTGATTTTCAAGGGCACCAGGTACTCACATGATACAGACATTACGTGCATACAAAAAATTCATATACATAAAATTAAACAAAAGCTAGATGTTAATATTTTCAAAAGTACATTTAAAAGTACTGTTATAGCTACTTGTTTTAATATATTCTAAGTGTATCAATGAATGTCTGAGTTTGTGTTATAACCCTAGCATCTGACATTAAGATTACATAATAAATATTCAACAATGAAATACAGGATGAGGTTCTATTTAAAACTTTTTCAGGGGTAAGTATACTTACTGATTTATCTTTTAGGTTTAACTGTCCGATCAACTTTCTGTCATCTCCAGGATCAATAAGCTCACCACCCACAAAGAGTTCAATTTTTGTATGAGCTACATTGGCTTTAATGCGATTGAGTATACATCTTCGAACTGAACCAATGGTATCATTTGTATGAGACCAAACCTCCAAGTCATCTACTTGTCTGCCCTGGTTTGGAAATCGAACTATGAAAGAGAGGTGTTTACCACGGAAAGCTCTGGTGGGAAAAAAAATGGAAAATACTATATTCAGTAAATCTCCAAATTTAGCTGCCAAGAAAATAAAGATAAAACTTATTAAATAAAAGTGAACCGAAGACCGTTTAGTGCCCTAAAAATAAAAATTATTTATTCTTTTAACTATAAATACTCCAGAATCACACAATGACTATTATTCTACTGTTAGAATTTTTACACCCATAGTCATATAAAATAATGTATTGATCTATAAAAAATTAATACAAATATATCAGGCATGGTGTCTCATTCCAGAAACCCCAGCAATTGCTGAGAAGAAGGATTACAAATTTAAGGCCAGGAGGAGCACTCCAAGCAACTATATCCAACCAGCCCCCAACTAAAACACAGACAGTAGTAGAAACATTTCATTTACTTCCATACTTGTAAAGCCCAAATCACTAATCCTTGCCTTTATAAATGTGCAATAAAATTTACCTTGAGAACATCAACAAGAAAAGCAGTTACAAATTTTGTCTGAACTTTATTTGTGAGACTAGGTCTCACTGCAGCTGGCTTAGAACTTGCTATGTAGACCAAGCTGCCCTCAACTGGGAGAGATCCACCATTCTCTGCCTAAGTGCTGGGATTAGAGGCACTACTGCTCAGAATTGCTCAAAAAACTCTTAACATCAAGTCATTCCAAAACTATATTATGTTGACATTTTATTTTGAAGGTATGATACAAAAAATATGAAATTATATCATCAAGGAACAACTTAACATAAGTATCATTTGGTAAGACCTTAAAATAAACACAATTAAACTATCTGAAAATATGTTTTAGCTACACTGGTTACTTGTCAAGTGAGGTGGTTTTTTTTTTTTTTTTTTTTTTTTTTTTTTTTGGTTTTTTGGTTTTTTCAAGACAGGGTTTCTCTGTATAGCCCTAGCTGTCGTCCTGGAACTCACTCTGTAGACCAGGCTGGCCTCAAACTCAGAAATCCACCTGCCTCTGCCTCCCAAGTGCTAGGATTAAAGGCGTGTGCCATCACCGCCCGGCATCAAGTGAGGTTTTAAGAATTCAATTGAAGTACTTTTCAATCTGAGTATACTATTTTGTTGTTGTTTGTTTGAGATAGGGTGCAGAAGAACCAGGTTAGGTTTTTAGTACCTACATGGCAGCTCATCTTACAGGGCTCAAGTGTCTATAACTCTAATCCCAGGAGATCTAATGCTTGTTTCTGACCTTTAAGTGCACCAGACACGCATATGGAACACATATAAAACATGTAAGCAAACCCTCATACACAAAAAATAAAACTAAATCTTAAAAAAGGAAAAAAAGTATAACTATGTACTATGTTTTTTTTTTTTCTATTTTGTAAGACAATGTCACTACATACGGCTGAGCTAGAACTTACTATATAGACCAGGGAAGTCAGTCTCAAACTTGCAACAGTTCTCCCTGCCTATGCCTCCTGAGTATTAAGCTAAAAGGCATGCTATAATGTTTAATAGTATAAACAAGTATAAAAACTAAAACTGAAGGGATGTTTCAGTGATTAAGAGTGCTTGGTGTACAAGCTCGAAGCATGAGGACCCAAGCCCAAATCTCCAGCCCCTATATTTGCTTTTTAGCTAGAGGTGCTTGTAATTCTTAAAGTGTGGGTGGCAAAAATATGATGACTGGCGTTTGCTGGCTGTCTAGTTCCTAGTTCATCAAGAGAACAGTCTAAATGGAATAATAAATAAGGCAGAGAGTGACAGAATAGGACATCTAAAGTCTACTGCTGACTTCCACAAAGGAGCATGGTGAGCATACCTCCACACATAAAAATGTGTATATAACACACTATTGAAACTTGGGGCTTATGAGGTGTCTCAGTATATAAATGGGGTTGCTACCAAACCTGAAGACCCAAATGGTAAAAGAAAAGACCGACTCCTTTAAACTGTCCTCTGATCTCTACACTTACACCATGACACATAATATTTTTTATGTAAAAGGAAAATTGATATAATAAAAACCGACATTGAAGAAATAAAAGGTCTATTATTTAAAAAACATAGGATGCTGGACACATAATCCCTGCTCAGGGGAAGCAGTGATAATCTAAGTTTAAGGCCATCCTGAATGCTACACAGTGAGAATATATTTAAGCAAAACAAAATAATCACGAACTTTTTAAAACAGCTCTAGAAGCTCTGACCTACTTCTCCTATGAGTGCTTTCTTCCCTAATAAACTATTCTACCACAAAATAAGCAAACATTTCCATATGTTTTTTATATGTTTTTAAAGGTTAATATACATTTTCAAAAAGATAAATCTCATTTCTTCTCTTCCCCTTGTACATATTTATAAACAGGGAAATGGGTTAGGAAAATACCAAGCAACTAAAAATTAATCCACATTATCAGCTATTCACAAACCTGGACATAGGCAAAATTGTTCTTTCTTCATGATAATCGCTGTCACATTCATTTATATATTCTCTTAGAACAGTTAATACTCGGACCATTCGAACAGCTTCCTGTCTTGCACAATTAATACTGTCTTTGTCACCATCCAAAACACACAATGTGTCATAAGAGGCTTTCAAACGATCAAAGCAAGACTGAATGAAGTCTTCATGGATCACCACCTACAAATATAATGGGCCAAATAAAGATAGAGATGAGAACATGTAACAACATTGTCTAAACAATATTTTTGGTAGACAGTTATTTGAAGAGAAACTAATGTCAAATAAGGATGACATAAAAAAATTTAGAGGATATGTACTAGTTATGAAAAAAACTGAGCATAGTCATTAGTATTTCAATACATAATAATTGACATTCAAAGTAACCCAACCACTTCAAGATTATTATCAAGGCAAGATTCATTTAAATAGTATCCTTTAAGTATTTTATGTGTGTATGTATTTTGAGGCAAAGTGCCACTATATACTCCAAACTGGCTTAAAACTTGGAATTTTCTTGCCCCAAGCCTTCAGATTCCGAGATCACAGGAATATACCACCACACCCAGCTTTTATATGTTTTTAGTAGATGAAACAAAACAATTTCCAGTTAATTTTGAATTAAAGAGAAAAATCTTCCAATCAATTGGAATTCTAGCTTATACTAGTTTTAATGCATACTGAAACTCACCTGATTGACCTGCAGCCTTGGACCAAGGTTTGTGTATATCTCTTTAAGGAGATCAATAGCTCGGCAGGCAATATCATCATTACTCTGAATTACAACCTATATTTAAAAAAAAAATTAATGTTTCTCAAGAAATGTTTCATTGAGCATTTATATTGAAATCATAGCCTTAGTTATTTTCAACACACTATTCAACATAATGGTTAAGTTGACTAAGTAAATCAGACAAATGAATTGAAGAATGCAACCTTTTAAATTTAGTCCAAATAAAATATGGTTTGACCAAAGTGTGGGGCTTTCAAGGAGGAATTTAAACTAGTCAGAAAAAAAAAGATGCTAATTAAATACAGATTAGTATAAAAATTCTCCCTTCTCTCAGTTCTATAATATTTACAATTCACACCTATTTACATTGGTTTTCAAACTCTGTTATACACTCTATAGTGTTAGATGAAATGTGTCAAGGCTGATATCCATGTAAAGAGGTTTGGAGAAAGCAAGATTAAGAAGCCTGGAGACAATGAACAAAAATACACAGGTTTCCTCTATTCAACTATGTTTACATTTATTTTACATTATCATGTAAAGTTTAATGATTGCTACTATTATCTTTGGAAGTCAGGATCTTATTCTGTATCTGTAGCCTCAGGCTGGCCTAACTCCATTTTTCAAATATGTGCCACCCACTCATTTTAATCTGAAGTGCAAATTTGGATTTAGAAAAGGGTTTGCAACATTAAAATATGTGCTGGAGACTGAACCTGGGGCTTAATCTATGCTTAAGTATGCACTGCCTTTCAAGCCCTTTCATTGCCTATAAAACAGACAACAAATATCCTAAAACTCCAAACTTTACTTATTTGAAAAGTGTTAAGTACTCAAATACCACATGAAATACCTTGGTATATTTATATGATTTGCAGACATCTAAAACATAAGTTAAAAACAGAAGCAGCTATATAACAAACCTAAGTTTTAATGGTAGAAATATAAAATATCATAAAAGATACTTTAGCTTTCAATAGATCAACATTATACTTTTCTAGATTTAGAAGAATATTAAACAATGCTAGTAAGGAACACACAAATTCAAGATAATGATAAATCCTAGACTCCTGAGACAAGCATCAAAGAACACATTTATAGCTTACATGCCACATTTTTAGTTATAGTTACTTATTCATATAACATCAGGTACAATGTTGACAGAGCTCCTATTTTTGACTTACCCTCCAAAGATAGTCTAATCCTATCAATTCCAAATCATCCATCATATATGCTCTTCTTTTTGCTACTAGTTTTCCTTCTCGACAATTCACAGCTTTGAAGAATCTCTCAAAACATTTCATCCCATTTTCAGTTAATAGGGAAGGATCAAGCTGAAGCACATTGCTTTCAAAGAAGTCCTTATTGATATCAGGATCTAAGTCTGGTTCGTCTCCCATTAATTTGGAATACCACTTAAAACAGGCTTCACGGTCACAAAGATAAACTGCATTCTCTGCTAAGCACTTCCATATTTGTTTTGCCTGAGGAGCACACAGCCACAGCTGGCCATCCTTCAATAAAAATCTTAGAAAAACATAAAAAAATTAATTTATTTGGCATTTATCCTGAAATACAACCTACCTGTTTATGTATGAAATAATACCTATACAACAACTATATATATTGAACTTGTTTCTCAGTTTTTATCTGAGTTCCAAGACAGCCAGGACCACACAGAGAAACACTGGTTACTCTAAAACATCTGATTCTTTCTTACTGATCAAATAGGAGGTAAAAAGTGTTTATTAGCACAAGCTAAAATAAAAGAGGTATAAAAATAAAGTTCTTTTGCCTCTGGTTGAGCTGCTATTATTCACACATAAGTACTAACACAATCAGTGGGGGCTGTAATGCTTCTTAAATTCCAAACTTCAATATGGCAAAGGGGCTTGCACCATTTTCTAGTTCTAGTAAGCCGAAGGGATACAAAACAGGTTATCAATAACTATGACTCACTTCTACTTCAAGTGGTTGAAAAGCATCAACTTTAAACAAATGCCAACATTCTTAAAAGACGGAAGAGTTTTTCTCAAGGTAAAATCATTATACAATTCTATTTTCTCCCCAAAAACAAAAGAGCTCAATAAAATTAAGTCAACAATTAAGGGGAGGGGACAACACAAAAATACTCTCCAGGACCTGTATCAAAGCAACAAATGCAATCAATTTTCAGAAGTATTGATACTTAGCACTGTCTCTCTTTTTTTTTTTTTTTAAAAAAAGATCTATGCATTCATTTAATGTATATGAGTACACTGTACCTTCAGACACAGCAGAAGAGGGCATCGGATCCCATTACAAATGGTTGTGAGCCATCAAGTAGTTGCTGGAAATTGAACTAAGGATCTCTGAAAGAGCAGTCTCTCCAGCTACTTGTATGACTTCTTAAAATGTAACCCTTTTATAAACTTTTGAGCACAAGGAACTTTTAAAAGCTTTAAAGGCATACTCACTAAAAACTGTATCATGGAACAAATCTTTGTGGTTTAATGAAAACACACATTCTCATTATCCTTCTTATAGACAATGTTATTAAAAACCTGATTTCAAACTGCCTTTGTGAGACTCTGTAGAACAAGGTACTACAGGACTCAGACCGATTTAGGTCCTAAAGAATTTTTCTGTCAATTGCTTAGTCCCGATGGTACTACTGATAGTATGGGTCTCTGGTTTGTATCAATGTATAAAAATTTGTCCTCTAGGGAGGGGGTATGAGGTGAAGAACTCTGGGAGGGAGAATGGGGGCGGGAGGGGGTGTCAACATTTGGAACATAAATAATCTAAAAAATTGTCTAAAAAAGTAAACATTTCCAGCATAAACAAATATGAGAACTCTACTCCTTAAAAAAAATAAGATGAATATTACAATCCACTCACTTATGTTAAAGCATTCAGCAACAAAAGCAGCTGTGGCAAAGGGAAAAATCAACAAAGATATTCAGTCAGTATACTCTTGTCAGAGAGCAATACTAATGATATTAAACAAACCTACCTAAGGAAGTTAAGCCGTTCTTGGACTTCTTGAACATGACTATATCTACTTCCCAGTCTCACAGTTTGTGGGTCATAGTCTTCATTGTCTGCAAATTAAAAAAAATAAAAAGATGCATTATATATATATATATATATATATGTGTGTGTGTGTGTGTGTGTGTATGTGTATGTATGTATATATATCCATGTTATATATATAATATATATATTATCCATACACACACACACACACACACACACACACACACACACACACACACACATATGGATAATCATACCACTGCTGATTTCAACCAAGTAACTTATCAGTTAAAAATCGTTGATCATCTATCATTATATAAGGCAACTGTGAATCTAATACTTGGTACACTGATAACTGGTGCTTTCCAACCCATCTAATATCCTAATAAAATATACATTCCTTCTATACAACCCAAAGAAAATGGTCTGTTAAATGTACTACCAAATTCTTTAGAACAATCCCTTTCCTCCTTCATATACTTGGGCTATAAATTCTGGGCAAGAATATTAAGGAGAAGTGATACTATATCCTCCTGGTATTAACAATCAGAAGGCAGATCATGTCACTTTGTGGCAATCCTCATGATGCTCACTTTGATTACATAGTTGAAACGGTTTCCCCCAGGCTTCTTCACTGTCAAGGTGCTATTTTTGCCCCACTGTTTTTAGCAACCCGCCCTAACAATCCATTCTGTGTTTAATTCTTAACACTGGACATAGAGCTTTGAAACAGTTCAGTGAAACCCAAATAATAATCAAGAAAAGTCAAGAAATAAGACACTAGCTTTGTAATACATAGGAAGTGGTGGTGTACACCTTTACTCTCAGCAATGGGGAGAAAGAGGCAGGGCAGGCAGATCTTTGAGTTCAGTTGGTCTATATAGTTGAGTTCCAGGCCAGGTAGGGATACATAGAAAGATCCTGTCTCAAAAACAAAACACCAAACAAATAAAAGCTGATAATTTTACTGTAAATAGCCCCAACAATTCTCTTATTTGCTAGCAAATAAGGAAGACATGCACTCCTGACTTGTATTGTCTATATAGCAGGTATCCCATGGAGGAAATATATATGATCAATTCATGAATCTTAGAAAATTAGTTGGCAGGTAACCAACACAAAATCAGTTCTCATTATTTTAAGTATCAAGTTGTGAGAGCCATTTTAGAATTCAGTATGAAAAATTAAGTTGGGGTTGGAGAACTGGTTTAGTGGGTAAGACTACTTATTGCTTTTGTGGGAGCTGGGTTCATTTCCCAACATAAGAGAGTAGCTCAAACTGTAACTCTATTTCCAGGAGATCTGATGTCCTTTTCTGACTGATTCATGCACCACACATGTATATGGTGCACATATACATACTAGGAAAACACTCATTCACATATAAAAAAATCAAAATCAAGGTCATCTGCTAAACTTTTTGTTTAAGACAAGGTTTCTCTGTGTAGCAATGGCTATCCTGAAAATCCGTATAAACAGAAATCTGCCTCTATCTGTCTCCTGAGTGCTGAGATTAAACATGTATGCTCCCAATTCAAGCAAATAAAATATAATCATCAACCTAACAATTTAAAGTCTTCAGGTTTTTGGGTTTTTTTTTTTTTTTTTTGAGACAAGGTTTCTCTGTGTAGTCCTGGCTGCCCTGGAACTCACTCTGTAGACCAGGCTGGCCTTGAACTCAGAAATCTGCCTGCCTCTACCTTCTAAGTGCTGGGATTAAAAGGCGTGCGCCACCACTGCCAGGCCAAGTGTTCAGGTTTTTAAGAGAGTTGTGTAATTATCAGTCTTGTAGTGTACTACATATTTCATATCAGAGATTATACAAATCATTTTTGTTTCCTCTTCATACACATTCCTCAGATAGTATTATCTGAGGTATTTCATATATGTGTAATTATGTAATAGTCTTTATTGCTGCTCCCCCAAATTAGCAAGTTTTCAAGATTCATGTGTACTGTAGCATGTTATTCTTCTGATATGCTGAGCAATATTGTACTGTATGCACACATCATTTATTATTTCTATCTTTTGGCTAACAAGTTTGCTATAAATGTTCATTTCCAATTTTTTAAAGTTTGTTTCCATTTTACTTGAGTATGGACCATGCTATGGTAAATTCTGTTTAATATTTAGAAGAACTGCCAATCTAATTAGTAAATAAGCCCACAAAGAATGAAGAAAATCCAATTTCTGAACAGTCTCAGTAATACCAAGTGTTGTCCTATATCACAATGTATTTTTTTCTTACCATGGTTTTGACTCACATTTTAAAAATTAATAACACTGAGCATCTTTTAAAGTTCTTACTAGCCACCTAGAATTTCTCTGAAGAAATTTCAATCTGTTCCATATCCATCTCTGAGTGGGTGATGTAGCATAACTCACTCACACAGCATTTTTGAGTCCTCAATGAGACTGGGATCATAGAAGGGCTTATTTTGCCTTCCAGGTGGAAACTTCTTTGCTGTACTATTTCACTTGGTAATAGCAGTTAAAAGGGAGCGACAACCCTTTTAGATGTTCATCATTCATCTCTTTGTAGAGAATTATCTGGCATGGAATGTTCTGGTTTCCTCAAATATAACCAACTGCGGAAACTCTGTCTCTATGGTTTCTCTCCACCCTATGGCCACAGTATCTGTCTGTATCACTAGATATGAATCAGAGGCACAACAGCACACAGCTTTTCCAAGAATGATATCTCTGACTTATCAATATGTGCAGTGGTGAAAATAGGGCCATTAATTTCCCCTGGTATGGACCACTAGAGCCAGCTGTGGTGGGATAATTAGAGCATTAGGGCTGGCTTATAATATGTGGAGTTAAGTTTCAACTTACACAGATACTGATTGGGCAGGGTAATGAAGTCACATCTGAATATTTAAGAGGGCATCTGTAACAAAGGACTAAGAATAAGAAGGTTAGCAGCTTGTGCAGGAAGTCAAGTGCAGTTCTAGACTAGGAGCTGTGGGGAGGGGGACTATTCCTTAGTCAAACTAGTCCAGAATTGTTTCCTCATGGTGAAGCTAACTGTACAGACAAATGAACAAGTTGTGGCTCAACTGCTAGTTCTGACATTTAGATTTTCTTATTTGTTATAACTCCTTATAACAATTTCTAGACACTTTAAAATTATTTTTGTATTTTTATCTAGTTAAACATTTGTTTTGTCAAGGTCCACTGAGTCTTTTATTTTCCTTTATGAGTTTATATTTTATTTATTCAATGCATGTAGTTATTTTTATTATTTTGTTCTAGTTCTGGCTGATAAATGCCAAATCTTTCATTTTTTTGACATAAACTTGATTCTTTGATCACTTTCATACTTTTCCTAGTAAGAAGTCTGCTCTAGGCCCCAAAACAGGCATTTCTCCAGGTAGGTAGAAAATGCTAACAAAGTAGTTAATGCCGAATTTTAAAAACCCATATAGACTTTGTACTTTCATGGCTGAGAACAAGGAAAAGTAATGAGGTAAATCATATTTCTAGTAAGTGTTGAGGTAAGCACAATAACTATCCTACCAGTGAACTAAAGCTTCAGTGACAACTGAAAGGTGGTTTACACTTTGATGTCTTTACAGAAAAACTCCAGAAAGACTGGTAAGTACCAGTACATGAAAGCATTGGTAGTTACAACACATAAGCAAATATTGGTAAGAATTTTAGTTAAGTTCATCTTTCTTTATTTAAGAAAGTTAATATAGAGGATGGTGTTGGGTATAGTGGTGTATGCTTTTAGTTCCAGTACTTGAGAGACAGAAGCAAGCAGATTTCAATGAGACCAAGGGCAGCCTTGTCTACAGTTTCTAGACAGCCTGAATTATACAGTAATATCTTCCTTTCTCCAGAGGAGGGGGGGGGAGAGAAGAAATTGTGAAGAACATGGGTCAAAAAAAAAAAAAAAACTCAAAACAAAAAACAACCCAAAAGCAGAAGATGGCATCTTCTAACCATTTGACTGATACGCATTCCCACCCAAGCTGAAGACGCTTGTGGTAATGAAATATGAACAGAACATATACTTAATGCTGATACAGTGGTTGCCTGTAATTCAGATTATCAGTGAACTGTGGAAGTCTGATGTTATTCTGCTAAACATCTCATTTATAATGAGATTCACACACCTTCAACTATGCACAAGCAACAAATTCTATTATTTACTGCACAACTGAAAATTCAAAAATGTTGGCAGACATTACTATTGGTGAGTTTAACAGGATTTTAGTAGCTTTAAAAATTACCTCTTGCAAAAAGTTTTATGTTAACAGGAAGGGTGATATGATATGTAGGAGGACCTAAGGTGAGAGGAAGACAAGGAGTAAGGAAAGGAGGAGAAGGAGAGAAGCTAGGTGATAAGAGGGAGAAAGAGAGAGAAAGAGAGAGGGGGACATGTTCATGTGTCTCCACCAGTCAAAGATAATTGATATATCTAGGTTGGGTATGGAGTTATACTTCTGATTGAGCATTACCAAATTTATAAAGTCTTTGATTAACATTTAAAAAAAAATTGTATAAAAGCAAAAAGGAAGCCAGGCAGTGGTGGCGCATTTCTGAGTTCGAGGCCAGACTGATCTACAGAGTGAGTTCCAGGACAGCTAGACTACACAAAGAAACCCTGTCTTGAAAAAAACTAAAAAGGGCAAAAAGGAAAAGGGGGCATGAGATAGGGGTTTTGTAGGGAGGGGAATTGGGGAAAGGGGATGACATCTGAAATGTAAATAAAATATCCAATAAAAATAAATAAATAAATAAACGAAAAAAAATTAACCTCTTGCTCATATTAAAATATTTAGACAAGTGTTCACTATAATAGTAATATTATAGTGAAATAGTATACAGACTGATTAAGACAAAGAGGTGTGTGGTATTAATGAATTCAGAGGAAAATATAAAAAAATCTAGTGCTTACTATGTGCCAGATATTGTTTTAGTATAAGTAACTTAGTCAAGATCATAAAAAATATTATGTTTGAGTCAGTCATATATCAGACTTGGATAATATATGTGCAAACTGACATATTCACACGCAGAAATAAAGAAAAAAGTCTTGAAAATGCAAGCATTCCTGTGACCACAAAACTAAGATAAGGCAGTAATTCATGTAGAATTTGACTCAAATGAAGTAGAAAACCTTAGTGAGGCTGAACTAAATAAACTAAACATATACTACCTCCTAATTACCCAAAAGCACAGTCCTTAGATTGAGAATAAAATCTAAGTACATAAAAATCAGCAGGAAAATATACATATAGCCTGTATGACACCTTGGGGCAAAGTCTGTACTGATAATTAAAAAGTCTGATGAATTAATCCCATGTTTGACCTTTCTATTTCTCTAATTTTGGTTTTCTTTGGTATAGAACACATACCACATGGTTGTATACCTATATGGCCTTCAATGTTCTATCATGGTGATGAGAACCGATTTAAGACTAAAATAATTAAAGATCACTATTTGGTGCTCCTCAGTTGACTGGTTAATGCTTTATCTGGCACCTCATTGAGGAGGACTTACCTGGCCCAAATGGGAGATATCTAACAGCAGAGTCAACTATCTGAAGAGTTGTTTTTAATTATGTTTAATCTGAATTTTTAGTGTTAAAACAAAAATTTGGTGACTTATAAGCAGTATGAATTTAATTCAATGTGGAGTCTATTCTACTGAAATAGTGTTACAAATCTTCATTTTTAATATACACATTGCAAATCCTCTAACATGGTAAATGAATGGTATATATAGAAATCATATATAATTCAGTCTGTAACACTAAAACTACATAAAGGTCTCTATGGCTATGGGGACAAACCAGAACATTAGGAGGTAGCTTTTCTTTTGGGAATTCTGGACTATAAATATAAGCACACTCGAAAAAGAGATAATGACATCTGTTTAGAAGTCAAAATATGTTAACATAAGACTTCACATATAGAAGACACTGAAGACTTACAGAAAACAAAAGGTTCTTAAAAGGTGATGTAGTAATAAAACAAATCAGGCACTATCTTAAAAGGTCATAAGACATTCTTAATTCTGACTGACAGAGACCTGGGAGGTGGGAGACTCTCAAGACTCAAAGGCCATGAGGGACCTTGGATGAAATACCCTATAGTGGGGGGAGGGAACTTGTAGAGCCCACCTCCAGCAGAAAGACAAGACATCAAGTGAGGGATGGGGCTGCCATTCCACAGTCAAAAATCCTGACCCAGAATTGTTCCTGTCTGAAAGAACTGCAGGGACAAAAATGGAGAAGAGCCTGAGAAAAAGGAGATCCAGTGACAGGCCCAAACGGAGATTCAGCTCCCTGACACTATTACTGAGGCTATGGAGTGCTCACAAAAGGGACCTATTATGACTATCCTCTGAAAGACACAACAAGAAGCTGAAAAAGTTAGATGCAGATATTTCCACCCAACCAATGGACAGAAGCTGGTGTCCCTGTAAGAGGACCAGCAGTCTCAACTGACCTGGACCCCTGAGATCTCTCAGACACTAGGCCACCAACCAGGCAGCATACACCAGCTGATATAAGGGCCCCAACACATGTAACAGCAAAGGACTGCTAGGTCTGGGTCTAGACTCAGACAAAGAGGATGCACCTAACCCTTAAGAGCCTGGAGGCCCCAGGGAGTGGGGAGGTCTGGTGGGATGGGGGTGAGGACATTCTCAGGGAGATGGGGTTGGGGGTAGGGGACAGGCGGGGTTAGGGTGGAAGAAGAGGAGATATGGGATGTTGAACAGTCAAGAGGGTGGACCAGGAGGGAAATAAAGTCTGTACTGTAAAAAGATTAAATAAAATTTAAAAATAAAATTGTTACTCCTAAGGTAATTAATAGAAAACAGCAATCGCTGTTACTTCTCACAGTTCAGTTATCTTACAATACATACCTCTGCCATACATTCTCATACTTTCCATGTAAGTTGCAAGGTTTTCTGCTACCAAAGTAACTAGGGCATGATTGTGCTGTAGTTGATTGATTAAATCATGGCGATAAAATACATGGGGACTTCGCTGACTTTGACTGAAACGAGAAGAACTTAACAATATAATTAGGCAATTAAAGTCTTGCAATCAAACGTTTATTACAACTAAATTATTAGCTACTAATTAAAAACTCAAAAGATAGCTTTAATCATTTACTTCCTCAATGACATTAAACAATTTAAAAAATAAAAATTGTATTACTTGAAAATCAATAATCAGTTTGTGTCTATTACTATAATATGGCAGTAGCAAAGCATTTTTATAAGAAAACATGACATTTTGAAAATTACAAAGATCTAAACTTTTTTGTATAACTAGTATTGTAATTGCTGGTCAATGTTTTTTACATTATCATCAATATCATCATCATCACCATCACCACCATCACCATCCAAACAGATGACTTAGCAGGAAAAGGAATTTGAACACTTGAGTTTGAGCCCCATTATCCTCATTTTGCAAAGTGAGAACATGTTGCCTTCTGACTGCCATACAAAAATGAGTTCCTACTCCCCCTCCCCTCCAAAATAAAAGAATGTAGTAAAATTTAAAAACTATTAGCTGTTTAAGTTACACTCCGGGAATATTTAATTTGCAGCCAAGTTGTTCTTGTCACTAGAAAGATACTTAATTCCTTTTCAATTTGTTTTGTCACAAAACAAATTTCATAGTCAACTTTCATACTACCATTCTAGTATAGAGAAGGTCATTAATTTCTAGGAGAGTACCTGAATACTATGTCTAACTGGTAGATTTCAGAAAGGTCAAGTGGCACATGTACCCTGGGCCAAACATACTCAACATAGATTACTTTGACAAACATTACTTTTTCCTCCATCTGCATTTATTACACAAGAAAACCATGATTATTTAGAGAATGCTCCTAAGATTATGATTGTATTGTTCATACTTCAGCTATGAATATTAGTTCCACTACACTCAGCTTTCTTTCACGCCACATAATTTTTCCTTCTATGCCAACCATTTTAACTCATTCCCAGAAAAAGAGGACAATTTGTACCTAATAAACAGATTTTGAAATCTTAAGATAGTACATTTATCTTATCCATTAATTCACTTTCTTTAAAAAAAAGAATCCTTATTTTTAATACATGCGTTAGTGTCTGTGCACCATGTGTCTACTGTGGCCTAAACTGAGCATGGGATCCCCGGAAAGTCCAATTACAAATAGTTGTGAGCTGAAGTCCAGTCCTCTGGAAGGCTACCCAATAATATTGAGCACTGTATCATCTCTTCAATACCTGTTTTTTTTATTTTGTTTTGTTTTTTTTTTTTTTTTAGCATTTTCCCCCCGTAAGATAGGGTTTCATTCCGTAGTCCTGGCTGGCCTAGAACTCACTGTGCAAACCAGGTTGGCCTGGAAACCACAGAAATCCGTTTACCTCTGATTCCTAAACACTTAGATTAAGAGTGTGTACCACCATGCCTGACCTAAGATAGTATACTTTAAAAATGATATTAAAAAAATCAGTGTTCTATCATAACATCTACTGTCACTTAAATCTCCATGCAATTTAAATCTTCTAAATTAGCTTTAAAATAAAAAAAACAAAACAATCTTTTGTTTGTGAAAACTACCATGTGACAGCATGAAACAGCAAGATCACCTTGATTTTAATACTGATCATTTAATCATGCCTTACTTTCTTCATCAATGAAACAAAGGAGGTAGGAATGACAAAAGATTCTTTTGTTCCAAAAGGAGCCCTTTTCTTAGTTTCCTGTCACTCCATTAACTTTCTTTAAAATTTTCTTTTACAAACTGAAATTAACAAACCATGAATAAAAATATTTAAATTGTCTAGTTTTAAAAGTCTTACCTCAAATTTTGAGGTGCTTCACCAAACAAACTACAAATTTCTCTAATTTGTTTCAGTGCAGGAATGACCCATTTGTCATTTGTGCGAAGTTCTTCGATGAAGCGATCTATCCACTGGATCTTTTGGGTGTCCCGGTCCTTAAACAATTTTAGTGTTTTATAAAGATCAATACACTCAGGAGAATTCTATCTTATCTAAGTCATAGTATTGAAAGATAAATGTATAATATAATGAAATTGAGCTAAATTCCAATAACTCACGGAATTATAAAGTTGTTTTTTCTTAAGATTAGCATGATAAATATTATACTGTAATTGAAAGAGTTTAATTTTTTTAAAAAGTGCTCTAGGTATGCCTTAACTTCAAATTACTACCAAATTCTAAAAAGTAAATAACTAAAATTTATTACATACATTCAGCAAAGTTTGACTTACAATTTACTAGGTTTGAGATTTATTGTTTTAATTAAAAAAAAGATTCTATCTCATCACAGAATCATGCATAACATACAACACCCTGATGTTATGATCTACTACCTAGGAAATTCTACTAATTGTTCTTAATCTTTTATGTGCAAAGAAAGTATTTATCTCCAAAGTTTCTAACGCGGCTTTAATATTATGTGATCTATTTGAGTCCTTTACCATACATATGACAACACTATCACTAAATGACCTACTGTTTGTACTTCCTCTTCCATAGAGACTCAGTTGGCTCTTAAAACTGCCTAAGAAAGGCAGACTTAGATGAACAATTCTTGAAATCATTAGAAAGATAATGTTAGAATAACCTAAAATTATTCTGTACTTTAGCCACCCTACCTAGTACTGTAGGAGCATAAAAGTTATACAACCAAGCCAACAACACCTCCTTACCTGGGAGCAACTATAATCTAGTATTTTGATGTGAGCACTAAGAGCCAAGTCCATGATATCTACAGGCACATCATCACTGTGAGCTAGATTCCACAGAAGGTTCAACACTTTATGTGCCATCACACCATCTTTATCATCTTCTGCAAGACGACGGATCAGCTCAAGGAGCTTTTCACGTTGTTTCTTACTTGCATTTGTCCAACTGGCCTAGAAAGACATTTAAATGACAATGAAAAACTTTATTTCATTTTCTCCTCTTTATTTTAGGGTAGTGTAGATCTCTCTTGAGTTTGAAACCAACCTGGTCTACACAGTGAGTTTGCAGCCAGGGATACAAAGTGAGATACACTCTAACTAAAAAAAAAAGTGCTTGTTATTTAGCAAGCTCTTGATAAACATTTACTAATCCAAAGGGGAAAATAAATTAATCATTAAGGAACTAATTATTAAGGAATTATCAAAAGATTATCCTGAGAGAAAGAAGACCCAAAGGATGTAATAACTGTTTTTATTTCTTTTCTTTCAAGGCTGTCACTGGTCATATATCACCACTATTTCAGGAGTCACCTCAACATGGAGAATGAATGACTATTTACTTTAAGGCACTCACAATAACTGTTTACATTATTTCTACAGTTGTCTTTATGGGGAAAGTATACACAGCAAGTTTATCTTTTCAAGTGTAAAATGTGAAGATGTATTTTAAAATGCAAAAACATTCATTAATTTGTTCCCTTCAAAGCACTAAAATTTTCAACAAGACATCCAATTTATAACTTTTAATGTGTTAAAACTAATTTTAGAAACTTAATGAAAATATGGGCTTTTAGGATTTATACCTAGTGACTGACTTAATATGCCTGGGGTCATTTCTTCCCTTACTGTGAAATATACATTGAAGATGTAAACTGGTTTCATTATAAGAGTACCCAGTGTAGACATCTATGTAAACATTACTGACATTAAAAACTGTATGTGGTGAATAGAATCCTAGGAGCCATCTGGGACTATTTCTGAAGTTTATGTTAATTGAATCAAGGTACAGAAATTACTACATAGTTTCAGTCCTTTTTCAGTATTCTGCCAATGAAATTCATCCATGTTAGTAAATCATTCCAGTTTGTTTATTCCCATTCTCATGGAGTATTCCATTATATGAACATCTGTTATATATCCTCTCTACAGAGACATTTGTAGCTATTACAAACCAATTCAGTTCATGTGTTTTTAGACATGCAACCTGCTGTATATATGCAAGAATCTTTTGATGTTTGGGATTGATTGAGAGCCTTGTTATGGTAGCCAATTGTTCTACTGCTGAGCTATACTGACAGTCTCAGAATATTACACTTCATCAGAGACACCACAGAACCTTCCAAAGTGTTACAGCAACTTATATTCCCAGTCAGAATGACTATTTTTTAGTAGTAATACTTTGTGAATGATATAATGCCAATAGTTATAAGACCCTCCCTTTGTAAGCACTTATAATGCTATGTTCTTAATTCATAAATTCACTAACCAATTAACCATGCACTGAATCTCAGAAACTGATGAGACTGTTAACACTATATAAAATTACATGACAGAACCAATGTGAGTATGACTGTATGGTCTGGCACTGCCTTGTAAACTGCTATATTTCTATTAAGTTATGCTTTACCTGAGTATAGAACCAGAACATCATTGTATTGATATTTCTTTTATTGCCATCTCTTATGTTCCTCACAATCTTCCTTTCCTACTTTTCTACACTTCAACCTATTTCCACAATAGACTGGGAAAAGGAATTCAAAATAATAATCTGAATTGTGAACAAGAGTCTTTATTAGGGCTATTATCACTATCATGAAAATGAAAATTAAGTTCTTAGAAAGAAAACACTGGCAAAGTCTTTCAAGCCAGATAAAGTCCTTTCACATCAGAAACTATCTTATGAGCTTTTTAAGTATTTGTGGGTTAAGAATAACTTGTAGTTCTATGAATCAATTCTATCTAAATATAAAATGGTAATAACTTCACTGTGTTAATAATTACCTTAAAGCAATCAAAGAGATGATCAAGTTGTTCAGGAGAAAAATCCCATGCCAATTTGGCCAGTAGATCATGTACATTCTTTACAATGGCTTCATGTTTCCCTGCCTATTGATAAATAAAAACAAAGACCACATAGCACACTAGACTGTCAACAATAGAAACATTATCTATACCGATTGCTAATGACCATCAGGAAATTATCACCAATTAATCGCTAAATAAAATTCTTAACTATTGATTTTTAGATCTAAAATCTGACAGTTTCATTTCTGGATATACATAGTTAACGTTCTTTAGGAAATATCAAATTTTTAATTAGTTTATTGAATAAATTACTACGACTACTTCTTCTTCTTCTCAAACTGGAACTTTCAACACTCAAAGGCAAAGCTATTTTCTCTATTTCTATAAAGTAAAAAACGAAAACAACAAAAAACAAAAAACTAAAAACTAAAGCTTTATAAATTAAAATTCAACAATGTTTATGTAGTTTCTAGCTTTTAAAACCTTTTCATAAAGGTTGCTAATACTTCTGAAAGTTTTAAGTCTTTTGGAATTGAGTGATTTAACTATACTGAAGAACTAAGTCTATTAAGAGGTCAATGATAGATGTGTATTTATTTTCCCAACAGATATTACTTTATTTTCTGGTACTAAGTCAATCAAGCACAGTGTGCCACTGAGCTGTTTGTATCCCTAGCCCTTATTTTCTGGGTCAGAAGCCTAAGCTACTATAGGGTTCACAATTCTCCACTTGTACACTTCCCATGTGCTGAGATTGCAAATATACACAAGCACACTCCATTTCCCTTATTTTATTTTTTGCCTCTTTTAACTTTTGCCAAATCTGAACTGTTGACTATTGAAGCATTATTGATAATTTCTTCCAGAAGGATTTAAAAGGTTTCAAGAGCCTTACCTGTGCTGCCCATATATTATCAAGATCTTGCAAGGTCAGTGCTTTTTCTTTTATGACAAAGCGCAGAATCTTTTCTAGTTTCTCTACATATTGTGGTTGATGAAGACTGTCACGTAAAACTATGGATAAAATGTTGTTCTGCTGTATCCATTCCTAAAGGTAATTTAAGAGCCAGGTTTCAAAACAAAACATGAAGACTTTTTTAAAGTACTAAAATATAATTTAAAGAATACATAGAAATCCAAAAGCATATTTACAAATAGGCAAAAATGCATTGTATTCATAAAATTTACTTTAAAAAATTTACAGTAAACTCTTCTCTTTTACTCCTAAAATGGCATCTTGCTATGTAGCATAGGCTAGTCTTAAGTTTGTGAGCTTCATGCCTCCACATCCATCCCAAGTGCTGGGTTGGGAACTACCATACCCGACAAAGTAATTTATTGCGGAATATCTCCATAACTTATAAATTCTGAAATCATAAAACGGTATTATAGATTCTAGCACTTAACTCACAAAAATATTATTTAAATGCAACAATCACTTAAGGTTTAAGTAGAATAGGCACAGGGCCATTTTTGGTATTTGGTTCATTAAACTAATTCTGGCCCAGAATGGTTTTAGTATTAGGTTAAAAGATACTCTTTAAAAGACTTTGATTCATTAATTGACTGTCATGTACTGGATGCTGTTGTCACTTGCATCTTTGAAATCTAAGAGATACATTTTCTTAGCACAGTAAACAGCACTGGAATCTGAATCAAGTCTTCATACTTTCACTGTTTGTTTCTGTACTACTATGCTAGACTAAGCCAGCTTGACTGTCATTTACCTAACTTCAAAAGCAATAAAGTAGGACTCATGAATTTTTTTTATAAAAAGATAATCCAGTATTCAACTTTCTTAGAATAAAGGTAGATGAGCCCAAAATGTGCTATAAATATGAATCTTTTTAGCTAATATAAGTTTAAAAATTCCCAATTTGTTAAAGAAACTTTTCTAAAATATTAACAAATATACAGCAATGTCAAACTATCACAAAAATTTTTATACACTGAATGATATTTTCTATATGCTTTACTTAGGATGGGTCACACAGCTCAGGGACCAACAACATTCTCAATGCATACAGACACATGATATACACAAATCTAGACATCTACCACACCACCGGACCTCCTAACCCAGGGATTGGTTTAAATATCCTGTATTTTCTTTTTGCTGACAACTAAACCAAAGGTTTCATTCAATGAACTAGCTATACTTCCTCATAGTTTCTTTTTAAATCACATTCTAATCATTTACCCGATTAACAGAAGAGATTCTTGGAAGTAAAGATACTGGTTTGCTAAGATGTCTCATGATCGCCACATACGTACTCAAATAACATAAGTTTTATAATAAGTAACTTGTTACAGCAGCCATACATAAATATATATATATATATATATATATATATATGAGAAATAAACATTTTTCTAAGTATTTAATGCCAAAATGATACAAAATTACACACTTTAAAAACAAATCCTCAAAATCAAGACAAAAGGTAATTTGTGTAGCTCATACTCTTATAGATAGATAGATAGATAGATAGATAGATAGATAGATAGATAGATAGATAGAGAAAGAGAGGGGGGAGGAGGACAGACAGACAGATCTCAATATGTAACCATGACTGGCCTTTAAGCATGTAGCAAATATCCCTGTTTCTGCTTCTGCAGTGCTAGATTCTGATAGTGCCCCATCATACCCTCCTGTGTATTTTCTGTTTTCAAGTCATTAATTGGAATTGTCATATGTACATGCCCCTTCTTGAATTGTTTCAAATACTATCTCATTCATTCTCGAGCTTACTTCTACAATTTTTATAGCGAAATTTGCAATAATCTAATAATTACATTCAACAATAAATTTATCAAAGACATATTCAGCCACCAAATAAGTATGCTACTTTAAAATTTCAAAATTAACAAAGTTGTAAACTAACCAAAAGATTCAATTTTCAACTTAAATTTAGAATGCTAACATTACTAATTTTACTGACAGTCATTCTAGGCTTAAATGCTTATTACTCACAGCCATTCTCTCTGCTGTGAGCCACTCTTCTTCCTCAGGACTGCCGTGACGATGGGTATAGTATGACACACTGGAAATCACCTTATTAACCTCATTCAGTGCATTCATCTTTCCGTTGAAAGAAGAAATTTGCAACAATCTGTAAGAGAAATTCAGCTGTAAATCAACTCTAAAAATTCATGTAAATAATTATTTCCAAGGTAAATAGATAACTTACCTAAGTATCATTTTTAACCTAAATATTTCTAAGTTCTTTACAGTTTCTTCTTGTCCAGGAACTCGTGAAGCTAAATTCTTCAATGATTTAATAATCATTGAAAGAGCATCATTTTTGGCTTCATTCTTTGCTTCTTTCTTTAGCTCTTCATCAGTTAAGTTTTCTAAAAACTGTGGAACCATTTCTATTATTGGAAGAAAGTATTTTTTCACCGTGTGAAGAGTAAGAAACTCATAGCACTGTCCAAATGGTCTGAAAGAGAAGAAACTCCTGTAAATACTCAATTTTTTAAGCATCAATTTAGTAAATTCTCATAGTACATGTATTATTATTTTTTTTGGGGGGGGAGGATATGTATTATTTTTAAAAACATTCTGGCTGTGTGTTTATGTATTCACATTTGGATAAGGTATATGCAGATGTCCTCAAAAGCCAGAGATGCTGGATCCTCCTAAAGTTGTTTGGTGTTAAAGACAGTTTTGAGGTACCTGCCATAGGTACAGGGAATAAAACTCAGGTCATCTGAAAGAACAGCCACTTAACTAACCACTGAGCCATCTCTCCAGCCCCAATTAATCCATTTCTGATCTGAGCCAAAATAACAGAAACTACTAACATATTAAACATTTGACTTTAAATGTTACTTACTTAATAAGGGCTGCAATTATCTGAACATTTAATGCTGATCCATTAATAAAACGATCGTGCAGTATCTGGAATCCATTTAAAGTGCCAAATTTGTTGAGGAGATCCACTAGCCAACCCTGCAATACAATTAACAAAAGTTTACTTTCTTGGCATTTACAAAGCACTATTTTGACTATTAAAGCCAATTAATGTTAAATCATTCTTGTAAAGGCTTCAAAACATTCACAGTAATCGACCTGTGATGCAGCAGCAAAAAAATAGTAAGCATGAATTAATAGATTACAGGAACACACTGCTTGTTAAACTACGTTTCCATCTCAGCTATCCTACCTTTAAGAGTAATAGTAGATAGACTTTAGTAAATACCTAAAAGCACTTGTATTAAAAACAATTTAGCCGGGCGGTGGTGGCGCACGTCTTTAATCCCAGCACTTGGGAGACAGAGGCAGGTGGATTTCTGAGTTGGAGGCCAGCCTGGTCTACAGAGTGAATTCCAGGACAGCCAAGGCTATACAGAGAAACCCTGTCTCAAAAAATCAAAAACAAAACAAAACAAAAAAAAAACCCCAAAAAAGACCTTAAATAGATCAAAGAAAATCTAATGTAACAAATTCTGAGACAAATTCTTATCGTAGTTTATAAGTATTTAAATTTGCCACATAAATAATCTTGAAGCCTAAAAGTGAACTGTCAACTGAAAACTAACCCTTATGTTTGCAGGAATTGAATGTCTACCATAAGCAAAGGCATAGGTTTGATTAACTACTTGTCTTGCAAGACGAACAAAAAGAAAAAAATATTAAAACAAATTATAATGTTTTATTATTTTTCCATCAAGCTTGCAATTGAAAACTTAAAATGAACTAAAAGATTACAAAAGAATTAAATATATCTGAAAACGAAGTATTAAGACAACCTTTTTTACACCTTGCCACCCTCTAAAAGGTCATGTTTTAAAAGCCAGTGAGGGACTGAAAAGATGGCTCAGTGGTTAAAAGTACTGACTACTCTTTTGAGAGATCCTGAGTTCAATTCCCAGCAACTACATGGTGGCTCACAACCATCTGTAATGGGGATCCAATGCCCTCTTCTGGTGTCTGAGGACAGCGACAGGGTACTCATACATGAAATAAATAAAAAAAATTTTTTTAAACAAAAAAAGCCAGTGAGGGGAAAGAAAGACAATTTCTTTATGTCCTAAGCAAAAACAACACCTACAGCTACTATAGGTGACTGCTGAATAAAAGACTTTAATGCTAATATTTATTTTGTTTAGTTTTTTTTTTTTTTTTTTGGAGACATGGATCTCACTGTATAGCCTTGGCTGTCCTGGAATGTGCTCTGTAGACCATGCTGGCCTCAAACCTCAGAGAGAGCTACCACCTTCCTGTGCCTCACCATGCCCAGCTGTTAATATTTGTTTTAAAGACCAAATACAAAAAACTAATTATAGCAACATAAATTCTAAGTTCTCTAAGAAATCTATACTACCAATTTCAGTATATTTACTATTTTCCTACATTTTACTTTGCTCTTAGAAGACCATTTCTAGGTCATTAAACTCAATTTTTTTTTTATATGTGTGAGTGTTTGTCTGCAGGCATTTGCACAATGTGCATGTCTGGTGCCCAGAGACCAGAAGAGAGCTTTGGATCTACTAGAGCTGAAATTAAGGATAATTGTGAGCTAACATATGGGTGTTGTCAACTGAATCCAGTTCCTCTTTAACCACTGAGCCATCTCTTTTGCCCCAAGCCCAAACAAAGTTTACCAGATCTCTCTTCTTGTTAAAAAAAAAAAAAAAAAAAAAAAAAAAAAAAAAAAAAAAAAAAAAAAAAGGAAAAAAAAAAGGAAAAAAAAAAGAAAAAAGTACGTATTTGTTATGTGATATATTTTTAAAAATTTCTTCACTAAGGTGCTGAGCATGGTAGTATATGCATTATTTATCTATTCTAGCCCTTAGGAGGCAGAGACAGGCAGACTTCTGCGAGTTTAGGGCCAGCTTGGACTGTGAGTTCTGGGAAAGCCAGGACTACACAGAGAAACCTTGTCTTGGTAACTAGAATAAGACTACTGAGTTGATATACTTAAGAGTTATTAGCCGGGCAGTGGTGGCACTTGGGAGGCAGAGGCAGGTGGATTTCTGAGTTTGAGGGCAGCCTGGTCTACAGAGTGAGTTCCAGGACAGCCAGGACTACACAGAGAAACCCTGTCTCAAAAAACCAAAAAAAAAAAAAAGTTATGTATATTCTTTCTCTATTTTTAAGAATTTATGTTTCTGAGTGTTTTGTCTCCATGTATGTGCACCACACGCCTGTGGAGGTCAGGAGGAATCAGATGCCTGGAACATCAAACCAGTCCTACACAGAAAATTTTTGAAATGATTTCATAGCCTAGAATGTACATGCACTTTTATATGTAGTTTTACCTATATTTTTGATACACTTTTTTTTTTTAAAAAGAATTGCATATATGCTGGCTGTAGTGAGTGGCACACACCTCTAATCCCAGCACTCACTCAGGAAGCAGAGGCAGCTAGATCTCTTGAGTCTAGTTTACATATTGAGCCCAAGGATACTCAATTTTGGAGAGTACTTCCTTTATGTTTTAAAAATATCCATAGTGTCTGCATCCAACTAGGGACAGAGTTGAAAATTCTGACCAATATATCCTTGATAATTTTTTAAAAAGTTTACGAAGACTCAACTATAAGAAATCACAAAATTCCTCAGATTTCAGTAACTAGTAGACAAAACTCTCCAGAAATATGGATTATATCCATAATCTAACAAAAATATATACAAAATATATATTCAAACATATACAATTATATATATGATATAATTATATATACAATTATATAATATAATTATATATAATATATTCAAAATATATTCAAATATATACAAATACATTCAAAGGCTTTGAGTGTCTCTTTCGTGACAGTTTTTGTATAAGAATCAGATTTCAAATACATAAAATATCTTCAGCAAGTCACTCCAAATCTTTGCATTAGCCATGTTAAATCGAGTTATTTTCTGTGAGCCCCTTAGGTAGAAGATTACTGACCCCACTGAGAAAAAAAATGGAATATAAGAAATGTAGGTATAGACAGACTTCTCCACCCTTACTATCCCCACAGGGTCTCTCTGCATAGTCCCAGCTGTCTTGGAATTTGCTTTGTAGACCAGGCTAGCCTCTGCCTCTCTGGAATCAAAGGTGTATACCACCACGCCTGGCTAGATGGAACTTTTGACTTTGAAGATCATTATTACTTTGATGGTAACTGGATGCTACTCAAGCAACAACAAGCCATCTAGTGGCAACAATATGAACTGGAAAAATAACAGTTCTAAGTTTAACACAATTGTTGGCTTGGTTCTTAAGCACTGCTCTTACAGAGAAATTGGGTTCAATTCCCATTACCAACATGGTGATTCACAACACTCCGTATCTCATTTGTATTTTATTTGTATGTTACAGGGGATCCAATGCCTTTTTCTGGCCTTACGAAGAGCACCAGGCTTGCACAAAGTGCACAAACACACATGCAGGCATATAACTCATTCAAATAAAATTTAAATCTTGAAAAAAGGTGTCCCTAAAGTCTAAAATTTAGAAGTTATGTATTACTAGCACTTACTAAAGAAAATAAAATTATAAAAGTATAAAATTTAAAGTGTATAGTAAAAAAAACTACCAAGTACAGCCTTGTTTATACTACTATAGAAAATTTTAGTAAAATTTCAAAGATTTGCTATCCTGTTTCCTCCTCCTCTTCTTCCTCTTCTTCTTCCTCCTCCTCTTCCTCTTCTTCCTCCTCCTCTTCCTCTTCTTCTTTTGTTTTTTTTTTTTCAAGACAGGGTTTCTCTGTGTAGCCCTGTCTGTCCTGGAACTCCTCACTCTGTAGACCAGGTTGGCCTCTAACTAAGAAATCCGCCTGCCTCTGCCTCCCAAGTGCTGGGATTAAAGGCTACTATCCTGTTTCTATTTTGTAATTTCTATTATTTTACTTTTGTGATGTATTATTAAACATGTATAGCACATATCTATTTTGAAATTTAAAAAAACTTAGAATACATGAAATCATGGCCTTATTGATTCACACCTGAGATTTTTATCAGTCATAATCTCCTTTATTATTATTATAAAGGAAATGTTATATTTTAAACCAATTATGACTATTTCCAGGTTGACTAAAAGATAACAGGAATTAAGTATAGCTAATTAACATGGAGAAAAATTTTAGGAAGCCATAAGCACTGAACTAAAATGCTATGACTATGCAAAAAGGCTCCTGGTGCTATATATAAAAGTCTCAAAATACATTTGGTTGTCAGATGTCAATTATTACTACACAGAAAAACTAGTAGTACAAACAATAAAGTATAGCTTTGGTACAAAATAAAGAATTCAAAACATAATGCAGAACCTCTTTTAGAGTATAATTAAGCCAGTCTTTTGCCAAGTTACCAGGAGACTGAGGTTAAAGTTCTATGGCAGAACAATACGATCTTAATAAAAATTTGAAAATAACAAAGTAACATACTTTTGGTGATCGAGGATCAGGAGAACGAGCAAAGAGTTCATCTTCAGCCAACTGAGCACTTGCAGACACTGACTCGCAGGGACGTGTACCATTGTAGATATGGAATTTGCAATGAGGATTTAAGGCCATGGCAAGAAGTTCTAGAAGCGGAAACCAATCTTGGGCTAATTTAGCCACACATAGCTCCACCAGGCGATGAGTATTGTTAATAATACATCTCTGTTATATATGGGAGAAAGGTGATTTAGAATATGAAAACATTGCAATTTCAAACAGATGTAACCCTAATTACTCTTAATGTTAAATGAGCTCCCCGTTTTTTATACTGATAGATACTAGTTGATCCACTAGTACTATGACCAAATTAATTTGCTTTCAAAAAGCTACTTGGTTAAAAATGAAGTGGGTACTATGAGTTGCCAAATTCTCCTGTTATCTTCAACAAGATACAAATTCCCATTTTTCTACAACTGAAATAATATATCAGTTACCCCAGATGGAAGACTATATAATGTCAAGCTGTGTATTTCTAAATCTAAGAAATTATGCTAAACCAGATAGTGGGACTTTTACCCCATGGTCATAATTGAAAAAAATGGTTCAGACCACAAAACATCAACTGCTTTATGACTATTTCCATACATAGAAAGAAACAGGTTTGTAGCATTTACAGCATCTTATTAGATCAAAAACAACTTCTTTCACTGCTGAAGTAAAATCTGACTTCATCCTACAAATAATGAGTACTGAAGTATTTGTTTTTGTCTCTATTCAATGTTTGGAGATATTAGGGGCTTGAGATCACTTTAAGTAGTCTTAAAAAGAAATCACAACTGTAAATTGAATCAAGGCTACAGAACTGTTTAAACAGTAGCTCATGATTCCAATACTTAGGAACTTTAGGTGCCCAAATTAAAATATACATGTGAGTTCATTTGTCATTACTTCTGTAACACTGACCTTTCTGGTATCCCTAAGACCTGTGTTATATTTTCCCCATCTTGGGCATTTTGCCTTTAATACATAAAATAGCAGCACATTTTATAATTGTTAGCACCAGACTTTCAATAAAATGTGATCTGCCTAAGGTCACAAGGTACTGGAGAACCAGAGAGAAAGATTAAACAAGTATTTTAAACTCTAAAATCTCATGCTAATTTTAAATGTTCATGCTGCCTCCAAAGAGATGAATTAATATCAAATTACTTTAAAAGTTATACTTTTACACTCTAATATACATACACACACAAACACACTTGTTCTTCCCATCCAAAGGATCACTATATAATCTGCTTTTTAAAAGTCAAATGGAAAACTCACATGAATTTCAAACTTCCAGCCACTCACTGCTTCATCTGTAAGGATTTTTGTGAATGAGATTGTTAGCCCATCTCGGAAAAATCGCTGACATGCTTCACTTTTAACATCAAGGCCTAAGAAAGGGAAGAAAAAAAATAATTATTATGCTCAACTATATAATGAAAGGCATAAGTAATCAAAAACCTGGATAACAAGCTAACAGTTGAAGAGCACAGCTGGGGAAAAATGCTCACAATGAAATACCATTATTGTTATTTCAAAGTTTCTGTTTGAAACTTAACTCATAATTATTATTTAAAAAAAATTTAAGTGTGTATGTAATGGCCTGAGTTTATGCCATGCTAAGTGCAGGTGTTTAGGAGCTGGTATTACAGGTGGTTGTGGGCCACCAGTCATGGGTGCTAGGAACCAAACTTGGGTTTCTTCTCTAAAAAGAGCAAGCATCCATAAATGAACTACTTGGCTATTTCTTCAGCCCTCCCACCCTAAATAAAATTTTAAAATAATTATGCAAAAGTATATTTAATGTGATAATATTAATAGTAACTCAAGACTGGGGATATAACATTGTGAAGGCAGCTAGTCTTAACATGTACAAGATCTTAGGTTTAATCATCAAGGAAGTAAAAATAAATAAAAAAATTAACTGAAAATACTACAAATTACGACACTGTACCACCTTAAACCCAAAATGATGGTCAGTATCATGTGACAGAGACTCTAAGTATTTCATATCAGTTTGTTCTGAAAATAAGCCTTAAATTTTACATTTCATAATTATTTTTTTTAAATATTAGTTTGCAAACTAGGTACTTATATATAAATTTGTATTTTTACCATTCTCTGAATGACTAAGTACAATGAATCATTTTGTCTTCTTTTATTTTACTATCTATACACATCTTTCTTCTTCCAAGCCAAGAACCTATTTTATCTTCTTTTTAAAAATGTATTATTTACCGGGCAGTGGTGGCACACACCTTTAATTCCAGCACTTGCGAGGCAGAGGCAGGCGGATCTCTGAGTTCGAGGCCAGCCTGGTCTACAGAGTGAGTTCCAGGACAGCCAGGAGTACACAGAGAAACCCTGTCTTGAAAAAAAAAATGTATTATTTATGTATGTTCCTGCATGCATGTATGATCTGAAAAGATGGGTGCTATAGAGTACATATGGAAGTCAGAGGACAACTGTGAAGTCAGTTGTCCTGAAGTCAGTTGCTCCTTCCACCTTTAAGTGGATTCCAGGGGTTGAATTCAGATCATCAGGCCATTTTATCAACTTTTATATCCTTGCTTCATCTAATCTGATTATGTGTGATATTTAAATTGAGCCTTATCTAAAATAAACTAGTGCTAAAAATAAATATGAGGAAGGTATATAAGCCACTGAATGTCAACAGAATGAACTGAAATACCATGTTTTTATTACACAGTTAATGTTTAGACTATAACTAGCAATGTTCATTTAAATTGTGGAAAACAACAATCATCTGAATAACTTATTTTATAGCTTTTCAAGATTGATAAGGCATAATAAACATTCCTTAAACCAAGGAGGAATAACTAATGTGAGATAAAATTCCCCTTGTCAGGGAATGCCATGAACTCAAGCAAGGTACTATAAAGACATTAATTATGACAATAACTAATATAATTTGCTTATTGTCAGTTATAACACAACTGTAGTGGTATGTTTTGGTTAAGTGTCCAAAAGTTTTGGTCACCACTCTCTGGTGATTACGGGGACTTGGCTGACCCTTTAAGAGGCAGAATCTAGTAAACAAGAACCTGAAAAAAGTAGTGGTTTGTCTTCAAAACTGATTTGCCCCCAAAAGACACTGACTCTTTCTCTTTTGCTTCCTGGACATTAAAAGGTGAACCTCTTTGCTCTACCCACACTGTGCCTTGGCCTAATTGACCATATTATGAAATCTTGAATATAAGCCAAATCTTTTGTTTATAAGCTGATTATTTGTTATTTTTCACAGTAATAAAATGATAACACAAAATACTATGTCATAAAATAAAATATTGCTCCTTTTTAATTTCCAGTGCCTTACCCAGGGCAGTATTGGCATATACCTTTAATCCAACATTCAGGAGGCAGAGACAGACCTGGAGTTCAGGGACAACCAGAGCTACTTAGAGAAACCCTGTCTCAAAAAACCAAAATCCCTTAGGATATTCACCATCCACTTCCCACTTCTGCAGCTACTTAAACCTGACTGATAGATGTACTACTATGTGCTATGTATCACCTACAGAGTATTTAATTGCAAAACTTTTGTGTATATTATGGAATTCCCATAACAAAAATGTTTTAAATCATTGTGGACTTACTCTTTAGAAGCACAAATACATATACATTTTATGTCTAGCACTCTTGAGCTCACACTCCTTTAAAAAGGACAATCCTCTACCTATAAGCTTACTATACACTTACTTAAAACACTGAGTTTAAAAGGAAAATGAAGTTTTTAAGAACAAAGTGAAAACATATCTAGCAGTACGCATTTAGAAAAGCATTAACACTGAGACATACCTTTCTTACTAAGATCGATAGCAGCTTCTAAAAGCACTTCTAACTCCCCTTTCGGCAAAACTGGAACAACCCATCGAGGCCTAGAAATTTATAAAATAAAAAGACTTACTAGTTATGCACTAAATAAAAAAGGTATCATAGTCACTTGCTAATTACAATTATTTATTTCACTATGAAAATTTTAAATATTAACTAAAATAGCATTAAATATGAAAACACTGGTGCTGGCTAAAGTTTTTTACAATGATCACTTGTCTCTACAAGCAGACTTTAAAAAAAAACAATATAAACTAATATAATAAAATATCAGGCATCACAGGGGCCTATTATGAAAACAGAAAAGAGTTTTCAGGATAGATTATAAAAGCCTTAAACTTCCTTACAAAGAATAAAAATTTCAGGGTGCCAAGACTGATTTATGCTTGATAATCTATCAACTTTTTCTAAAAAAACGTATTAGAAACAAGTAACTACCCATTATTTATTTATAAACATCCTTTGCCTTCCTCCATCAAGAATTGTTTTTATGCAGCCAAGTATCTAATCTGCATATTTTACCAACCACCAGCCAAAACTGAAATGTAACAATGCAACTTTGTTATGTCATGAAAACAATCAAGGATCATTATAAATATATACTTTGAATAGTTCATTTCATCTGATTACTATATATAGGCTGCTATTAGAAGCATATATGTTCTCTTAAATATTCCTTTGAAGATGAGTCAATTGGAAGAATATTTCAAACAGGTTTAAACAAGTTACAAAATTATAGTAAGATTTTGTATGTGTAGAAGGATACATGATAGTAAACAGAAATATAATAAAAAAAATATACTCCTGATTATTAAAAAAAAATTTTGGTTGGAATATGTGAAAAGGGGGAAATAAAGCTGGGGGTTGTAAGGGAGGGGTTAGAAAATTTAATCTATTTACTATATATTACACAACATAGTTCTATACTTAGTAATGCACAATTATTACTAAGAAAATCAGATATTTGTTTGCGTCTTTTTTTCCAGACCAAGTCTCACTATGTGACTCTAGCTGTCCTACAATTCACTATGTAAACCAGACTGGCCTTAAACTCAGAAATCTGCCTACTTCTACCCACTAAGTGTTAAGATTAATGGTGTGGGACCCTATGACCAACTCAGTTTTATTTTAATGCAAAGGATATTTATTTCACTGTGCACAGATTTAATAGTTTTGACTTTAAGTAAAAATACACCAAAAGTAAAGCAAAGTACCTATAAGAGAGTATATTTTCATTATTCTTTTAAAAATATTCTCATTTTTAATTAATTTATATGTATGAGTATTGTGTTTTTGTGTATGCTTGGTGCCTTTAGAGACCAGAAGAGGCCACCAGACTCCTGAGTCTGGAATTAAGGATGACAGCTGTAAAAGATGCCATGTGGGTGCCAGGAATTGAACCCTGGTCCTCTAGAAAAGCAGCAAGCGCTCTTAATGGCTGAGCCATTGCTCCAGTGCTCAGTTTTTGAGTGGCCCCTGTCAAACTCACACTACCCAGTAAGGATGATGTTCATATGGGGTTTTTTCATATGTTTTTCTTATTTCTTTACAACCTTTTCTTACTCTGCAGAACACCATGAAGGGTAGGTTAAAAAACTCCTTACCCACCACATACAATGCTATAAAAAAAAAAAAAAAAAACACCTTGGTTTTCTTATATAGGATATATATTAGAAACAAAATCAACTGACCTGTTGATCATATCATCTAACTTTGCCAAGTCAGTGTGTGGAAATGCAGGTTCCTCATCCTCAATCTGTGGAGGAGCATCACCTTGACCTTGCTCATCAGGAGGAGTTGCAGGGGAATTCTCATTGGACGAATCAGGCGATGAAGTCTTGATTAAAAAATAACATTATAGATGTTAAGTTTCTATTAACACACATATACAATCACAAACTTATTAGCATTATTTTAAAAAATGTTAGTAACACAAAATTCTACAAAGACATCATTGAAAGCTTGTAATTTAATATGTTCACCTCCAAAGTTTAAACTGAATTTCCAAGACAAGACTAGCAACCTGATGGTGAGCTTGTACACTTAAAATGCAACACTGCAATGACCAAATAGCCAAGTTGCCAGTCAAATAATTCAAGTGCTAGAAATCTCATACAAAAGCTATCTGAAGTATGTAACTTTAGAAGCCTGTTTTATTTTAAACAACTACAAAACACTGTCCTGTGTATTCACATTCTTACAGAAAACACAGACAAAAATATCTATAACATCACACCAACAAATAAAACACCAGTAATGATATTTTAATTACACCCTTGTGATCTTTTTATGAGCTAAATAAAAACTGGTGATGTGTGCATAAATTTTCAATAAAACTGGGACTATATCTGTCCTTTATCATTCAATATCTATTTAAAGATTTACTTGTTTTGTATATGAGTACACTGTAGCTGTCTTCAGACACACCAGAAGAGGACATCAGACCTCATTATAGATGGTTGTGAGCCACCATGTGGTTGCTGGGAATTGAACTCAGGACCTCTGGAAGAGCAGTCAGTGCTCTTAACCACCAAGCCATCTCTCCAGTCCCATAACTCAATATCTAAGTATTCAAATTCTTCAGCATTACATAAATTAAAATTAACATGAATCATTGCCAAGTATAAATCTTCTTGTAGAACACAAATTTTTCTTTAGGATACTAGAAATATAACAGTATAGGATAATTTCTTTTAAAGCCATTGGCACACATTGCCAAATTATAATCCAGATCCTTCTCAGATACCACATCTGAGGAATAGTCATCCCACTTGTTACTAGTTTTTATGTCTTATGACTTAAAATTTCTTCTACAGGTACATATTTTAAAGTTAAAATTTTGATTAAGAAATTCCCTTTATGGGTCGTAGCAAGATGGCTAAGTAAAGAAAGCACTTGCTGCTGAGCCTGATACCTCGAATTAAACACCCAGAAGACACACGGTGCAGAGAACTGTCCTGCTTGGGTTATTCTAATTTCCCTTTAAGTAAACATATGTAAATATATGTAAAGCTTATGAGAAACTGAGCCCTGGGCTGGAGGGATTACTCAGCAGAGTAATCCAGAGGAACACAGTTCAATTCCTGGGACTCGGACAAGGCAGTTCACAAGCACCTTTCACACCAGCTCCAGGGAAATCTTACACCTACTTTTGTACACACCTGCACTTATATGCACATACCCATAGGTAGATATACACACATATATTTAATGAAAAGAAAAAAAAAAAACAAAACTAAAAAACTAAGCCCTAACATGGGCTCTGATTAACACTTTGGTCGCTCCTTAGTGATCCAACAGTATCAAATCTTACGAAGTACTTAAACTACTAACATTAAAGAATATAAAATAACAATAAGAAACAATGAGAAATTCTAAGGTAAACAGTGATTCTATAGGCAAGAATGTAATCTGTTTTTGTTCTTTTGTTTTAAAAATACCACCTACCTTAAATACACTGTGCATATATAATACCTAACAGACATATAATATTAATGTCACAAACCTAAGACCTCTAAAAAAATCAAGTAGATTTTAAAATAAAAGTTAACATATGCTTTTTATCTCAGCATTTGGGAGACAGAGACATGAGATCTGAGACTGAGGCCAGTCTGGTTTACATAAAAGGTTCCAGGCCAGCCAAAGCCGCATAGTGAGAGAACTTGTCTCAAAATGAATATAATGTTAATAATTAGGATTTTTTTTCCACTGAAAGCCCTGCAAAGCTTCATAACATTGCAAAAGAGGTTAGAATCCGTGCACAATGCAGGTAATAAAGTAGAGAAGACAGAGAAAGATAAACTACTACTAGACTCCTGGTTTTAAAAATAATCATTAGTATCCAACAACCCTTTGACTATGCTTAAAGAATCTTGAATACTGGCCTTCAAATTTATGGCTTCAAGTTCTATGACTATTTTATGTCTTAAAAAATGAGAATTGTAAGAGAAAAGGAATTAAAAGTTGCCATACTGGATGAAAGTATCTGGCTTGCTCATTTCTCTCAACTGGGAGAGGAAGGGGAATCAGAGAGGGGAAAATATCTTTTCTATAGGAATGATAGAATAGATAGCTGTAATAGCTAAATAGCAAGAAAGTAGTACCAAGCCACAGATAAAAGTAATCTACAATTACATTTTTGCTTTAAAATTTACCCAAACACTACAAAAATGTGTAATTCTGTAAGCAGCATGTCTGTTACTCATGTATATACAAGTTGAATTTATTTACGTATAACACCACCATTATCACAAATCTTACTCTTTGTGTTATTCAATTTAATTCTTGAAAGTATAAAACTGTGTATATCAGAAAAGGCTGAAATAAATTTCAGGAGATAAAAACAAGAAAATCAAATCCAAGCCAGGTAGTGATGGCTCAAGCCTTTAATCCCAGCATTCAGTAAGCAGAGGAAGGTGGATCTCTGTGAGTTTGAGGCCAGACTGGTCTACAGAGCTGACAGTCAAGTGAGATTCTGTTTCAAAAAAGAAAAACAAAACAAACAAAAAAAGACAAAGAAAAGAAAGAAAAGAAAACCAAATCCAAAGACAGCAAAGAAAAGAATAAGCAGATGAGAGTAAAAGTATGTTATATGTTTATGGAGGTTTATCAAAGTCCCAAAAGCTTTTTAAGGGGGAATTAAATTGGTAAAGCCCCTAGAAAGACTGATTAGGAGAGAAAATAGAATACAAATTAGCAGTACCAGAGATGAAGAAAAGAAAAGAAACACTGCCACAAGCTCCCAAGACTTGAAAGAAAGAAAGAAAGAAAGAAAGAAAGAAAGAAAGAAAGAAAGAAAGAAAGAAAGAAAGGAGGGAAGGAAGAAAGGAAAAAGGTTACAAGATCTGGGGTGAGAAGCAGCTCCAAGTTATAGCACACACTTAGCATATGCAAGGAAGTTCCATACCTACACCCAAGAGCACAAACAATATTATAAACAACTGCATCTAAATGAAGTTGGCATTCTAGATGAAGTGCACAAAACTGACCAAAAGACCAAAACCAAAAAAACCTCTTAAAAAAATGATGGATCTAGGAAGGCATGATAGCATATATCTTTAATGCCAGCACTTGACAGCTAGGGCTATATAGAGTTCTTGTCTCAGAAAAACAGAAAGATTGATCTATATAGAAAACTTGCTTACAAAATCAGGGTTTTTTTTTAACTAGAATAATCTTCCTACTAAAAATTTCCAATGGGGGAACAGAAATCAGAACCTTACATAAATTGATCAGTAATACATATTGCCTTAAGACCTTTAGGGTAAGCAAATACTGACACCAATATCTATGCTATTTTTATTATTATTAAATTTATTTTTGTTTGTTTGTTTGTTTTTTCGAGACAGGGTTTCTCTGTGTAGCCCTGGCTGTCCTGGAACTCACTCTGTAGACCAGGCTGGCCTCGAACTCAGAAATCCGCCTGCTTCTGCCTCCCAAGTGCTGGGATTAAAGGCGTGCGCCACCACCGCCCGGCTTATTATTAAATTTATTTATTTACTTACTTACCAATCCAATGTCAGCCCTTCCTTTCCTCCAATTACCCCCTCACATAAGTCTCCCCCCATTTCCCTTAGAAGGGGAAGCCTCATTCTGGGTGTTAAGCCCCATCTTCCCACCACCCCTTTATTTTACTTGGTCCTCAAACAATGGTATGAAGTTCCATTACTGTTATCCCTAGCATATAAATGAAGAAACAGGATTAGAGATTATATAATTTACCTAGTCATAAAGCTAGCATGGTGCAAAGGTGAAATCTGAACACCAGTAATAGTAATACTCCAGTACATACTCTTTAAAAATATTTTTAGATTGACAATTAATAATTTTATGTATATGACATACAAAATGGAATTATAATTTACTTGATCCCATAGGCTACACTAAAGCAAACAATGGTTTTCCCAAAATTGACACCAAGCTTAATTCGTTCATTTTATTTAAGACAGATATGTAAAGCATTTGGGAAAAACAAAAAAACAAAAAAACACCAGAAAACAGCACCTAAGTTTTTTTGCTACTGAAAACCTGTATTTACTTTTCTTAAAACATTCACTTTATGGTTACTTGAAAATTCTTTCTATCACATTTCCTCACTTAGCACTCAAGAATTGAGGAGACATAGCAATGTGGCTTTAACTAGTATCTTTTAATTTCTTACCTGATTCTGTTGGAGGGGAGGCTGAGACTGTCCATCAGGGGCTTGGCCCTGGTTGTCATTCCCTCCAACTGGAGAGCCACGAGTCGTGGCTGTCATACTCGACACAGGGCAGATCTTTGCAATTTTGTCTGCTTATGTAGTTGTCTTAAGAAAAGAAATTATAGTCCACTTATAGAAGATGAAGTACCAGCATTTGTCAGTCTTAAAAGGTTCAAATTCAAGAATAAGACATCTTGCAGAGACCATTGCATAACCTACAAGTAAAAGAGAAAAGAGAATATTTTATTTTAGATGTAACAAGCATGAACTAAAAAACTATTTAAGTTTATTATCACCAGTGAATCAAGTCAAGAGAGCATAGCTATATAAATGAAAAGTAAAAAGTGAAAAGCTAAAGCTTCATTACTACATTCAACTTAAACCAATAATGGTACTGGAGCCATACCACAAAACCCACCTTTATCAAGTAATTTCAATTTTCTTCTGGAACTAACTTCAAAGTGTATCAAGAAGTCAGCTGCCACTTGGTTAAATCATAGAATGGGGCAAACTGACCTTAATACCTTAAGTATATTGCAAAAGCATGTATACTCAGGACATAAAGCACAAACTGACTTATAAATTTTTAAGACACATTACTCATCTAACAAAGACAGCAACAAGTTCTCCAACACATACAGATACACATACACACCCCTAAAAAAGAAAACAAACAAGCAAACCAATCAATAACTAGACCTTGAATTTCAGATTCCATAATTGTAAGAAATTTACACTCTTATTAGTTACATCCCATCCTTATTCCCAAACACCATCACACCTTTTGGAGGGAATTTTTCTTTGTAAAGAGTATACTGTTTAACCTACTACTCCAATACAACCAAATTCATCAAGTAATTGTAGCTTTGCATTTTTGATAAGGTTTTCATTACAAGCACTTCTGGAGCCCTCTCAAGGCAACAGGTCCCATTCACTTAATAGCATCCTAAAAAAAGTGCACAGAATACAACCAAAACTTTAATTCCAATTATTATACCACTGAGTTTCCTTTTGGTCTTCAGAGTAAAAGTACCTCTGGTCTTTTTAAGAGGTATTTTAATAGTGCTGATGTCCAGATTCTTCATTAGGTACAATCAAGACAATACAAGTACACTTTAAATAAAAACAAACAAATCAACCTCCTGTGATTGAGTCTAATGTGCCACTAGATTAAAAAACTGGATCTTTATCTGTATTTGGGTCTAATTTTCAAAACTTTCACATTGCCCAGAACAACCCACGTACCCTAAAATTGAAATATCACCTAAGCCAGTCAAGGTTCTTACTCACTGACTCTTTGAGAGACTGCTAGAAGCATTTTGCAAAATTTCAACTCATAACCTGGCTTAAGCCATTCAAGATCAGCATGGCATATAAAACATATTTGGAGCTCTTGTGCTTCAGCATTGTAGCAATAAAATACAACAGACTTTCAAGTACTTTATACAACTCATTTGTTTCTCCTAGTCTGCCCACTACAGAAAGTATTATTTTCCTCATTTCAGAGTCGACAAAAAGGTTGCAGTTTATTCAAGCCTATTCATACCCATATCTAACTTGTGTCTGCCTCTATATTATCTTCTTCTTCTTTTTTTTTTTTTTTTGGTTTTTTGAGACAGAGTTTCTCTGTATAGCTCTATATTATCTTAAAGTAAAAAAGAAAAGTATACTTCATCAGTAGGTTAATGAGGAAAATGTACACAAAAAACTTAATTCCAATTAAAATAAAATATACTCTAGGCAACATTCACAGATAACAGGAGAATTTGGACAGATTTATCCATGGAAATTAAAAGTTAAGGTCTCCAGTAAACATTAAAAGGATGTTTTCAGTTAAATAAGAAAATGTTCTGGAAATGGTGGCTGCTTATAGGTTATTGAGAAAAAACTATTTTTTCAATATTTCATGTGTATGACTATTTTGCCACATGTGTATCTGTTCATCACCTGCAAGCAGTGAACTCAGAGGCCAGAAGAGGGAGACAGATCCTGTTGAAATGGAATTAGCCACCACCATGAGTTCTAAAACCCAACACAGGCTTTTTGATTTTGTGGAACTGGAGTTACAGGCCGTTGGGATCTGTCATGTGCATCCTGGTCTTCTGCAAGAGCAGTAAACTGCCAAGACATCTTTCTAGCCCTTACACACATAGACCCAGACACACACCCAGACACACACACACACACCTCCCTTCCATGTGTACATATTAAAAACTCATCAACAGACAAACCAAAACTATTGGGCAAATCATCCCAGACAAAGATACCTTATAAATTATTAAGGGGCAAAACTACAGAAACCTATCAAAAAATTTGGATTTAGAGACTTTTCATGAATTATTTCCTCAAATTAAGTGTTTTTCTAAAACATAGTTATATTAATAAGAAACATAGCTTTTTAAAATTATAAACTGGATAGCTCCATGTGTAAAATACTTGCCACACAAGCATGAAAATCTGAGTTCAATACTCAGCACCCCACAAAGAGCAAGGCAAAGTAGCACATGCTTGTGATCTCAGCAGTGGGAGGGTAGAGACAGGAGGATCCCTGGAGTTTGCTAACCACCTAGCTACCCCAGCTCAATCTGGGAACTCCAAGTTCAGTAAGTGAAGGTGCTTGCCACCAAGCCTGACGGACCTAAGTTGGATCCCTGGGATCCACATGGTAGAAGGAAAGATCCATTTTCTGTAGGTTGTTCTCTTACTTCCACATGCATGCACTCACATATGCAATAAGAAATCTAAAGGGAATGGAGACGTAACAGCATTTTGAACTTAAGACTTCTGGATGAGCTCTTAACCCCTAAGCCATTTATAGAGGACTCAGGTTAGATAGATTCCTAGCAGCCACATGGCAACTCATAATCTTCTACAAGTCCCAGATAAGATGAACCTCTCTGGCCTTTACAAGTACCAGGAATGCCTATGGTATACATACAAAACATGCAGGTAAAAAACCTAGACACATAATTTTTAAAATTAAAAAGTATTATTATCAAAATAATTAAAAAATTTTAATTAAAAATTAAAGTACAAAATAGAAAGATAAGTCAATATTGACCTCCAGCATCCACATAAAAATTTATAAAAATTATTATTCCACAAGATGAGGTCATGTTACAAAGTTTGAAAGACAGTACATTTATTTGTTAAAATGTCTTAGATTTATTTATTTATTTAGTGATGTGTATGAGTGTATATATATCTAGTGTATATATATCTAGCTGCATATATACCTCACACCGGAAGAGTGCATCAGATCACACTGGTGGGGATTGAACTTAACACCTCTGGATGAGCTCTTAACCCCTAAGCCATTTCTCCAGCCCAAGACAATACATTTATAATTTAGCAGTTTAGTCCATAGCCAAGAATGCAAATATCTCTAAGCAATTTTATTAAATTTTTTAAAAAGTTCTCTGGTGGTGATAGCATATGGCTTTAATTCCAGAACTCAGGAGGCAGAGGCAGGCAGATCTCTTGAGCTCAAGACCAGTCTTGACTACAGAGTAAGTTACAGGACAGTCAGGGCTGCACAGAGAAACCTTGTCTCAAAAAAATAAACAAAAAAAAATTAAAGTGACATTTTAATTTTCTTGGGTGGAGGTATGGGATGCTAAAGGATACGAACAAAGCTCAGGGGGACACTTTGCTAAGACTCAGGTTTCATCTTCTACCATGTAGGTCCTAAAGATCAAACTTAGGTTGTCAAGGTTTGATGGCAGGGACCTTTATCTGCTGAGTCATTTCACTAGCCCCACTAAGCAATTTTTAAATTAAATCTTTCTTCAAGAATATTTCATTGTCCCAGCATCTAATACTCCCATAATTATCAGCATATAAAGTCATCATTCTAAATTCTTATTGGTTCCCAACATTAAGAACAAGGTTCTAAGTGTGATGCCAGTTCTAGACAACTTCACAACCAATCAATTCAGAAACTGAAAATGAAGATGTTCAATTACTGTTATATTCCGATGTCAACTAAATGTTCATATTCTATTCTCAACACTATTTAAAGCTCTCTTCATATATTTTGTAACTAAAGTCACTATATCTAAGACTAGTTCTATAGGATAACTTCCTAGAAGTCACTCCAACAGACCCTGCACCCTTCACTTGAAAATCCTTATGGCAAAAATGTATTCACTTAGAAAGCTTGATAATTAACCAAATACTCTTATTCAGACCTCCTCCACAGTAAGGTTTGTCAAGTACTGTATACACAATTATGGTACTGGAAGCTTCAGTAAATGTTAGCATCCTTTCTAGGCATTTTCAAAACCAACTTTTCAGTGGTTACTGTAAATCTGAAGAATTTTAAATTAAAAATGACTTTAAAATGGTACATCAAAAGCTCTGTAGCACAGTTTCCTTAGTAAAACCACCACTGACGGCAAGTTAAAAAAAAATAAGTCTCTAGAAATTGTCTTAAGGACATATAACAAACAATGAAACTTTTGATCACAACAAATCTACAATATCAGTAAGGACAGAACCTGGTATTTAAAATCACCATGGTTTCATTCCAAAGGAACACACCAAAGAACACTGGGCTCTCCCCTTCAAGTTAATGCTGTCTTCCTGTGAGAAGAAAGCAGCTAGATTTCTCATCACATCCAGCAAGAGGCTCTATTGCAGGAAGACTGGGTTCTCTTATTCCATCTAGGCCCTACTTATGGGGCAGAGTTCTACTTCAAGGGCAGCAAGGTAGTCCTAATGGCTCTTACCCCATCTCATCCATTGGTTCAAGATCCCAAGGCAGGAGATAGACTAAAAGTCACAGGGTAGATGCTGCCTCCATGTAGCAGTCTGCTAAGTAGGGGCATTAAGTATAAGAGAACCCAGCTACAGTCTGCTTCTTCACTTCTGAAGAGGTATAAAGGTTCCACCACGAGGATCAGGGGGAGAAAAATAAAAACAAAAATCTAAGTTCTTTTATAGTAAACTGGCTTTATTTCAATTAAGATTCTGGTAGTTTGATAAAAGCCAATAAAAACCACCCAGCTAGTAGTTTACCAAAAAGAACCAGGGAAATAGAGCTTCAAACAACCACCCTGGGTCAAAAACAAAGCCTCAAGAACTAGCACAAAGGATTATCCCTAGAAAATGAAATTATAATTGGATCAGAGATCAGACTGGGGAAATTTATAACCCAAAGAAAGCACCATGTAAAAGTATAGAGCAATCAGTAGGTAATTAGTAAAAGCTAATATTTGGGTAGAAGAGTGGACAAGCAAAGACAAGACACATACAGCGCTTGTTGGAACACTCAACAGAGAAGACTGCAGAGATTCCAAAAATGACAGGAAAAATTTATTAAAACTGTTCACCTAGTTGTTACATAAATAGATAAACCAAACAAAAAACAAAGCCCTGGATGTGGCGAGGCAAGTAAAAAATCACTACCCAATGTACTACATTGTATTAAGGGTCCATTTTTACATTAGAAATTAAAATATATGAAAACAAACAAGAATGTGTGGTCCACCTACAGGAAAAAAACCTTCAAAGAATCCAGATGCCCAACTTAGCAAGGCTTTGAAAAACTGCTCTTGTATGTATCCTCAAAATAATTAAAGGAAAGCAGGATACTAGGAAAGGAAAATGTGATTATAGCCTTTAAAGGTGGACTGTCAATAAAGATACAAAAAGGACAATGAAAAACAAAATCCCAGAGCCAAGTCAAAGGTCTGGACTATAAGTAAAATTAGAAATTTACTACAATCAGCAAATTTGCAGATTGTAGATAGCAATCTGAAAAGCACTAAGAGCAAAAATAAAAAAAAAAAAACAAAAACAAAAAACTCAAGAACAGATTAGCAGAGCAATAATGTGTCACACATCACCATAGAGTCATGAAAAAGAAAAGATCTGTGATGAAACTAGGGTCAAAAACCTCACCTTAAATTTAATGAAAAAACATCAAAGAGTTTCAATAAATTCTAAGTGGAATACATGTAAAGATCCAGATCAAGAAAGTTCTATAATCAAACTGACACCTTGAAACAGAAAATTTTGGTGTGAAAATATTATTTTATCTACTCTTCACTGATTTAAAGCATAAAAGGCAAATTTCAACAGCCTAGGATTTGACAATGGATTTTCCTAACAGCACAAGCAACAAAAGGAACAGGCAAACCAGACTTAAAATTACTAATTTTGAAGGCTTGGGTTGTAGCACAATGGGAGAATGTAAGCACTATGTGAATGAGCACTAAGTTCAATCTCTAGCACCAAAAATAAAAATTAAAGGGCCAGCCAAATGCCTAACTTTAATGAAGATGGTGGAGAAAAATTAGAACCTCTGTTTATTGCTTTTAAAGACAGGTAATTTTACCAAGTATGGTGGTGCATACCTTTAATCCCAGCACTCTGGAGGTAGAAGCAGGCAGATCTCTCAGCTTGAGGCTAGTCTACTCTATAAAATTCCAGGCTAGCAAAGGCTAGCAGCTTATGTAGTAAGATTGCTCCAAAAAAGATTTTTATAAGCTACAATATGCACAAAAATTTGAATGCATTATTTCATGAAATAAAATATAAAATAAGTCAGTTAAAAAGGATATAAAAACCATTATGATTCCATTTATAAGGTACATAATCGTCAAATTCATAAAGCAGAATTGTGGTTGTTGCCAGACTTCCTCAATCATACTATTTTGTAGCTAGAAGTTTATTGTCCCACACTTTTCTTGGCTTTGTCTAGCCACATGCTCTAAGAATTTTTTTCTTGCAGTTCTACCTGACTTTTGTATGTTTGTATCCTAAACTTAGTAACTTCAACCCTTCCATATACCCATTCTCTTCTATTATGTTACCTTTAAAGAGTCTTATATTTTGTCAGGAATTGAGGACCTTTTCAATTATGTATTAGTTTTGTTGTTGTTTTGGTTTTTCAAGACAAAAAGATTTTTTTTCTCTGTAGCCCTAGTAATACTGGACTGGCTTTGCAGATCAGGATGGTGTAAACTTATAAATCCACCCACCTCTGCCTCTCAAGTGCTAGGACTAAAGGCATATGCCACTACATCTATTAGAATTTTTAATTGTTACTAATCACAAAGTAAGATAGCTTTCAGATAACAAAACAGCTTTTAATTTTAACAGTTTCTCATGAATCCCATTATTTTTCCAAGGCTGACTCTACAGAACACAGGTTTTTTTCTTCTTTCAGCAATGCATAATGCAATATAACAGAACCACAAGTTCAATTTCCAAGTATCATCTTGCTCTCTCCAGGTGGCTTAACACCTCCAGAGATTATTAGAAAACTTTACTGAGAGGATGTGCAAGTGCCAGGAACATGCAGAAAGGACCCAGTAAATATATTTTTCAAAATGCTGATTAGATTATTACGCATTCTTGACAATTCTTATTTTTGAACTTTCAAAGGCTCCTTAAGAATATGATCTCTAGACTGGCCCAGGGCAGGGGAGGGGGAGTCTCCAAATTATATATATTATCAAGATTTTCTGATTTTGATATGCATTGTCACAATTGCTATGGATGATTTGTGAAATCACAATTTCAACATTTTTATATAACACAGGTGGTGTTAGTATTATGTTACATTAGCCCAACTCTACTATAGAGCTGATAGCTACATTGTCCTTTGTGAAAACTGAATTTCAAGTAAAAAAAGTTACCCTCTGCAATATAATTCATAGTGTCATAATATTCCTATCAGAGTTTGTTCTGGCTCTAAAACAATTTTAATAGGAGGGAAATTAAAGAAGCCACTAACAAGATGACATCAAAATTATGCAGTTCTACACAACTTACAAATTATCTGTTGAATGAAAGAAAATATAAACAAACCACCCTTTGAGTTACAAATATATCTTTCCCATTTAATAGAGAAATAACTTAGTGATAAGTATCCAACTGTGGTTCTAGTTTATTTGATTACACCTGCTAGGTTTCTATCAATGGTAAGCTGGCTCAAGTTGGCCAATTCTGGTTCTACATTTAGAGCAACTTTTAATTACTTCCTATTATAAATATTGCTTAGGGAATCTGGGCGTGGTGACACACCCCTTTAATTAAAAGGTTTAGGAGGCAGGGGGAAAGATTGCTGAGTTCTAGGCCAGCTGGGTCTATACAGAACAAGTTCCAGAACAGCCAGGGCTATATAGAGAAAACCTTTGCCTGAGGGGGTTAAGCAAATTTTAAAAACAAATGTTTCTTAACTATATACAGAAACAATTAAACTTATTAAATATACGCAGAGGAGAAGATGGCAGGAAATAATCAAACTCAGGGCTGAAATCAATCAAATAGCAACAAAGAGAACTATACAAAGAATCAACAAAACAAGGAACTGGTTCTTTTGGGAAAATCAACAAGACAGATAAACCCTTAGCCAGACTAACCAGAGGGCACAGAGACAGTATCCAAATTAACACAATCAGGAATGAAAAAAGAAACATAACAAAAACCGAAGAAATTAAAAAAATAATCAGATCCTACTATAAAAAGGTCTATACTCAAAACTGGAAAACCTGGATGAAATGGATGGTTTTCCAAACAGACACTAGATATCAAAGTTAAATCAGGATCAGATAAACTATCTCAACAGCCCCATAACCCCCAAGGAAATACAAGCAGTCATTAAAAGTCTCCCAACCAAAAAGAGGCCCAGGACCAGATGATTTTAGAGCAGATTTCTATCAGACCTTCAAAGAAGACCTAATAGCAATACTTCTCAAACTATTCCATAAAATAGAATCAGAAGGAACACTACCCAGTTCTTTCTATGAAGCCACAATTACACTGAAACCTAAACCGCAAAAAGACCCAACATGGTCTACAGAGCTCACAGAGAAACCCTGTCTCAAAAAACCACCCCCCCCCAAAAAAAAAAGACCCAACAAAGAAAGAGGCTGGAGAGATGGCTCAGTGGTTAAGAGGTAATGTTCTTCCAGAGGTTCTGAGTTCAATTCACAGCAACCACACGGTGGCTCACAACTATCTCTAATGGGATCTGATGCCCTCTTCTGGTGTGTCTGAAGACACCGACAGTGTACTCATGTACATAAAATAAATATTAAAAAATAAGTTTTAAAAAAGAAAGAGAACTACAGACCAATTTCTCTTATAAATATCAATGCAAAAATACTCAATAAAATTCTCACAAACTGAATTCAAGAATACATCAAAATGATCATCCATCATGATCAAGTAGGCTTCATCCCACGAATGCAGGGATGGTTCAATGTACGGACATCCATCACCGTAATCCACTATATAAACAAACACAAAGAAAACAACCACATGATCAATTCATTAGATACTGAAAAAGAATTTGCCAAATTCAACATCCCTTCATGGTAAAAGTCTTGGAAAGATCAGAAATTCAAGGCCCATACCTAAACATACTAAAAGCAATATACAGCAAAACAATAGCCAACATCAAACTAAATGGAGAGAAACTCAAAGGAATCCCATTAAAATCAGGGACAAGACAAGGCTGCCCACTCTCTCCCTACCTATTCAATACTCAAGTTCTAGCCTGAGCAATTAGACAATAAAGAGATAAAAGGGATACAAATTGGGAGGGAGGAAGTCAAGATATCACTATTTGCAGATGATATGATAGCATACTATTGTTGGTGGGACTGCAAGCTGGTAAAACCACTTTGGAAATCTGTCTGGCAGTTCCTGAGAAAACTGAAAATAGTTCTACTAGAGGCCCAGCTATACCACTCCTGGGCATATGCCCAAAAGATGCTCTACTATGTTCTTAGCAGCCTTATTTATATAATAGCCAGAATCTGGAAACAACCCAGATGTCCCTCAACAGAAGACTGGACACAGAAAATGTGGTACATACACAATGGAGTACTACGCAGCAATTAAAAAATAATGACTTCATGAAATTCGTAGACAAATGGATGGAAGTAGAAAATATACTGAATGAAGTAACACAGACACAAAAGAACACACACAGTATGTATTCACTAATAAGTGAATATTATCCCAAAAGCTCACAATGCCCATGATATATCCCACAGACCATATGGAGTAGAAGGAAAGACCAGGGTGTGTGGATGCTTCTATCCTGCATTGTAGGGAGAACAGGATGATCGTGGGAGGTGGAGGGAGGGGGGACTTGGGAGCAAGAGAGAAGGGGGAGGAAATAAGGGGGGCAGTATCAGGAACTAGAAGAGATGTGAGAAAGGTACAGAGGGTCAGGAAATCAAACAAAAATATGGAGTAGAGGAGATGAGGAACTGGGGATAGCCACTGGAAGGTCTCAGAAACCAGGGAAAAGTAAGGCTCCCGGGACCCAACAGGGATGACTTTAACTGAAATGTGGAGAGAAGGGGGAAACAGAACCTGCTTAGATCACCTCCAGTAAATAGGCACAGCCCCTGGTAGAGGAATGGGGCCACCCATTCATCAAAGTTTTTAACCCAGAAATGTTCCTGTCCAAAGGAAGAACAGGGACAAAAACTGGAACAGAGACTGGAGGAAGGGCCAAATGGGGACTGTCTCACCTAGGGATCCAACATGTCGGTAGACACCAAACCCAACACTGTTGCTATGGTCAAGAGACACTTGCTGACAGGAACCTAGTGTGGCAGTTCCTTGGGAGGTCCAGCCAGCAACTGACCAATGCAGATGTGGAGGCTTGGAGCCAACCATCAGACTGAGCTCAGGGAACCTGGTGGGGGAGCTGTCAGAAGGACTGGAGGAGCAGAAGGAGATTGCAACCTCATTGGAAGAACATAGGCTGACCTGACCACCCAGTTCTCCCAGAGTCTAGTCCACCAACGAAGGAGTGTACCTGGCTGGGTGTATCCATGGATCTAGATACATATGTAGCAGAGGATGGCCTTGCCTGACAGTAATTGGAGGGGAGGCCCCTGGTCTCAGGGAGGTTTGATAGCCCAGAGTAGAGGGATGCTAGAGCAGTGAGGTGGGAGGGTTCCCCCTCATACAGGCAAAGGGGAGATCGGATGTGGGATGGGGGGGTTGGTGGAAGGGATAACGGGAAGTGGGATATCATTAGAGAAGTAAACAAATGGAATGATTAATAATAAAAAATTAAACTTATTTGTAGTTATATAAAACCAAACAAAATATATATTTTAACTAAGTCCAAAAAACCTATTAATATAACATGACAAATTTGGAAGTAGTTGCAACTGCTAGGTTTGAATTTCTGAGCCTAGCATGGGTATACCAAACATCATATGCCATGTGGACGACAGCTCTCTTACTCCTACTTCAATATATGTATGTTATGCTATGATATCAGTTGCTCCTGGCACCAACATACCATTCATATGTGAAATTTGCCTGCTATTCTCATTATCCCAGAAATCAACAGATGAAAAGATTTATTTTTTTAAAAGATAAACTTTTGTTTCATGAAAAACACAAAAAAGAAATATATAGAAAGCTACAACTTTATAGGGACTCAGGGAGGAATGGCTCAAAGAAAATTGAGTATTTGGAAATAACCAAATGAAATAGCAAAAATGAAGGTGATTCTACATCTATTCTCCCTCTAGACATATTAACATTGCAACACTCCTTGCTGCCATAAAAAGTTTTCCTACCATCAAAATGCTATTTCACCTTGTCATTGGTTTATTAATTACAGTTCTGCTTCCTGAAACATAACAACATTAAATTCACCATTATCTATCTTAATATCTTTCTAAAAAAATTAAATAATCCCAGACATCTTTCTTATATATACAGTTCAGGGTCTATTTACAACTGAAAGATATACTTTTACCTAAAACTTATCAAATCCTTGCAAAGGGTACTACAGGAGCACAATAAACTTCAGTCCCCAAAACATTATCAGCCAACATTCATGAGAAATGTTGATTTAAACCATTAAGACATAAATCATGCCGGGCGGTGGTGGTGCACGCCTTTAACCCCAGCACTTGGGAGGCAGAGGCAGGCAGATTTCTGAGTTCGAGGCCAGCCTGGTCTACAGAGTGAGTTCCAGGACAGCCAGGGCTACACACAGAGAAACCCTGTCTCAAAACAACAACAACAACAACAACAAAAACAACCCTCCCCCCCCAAAAGACATAAATCAAGTATCAAGCAATTAACTCTTCTGTATGTAACATGTATTACCTACCCTACTCTCGAAATGACTGCTTAAGATGAACTCAAAGTTACTAGCTAACAGATTGTTTTTCCAGGCAAGGTTTCTGTGTGTAGCCTTAGCCATCCTGGAACTCAAGAGATCACCTACCTCTGCCTCCCAAGTGCTGGATTAAAGGTGTCTAGAACCTTTAGACCACCGTCAGGATGTCAAAACACTTTAAAAGTGACTAATCGAAAAGAATGACTTCAGAACAACAAAGACTTTTTTCAATAAACATCTTAAGGCAGATAGATCATTAGTAACTATCTTTAAGTATATCTTTTTGCCTGCATCTTCCACAATTAGACTGGTTAAGCAACAGATGTAGAAGAGTAAAGGATGTGACAAAGGAAACTAAACAATTTCAAATTGTTTCCCATTAATAAGATTATCTCATTGTGTTATTCAAAGTCGTAATACAAATCCCTTTATCTGAACTGTACAATTGAATGGGTCTTTCTATATTTAGAGTTGCATAATTACAATTCCAGAATATTTTTATCTCCCACAAGAGAAAAAACATACCAAAGCTAAGGGAGTAGCTCAGTAGCAAGTATACAAGGAGCCCTGGACTCTATTGCCAGCACCAGAAAGAAAGAAACCATACCCTCATTATTAAGCAGCCACTCCCCATTCCCTACATCCTCCCTTAATCTACTTTCTGCCTTCTGCAACTGGTTTCTTTCACTTCAGAACGCTTTTCAAGTTCATGAAAGTTGAAGCATATCAGTATTAGCAATAAAAAGGGAAATATTTCACTGTGTGGTATATATTCTATGAATATATTCACTATATGAGAACATTTGGGTTGGTTTCTGCTTTGTTTTTCAGGATAGGGTTATGTAGCCCAGCTGTCCTGAAGCTTACTCTGTAGACTCAAAGATCCACTTGCTACCCAAGTGCTGGGACTAAAGGTGTGTACCACCATGCCAGGCCCAGTGCCGACATTTGTATTAGTTAAAAAAGAAAAATCACTGAAATCCGAGTGTCCACAAACAGAAGAATGAATAAAATAAACGATACACTGATATATGTGCACAGAACTGTAGTAGAAAGGTCAAAATCTGTTTTGGAGTAATAAGTGAACCTTCTAGACTACTACTAAAAATGTTCTGTATAGTAATAACCTGATTGGTGACTATACAGGTAAATTATTGGTTAAAAAGTAAAATTTTATAGATTAGATGCCATTTTAAAGATCTAAACTTTCTTGTCTACAGCAGTCTAGTAAGTTACTGATTTTACAAGCATGGTCTGGGGGTTCCCTGGCATCAATGAGATCCACTATTTCCTAGAGACCGTAAGTTTTTTCTTAGATATTACTTGTCACAAAATTTTATGCCCAGTTGTCTTTCAGAGATGAAAAAATTATAAACCACCAGTGTCCTTGAGAATTCTTATTTTGTGAAAGTCTTTTTTCATAAAAACATTTACACTGATAGGGAATGAGTTACTCTTAAATAATTTTTATTATTTATATTCATGTACTCATGGATACCTATGGAGGCCAGAGGGTGATTGGCTTACTAGAACAGGAGTTATACCTGGTTGTGAGACACCCAATACAAATCTTTAAAATTGTTAGGCTAAGAAATATAAGCCTTCTAGTACTTGAGAGGTAGAGGCAGTTGGATCTCTGTGAGTTAAAGACCAACCTAGACTACATACAGAGAGTTCCAGGACAGCAGAGTTACACAGAGAAACTCTGTCTCAAAAAACCAAAACCAAAAACAAAAAAAATAAAAGAAAGAAAAAGAAGTACAATAAAAACCAATAAGCTTGTTTGGTTAGTTCCCTTTAAAAAATAATCAAGTTGGGATACCACTATTTTCTCTGAAATCATGTTAGACAAAAATCACTGCTATTGCATTTACCTGTGCACATTCATCTTCTACTTCTACTCAGAAAAATAATTTCCCCTTAAATATTATTTTTGCCTAGCAGACCTGCATTAATCTTCTTGAAGCTTAAACTAGATTTCAGATAAAAGAAAACTTCAAGTTTTGGGCTTGGAACATACCTCAGTAATAGGAACCTTGCCTAGAGTATATGAACTGAGTTTAATCTTTGGCACCACACACAAAAAAATATTTTTTATTCAATCAAAGTTTATGTTGTTCTGTCAAAAAATTATACCTCTACACCACCAAATCTATGGTCCCTAAAGTCACACTACAAGCTACTGGCCAACTATAACTAGCCCATAAGATTCTGGGTTTTGTGGCCGGGCGGTGGTGGCGCACGCCTTTAGTCCCACCACTTGGGAGGCAGAGGCAAGCGGATTTCTGAGTTCGAGGCTAGCCTGGTCTACAGAGTGAGTTCCAGGACAGCCAGGGCTACACAGAAAAACCCTGTCTCGAAAAACAAAAACCGGGCTGGAGAGATGGCTCAGCGGTTAAGAGCACTGACTGTTCTTCCAGAGGTCCTGAGTTCAATTCCCAGCAACCACATGGTGGCTCACAACCATCTGTGATGGGGATTCAATGCCTTCTTCTGGTGTGTCTGAAGACAGTGACAGTGTACTTACATACATGAAATACGTAAATAAATCTAAAAAATAAAAAAAAACAAAGCAAAAGAATGATGACAGATGCCTGTATTTTTAGCTACCTAAGATTAAATTTCATAATCAGAAAAAAAATAACATCCCTGAAAGCTTTCTATCAAATATTAAATTACAGCTTAACTGTCTTGAAAGAGAACTTTGATATTTTAAAATTGTATACCAAATGAAGTTTCACTGTATTTGATAATATAGTTTTCCAATTTAGCTTACATCACTGGCCTCCTTTCAAATTGTACTGGCTCAAAGATTCTAATGAAGTAACTATGGAGACTAACTTTAAATTCATTTTAATATAGGGTGGGACAATTCTGGTTTTTTTAACCCTGCATTCCTATTACCTGGTACAGTTCTTAATATACAGTACAACCCAATCCATAACAGGTATTTACTATATAACTGAACTTTAAGCACAAAGCAGAATATTCAAGATACAACTACACTGTAATAGACCAATGAAGTAAGATATGCTAGAATTAATAGAGTACTTCTCTTGTGGTAATTCTCTAGGAACTTTTTAGAAGCACACTCTAGACCTCCACTGCAGACTAACTGAACTAAACTTGGAATGAGCAGAGAAATTTTTGGACAAGTCCTCCAGGTCTAGGAACTAAGCCAGGTCAGGCAAAACTAAAAACTAGGGTGACAAACTAAATCCAACCTTTTGGTTTTTTGTTCAATCTACAACATCAAGAATGACTTAACACAGAAATATTTGCAATCAACTTGAGAGAACACTAGCTTTGAATTCAAATACTATATTATACTCCCAAACCAAGTTTTGCTTTTTCTCATTAGACCTATATTATATTTAATGTGCCTAGTTACATTTTTATTTCAACATACAATTCAATCTCCTCAATTTTGCCTCTTGGCCCAAAAAGTCCAAACTATTATCTAGCCTCTTATAGAAAAGGTTTGCCTAATCTTTCCTTTGACCTGAGTTACTATAAAGAACAACCCAATCCTTTTGCACTATTGTGCTCAGAAACAAACCACTCTGTTAAGGTCCAAAACATCAACTGTCATGTTCTCTGGTGTCAAAGATAATAATAAACAGACTCAAGAAACTCATATAATTGAGAGTAAAACGAGAAAGAGACCTGTAACCAACTAACAAAATTTGTTGACTTTCAAAATCCACCAGTCAGCAAAACACAAGGCACTAAGACAGGAATAGGAATGTTTCCCTTCTCTACCTTTTTTCCTGTCTTCTCCTTCCATATTTAGAATGTACAGGTTGAGATTTAACATCCAAGACTTAACAGCTCAAAATCATCTGGAGAAAACAGTTTCTTTGATAATGCTTAACATAGTATATGTTATGCTCAGAGTTCACATAAATGATGTTAGGGAAAAAAATAAAGGTATACGGTGTCATAAAATAATGATGCATCTGTATGGAAGTTTAGTCAATTCATTCCAGCAGAGATGGTGGGATAAGTGGTCCAACCTGGCCGTAAGTGGGGTTTGATAGAGGGAGCAGGGCTTCAAATGGACCTAAGCTTAAAGGCTTTCTCTGTGTCTACTCTTTCTTAAGCATTTTATTGGCCCAGTGATCCTGGCTATTCTTCACTTCATTGCCTCAGCTTCTTGGGTGGTGTAAGTAATGACCAAAGTAATGACAATTATCATTTATCCCACAATCTTAAGTCATTGATACTTTGATATGAAATAAAAATTAAGCTGGGCGGGCGGTGTTGGCGCACGCCTTTAACCCCAGCACTTGGGAGGCAGAGGCAGGTGATTTCTGAGTTAGAGGCCAGCCTGGTCTACAGAGTGAGTTCCAGGACAGCCAGGGCTACACAGAGAAACCCTGTCTCAAATAACCCCCCCCCCCAAAAAAAAAGAAATAAAAATTAAGACATTTTCAAAGATAGCTTGGTCTTCATGCAGGTCCAATAACCGAAGCAGAGGCTATCCCTGAATCTGTTGTCTGCCTGTGGATTCCATTCCCCTAGCTGGACCAACTTGCCTTGCCTCAGAGGAAGAGGATGCACTTGTAGAAACCTGGTGTGTGTGTGTGTGGGGGGGGGGAATACCCAATGAGAGCTCTCCACCTCAGAGAAAGGGAGGGGAGGTGGGGGGAAGATTTGTGTGAAGGGGTACTGGGAGGAGCTGATACTGGGATTTAAAGTGAATAAATAAATTAAGGAACTTTTAAGCCAACAAAAATATTGACCTCTAGAAGACAAGCTAAATTATAAAATATAGAACATAAAGTAGGACAACTACTTGGAAAACGAATGAGAAAGGAGACAGAAGGCAAGAATAAAATAATAAGTATAATGATCAAAGTACACAATAAACACTTAGAAATAATGAAATTCATTCTGTACAATAAAATATACTAATTTTTAAAAACTAGAGCACTAGTCTCTGCCTCTGCCTCCCAGGTGCTGGGATTAAAGGCTTGCAACACCATGCCTAGCTGAAGTTTTCCTTTTGTTTTGTTCAAATAAACATGCAACTTTTTAAAAACTCTTTTAGAATATCAGCCCTGTGATACTTTTACAATTAGTCAAAAGAAAATAAACTGAACTAAAACCAGCCTGAGCAAGTCTGTGAGACCCTGTCTCAAAATAAAAAGTAATCAAAAGATGGAAGAATGGCATTGAGAATATACACAGGTTAGTGGCAAAAAGAACACTTGCTAAAGCATGTTCAAGGTCCTAGTTTCAATCTCCAGTACTGCAAACGAATCAAATAGGACCCCAATTTTACCATTCAGGGAAATCAATAATGTTGGAGGTGTTCTGCAAATACTGAAAGGTAAAGGACAAAATCCCTGACCTTAATATCCATTAACTGATGAATGATGGATGGCAAAGGTATTGGTTTAAAAAACAACTGGTATTAACTATGGAAAGAGCTTCATGAAGGTATTTCATGCTATCTTGGTTGTTTCTTCATCTCACTGGGCCATTTCCTTCTGTTCAGGTCTAGGTTCAGCAGTACAGTGGCGGTGCACACCTTTAAGCCCAGCACTGGGAAGGCAGAGGCAGGCAGATCTGAGCTTGAAGCAAGCTTAGTGTACGTGTACAGAACAAGTTTTACAACAGCCATGATTGTTACAGAGAAACTCTTTTGTCTTGAAAAAACAAAAAACAAACAAAAGACTAGATTCATTCCAGAATTCATCATAAAAGGACTATCCAAGTTCCAGGCCAGCCAAGGTTACACACATGATGAGAACCTGTCTCAAAAAAAATTCATTTACACTATCCTTGATATATCCTTGAGAAAATAAATTCAGACTACGTTATTAAAAAAACTGAAAATAGGACAATCCCATTGGTTTACACCTTAACAAGGTCTACTACTTATATCTAGCTAAATCAGTTTCTATAAGACACATAAAAATGATGCCAATTAGAGCCTAGGAGGGACTTTAGAGAGAACTAATCCCGTGCCTCTCCTTTTACACAACAGTAGTTGCTAGACCTAGGACACAGCAAATAATTATTTGTGATAGATAAAAGTAGTTAATTTGTTAAAAAATATTAAAAAACATTAACTCTGGAGCCAGACACCTTAATTCTTAAGAAGGTTCTCAAAACTAATGAATGTGTGAAGAAATATATTTGAGTCATGTCTGTACAATCACTTTCTCATATATCTAATCAATCTAGGTGCTGAACTTCTCCCTATGTTTGGGTTACAGTCAGAAATTTTTGATTGACAAAATTAGGTTTAAGTATATTGCTAACAAAACACAAAATGCACAGGACTGCAAATTCTCCCTTTTTCCTAAAATGAATGGCAAGATAACTCTCCTGTCCTGGGTTACCAAGACAGAACTCTAACCATTAGGCTTGTTGTACTCCAAGTACATTTTACTTTGACCTCCTCCTTTTTTTTTCTTTAAATGCCCAGTTCCTGCTCCAAACTTTACCTGTAATCTATAGAATAAGACCAAGACAAACATACTTTGAAAGTGTTCCACAAAAGATTCTGACACACAGTTGAGGCAGAGAAGTAACTGTTAGGCAATCACACAGAATAAAATTGGAAACTTCTCAGTGTGGCATGGCAGGTCTATACTCTCATGTACTTAGGAGGCTGAGGTCAAGAGCTTCATAGGGGACTAGTCTGAAAACACCAAACAACAAAAAGTCATTTGCTAAATATACACATATATGTACCTATGATGGGTATAGAACTTAGCATAGGTGTGCTTGAAAAATTTTAATCATTTCTCAGCCTTTTGGCAAAGATCAAGTATAATTTTAGGTAAATATCTCATTTTTACAATAATACTTTCCCACATTTCCCCCTAAAAATATACTAGTCATTTTAGCACCAATAACATGTCAGAAATTTTCAGTCTCATTTTCTACATAAGAAAATTCAGAGCCAGATGATATACCAGCAAATATACTTGCAATCCCAGCACTTGGAAGGTGGGAGCAGAAGGATCAGTTTAAAGTCATATACTATACAGCCAGTTTGTATCCAGCCTAGGTTTGTGAGCTCCTGTCTCAAAACACAGAAACATAAATAATATAAAAGAACTTTAAAGGTCATTAAAATTCCATTTTCTGAAATTCACTAAAGATATTTGAGGATTCTTACGTCACATTAAGAATAATTACAGAAGCCAGGCGGTGGTGGTACACGCCTTTAATCCCAGCACTTGGGAGGCAGAGGCGGATTTCTGAGTTCGTGGCCAGCCTGGTCTACGGAGTGAGTTCCAGGACAGCCAGGACTACACAGAGAAACCCTGTCTTGAAAAACCAAAAAAAAAAAAAAGGAAAAAAAAAAAAAAAAAA
>JANHMN010000005.1:114363577-114384014 GCA_030674055.1 Rhabdomys pumilio | reverse complement strand
AAAAAAAAAAAAAAAAAAAGAAAAAAGAATAATTACAGAGATAGAAATGTAACTCAGTGGTAGGATTTAATTGCCCTAGTGTTCATGAGACCCTAAGGAAACAGGGCACATAAACCCAACATCTGTTGTGGTTATTTTCATTCCATAATTATCAACCAACACTACCAAAATAGTAAAAGAGGGGGCTGGAGAGATGGCTCAGTGGTTAAGAGCACTGACTGCTCTTCCAGAGGTCCTGAGTTCAATTCCCAGCAACCCATATGGTGGCTCACAACCATCTGTAATGGGATCTGATGCCCTCTTCTGGTGTGTCTGAAGACAGCAACAGTATACTCACATACATGAAATAGGTAAAATCTTAAAAAAGGGAAAAAAATGCTAAAAGAAACCATTAGCCTTAAATGTCTTACTGAAAGTAAAATTTTAAATTAAATGAAATTCAGAGTTCTCAAACTGAAATTACAATTTCACTGTATGCTGAAATAATATGAATTCCCAGGAAATAAATATCTTTTCATTTCAGGAATGTAAAAGCTGCCTAGTATTATTTTAGTCATAAAGTCACTAATAACCTATTACTCTGAACATGTTAATTGAGGTATGGAAGACACCTATTTGTTCTATTTTCCATGGCCAATCAAACTATTTTTCAGATGTCAATTTTGATAGTCTTAAAAATAAAACTAATCTAAAGCTACTCTGTTATAGTCAACAAACTAAAGGTTCTAAATTTCTTTTAAAATTGTAGTCAGTATCATTTCACTAATATGGCACCTAAGCCAAAGTACTACTAAGTATGGCAGGCCCTCCACTGGTATAATAATAATAATAATAATAATAATAAATATAAATAATAATAATAAATATAAATAATAATAATAAAAATACCACCACTACCTATATAATGTAATAATAAATGAGAATGTTTAAATGCTTAAGAGTAATTAATACCAAATAAGTACTACTTATACTGAAAAAGGAAAGCAGAAAAAAATCTATTTTCTTATTTATCTATAAAAGTTCTATAATAATATGCAACAATAGCCCCACAGTTTTAACTCTGATACAGTATTAGAATCATGCACAGTACTCTTAATATAGCTTTTATTCAGTTCCATATCAGATAAACAAGAAAACCACTCCCAAGTGATTCTAATATCCAGAATTGAGTATGAATGTAGTAAATCCTTCCCAAACACTGTTAGAACATGTCAAAACACAAGACAGCAACCAATAACATGGTTCTCAAAGATGCAGGTCCTAAAACAATGAAATGGAAACTAGCATTGTTTCTTAATTTTTGAGAACCATTTCAAGATTCAGAAAACTTATCCGCAAGAAAAAAAATATATGCAAAATAACAGTTTAACAACCACAGAATTATCTCACTTCATAGGGGATCAAAGTCAAAGACTAATCCATATATATATATATATATATATATATATATGTACATATATATTTATGTGTGTGTGTGTGTCTGTCTGTCAGACACACAGAGGGGTGTCGTGTATATATATATATATGTGTGTGTGTGTGTGTGTGTGTGTTGTCTATCTGTCATACACACAGAGGGGTGTCAGATCCCCTGGAGCTGGAGTTACAGTTTGTGGGCTGCCTGATGTGGGTGCTAGGAATCCTTTCTCTAGCCCCAGACACCCCTATATATTTCAAGTAATTTTCTCTCACCTGCTTTAAACAAAGACTGGTTCCAATAATAAAATTCTACAAATATGAAAACTTTTAAAAATTGATCCATTAAATAGAAAAAAAAAATAAATGAATAGAATGTTTTCATGTGTCCAACTAATCAATAACTAAATGACTGGCATATGACAAACATCCATAAGTAGCCTTATTAATATTATGTCAAAAAATAATGTGAAGAGACACCACTAAATCGTTCTTCTAGAGATTATCAGAAAATGTATTTCAAGATGCTAGAAGACAAAAGAACCAAAGTAAATCCTACTGGATGAAGCATTCCACTGATAGGCAGAAAATTAAGGGATCCCCATGAAATGCACCATAATTTAAGGATAAAATCTGCTTTTCAAAGTTACTTTCATAAAAAGAAAAAAAAAAACCCTAAGACTCTTGTCCATGGTGTTCTGGTCCTTAATCCTTCCAGATAGTCCCTTAGATTCTACCAAGGTCAGCAAACTAAAGAAAGAAACAGCAGAACATTAAGATAACAGCGTATTTTGGGGGCGGGGGGGGGGGGGGGGGGGGGGGAGAAAAAGCATGAAGACATTCATATAGCTTGAAAGAGTTTTTACTAACAGAAAGCAAAACATACTTTTTTTTATTTTCACCCTTGAAATATTAAATTTCAAATACTTCCGGCTTTCATTCTACCCAAACACTGCAACAATAAAGTATAAATGGTTAGAATTGCAAGTATGACAAAGCAAGTAAGCTTAAACATTGCAAAAACATATGTTACTATCTCTGTATATTTAATATCTAAATCTTAAGAATTGGAAGGCATTTTGCTGAAGCCAAAATGGCAGCCTGGTAATTCAGTAGACTACAACAATCTAAAGAGTTTGTAGTCTCTATTTTTAATTAAGTTCAAGTGTACTACCTAATCATGGTTAACCAATCCTTATAATAAAGAAAGCTAATGAGCTCCTTTATTACCGGCTGCAGAGTTCCCACATAAGTACACTCAAAATAATTCTTCATAAGTCAAATTACACAATGAGATAGAAGGCTGGTGGGTTTTAAGGTAAAAAAAAAATTACTTCGAATGCCTCTTCTAACAGAAACATGAAAATATTACCAAACCCCACAATTCCTTCATTAACAATCAACGACCCTCTGCGGCAATTACACACACCTGTAAACTGTGGCTGTGAGAATTCAATTAACGGTGTAACTAGAGAACTTCCCAAATAATAATTTAAGTACGTCATATCTAAAAATCTTATCATTCCAGTCTCTGAAGAAACCCAAACAGAAACAAAACCCCAGCCTCGCACCTGTTTAACTTAAATATTTCACAATGAATGAAAAACAAGCCATTCATCAAGCCTAAAGCCTCAAATCACAAGCATCTGAAGGTTTTATTAGTCACAAACTTGCACATACTAGTATTTTCTTTCTTCGTCTTCTTTTTTCTTGTTCTTCGGGAACAGCTTAAAATACAGAGGTGGTAGGTCTGCTCTCGCTTGGAAGCGATTTCAGCATCAAAACATCCTTCCGGGCCTTTGGCCGTGAGCAGCTAAAGCGGGGCGAGGGAGGTGGAGGGGCGCGATAACCAGCTCAGACTCCCCAGGGCCGCGGGCCACCGAGCCACTGCGGGTTATCGCGGGAGGGCGTTGAGGAGGTAAACTAGTCCGCAGGCCAGATAGCCAGGCGTCACCGAGGCCTAGCTCTCCCGCTCCAAATCACTCCACCTCAGTAATGGCGTTTGGTGTCAAGTGGAACAGGCTGAGGGCGTCCGCGGCCGGGTTAAGGGGCGCGCGAACCAACTGTCCCCGCCCCCACCCGGGCGCGCCCGCGCGCTGTCGCGCGCTCCGAACCGACCTCCCGCGAGGGTGGGGGGGCGGCACGCCGCGCCCGGAGTCTCCATCCTCCTCCTCCTCCTCCTCCCCACTCTAGTCAGGACGGGAAGGGGGAGGAAGGGGGAGGGCCAGAGCCGTCAGCCATTTTCCCTGCCAGTCCAAAACACACACGCACACACATCGACACGCTCGCTCACAGACACACGCTCACGGGACACCGGGCGCGCGCACAACGGAGGCCCGAGCGCGTTCGCGACGGCCCGGCCCCGGGGCGACAAGGGAAGCCCCCACACCACTAGCCAGCGGCCCCGCAAGGGAGGGACCTCTTACGCGCACACACACTCACACACACACACCCCCTCGCGCCGTCCTCCCCACCCCTCCAGCCAGCTGTAGGCCTGGGAAAGCCGAGTGGCCCCAGCACCGCCAAGCTAAGTACTCACCAAACACAACACAGGAGTCTTCTGCGTAGCAGGACACGCGGAGGCGGGAGACGATATGCAAAAGCTCGATCCCGGGATGAGGCCTAACCTCGGAGCATCCCAAGCCAGGGGCTGACGAGGGACAAAAATATGAGGAGAGGTTGCGGATGCCGGGCTCGCGGCACTCTACGCGTACCGACAAGGAGTCGGCCCCTCACCCTGGCCACCCTAGGGCCGCGGTGGCCAAAGCCGCCTCCTCCTCCCTCTCAGCCGGCGGCGGCCCTCTTCCCCCTTCTCCCCTCAGGCTGGGGCGCTCTCTGAGCTCAGTCAAGCTCCGGGCTGTGCGTTTCTCCTGCGTCACCTCCTCCTGCTCCTCCTCCTGCAGCGGCAGTTTCACCTTCCCCTAGTCGCCGCCTCTATCCCCCCACTCTGGGCCTGCTCGCTTCACTGCGGCTCCTCTCCTCACACCCGTCACCAACCCCAAGCCCTAGGGCGGTAAAGGTAGCCGCCTCCCTTGAGGGAGAGGCGGCGGCGGCCGGCTCCCGCGAGGCCAGGGAGCGGGTGCAAGGCAAGGAGGGGGTTCGGTGAGACAGGGAGGAGGGCCCGAATGAGCCGTTTACCGAGAGGTTGCGGCTCCGCCACCGGCGGAGTCTCGCTTCCGCAGCCTTGGGTACCACAGCCTCGTCAATATGGCGGATCCAGCAAATCAAAAAAGAAAAGAAAAGACAAAAAGAAAAAGAAAAAGAAAGAAAACCCGCACGGCCAGTGGCGGTGTCGGCGGCGACAGAGGCAGCGGCAGCAGCAACAGCAACGGCAGCGGCAGCAGCGCAGACTCCCACTAGTCTCAGCGCCGCCCAAGACTGAGCTTCTCCGCCCCCGTCAGGGCCCTCCCCCTCTAAGCCCCGCCCCTCAACGCTCGGCCCGGTCCCTCCCTCTGCCCAACCCCCCTCTAGGCCAGCTGCCCCCTCTCCCTGTCCACCTCGGGTTGGTGAGGGAACGAAAGGAAGAACGCTGTGGGCCACTAGGGGGCCCAGACAAGGCAGTGGACGCCTGGAACACAGCGAACTGGGTGGGGGAGGGGAAGACAATGCTAGGGAAAGATTGTTCAGCCCCACCGTCGCTTCCGGACGGCCCCTCCAGGGGGTCATGCGCGGGCCAGAGACTCTTACATACCCCTTAGCAATGGGACCTGGCCGAGAGCTGACTTAGGACCCAGAACACTCGAAAGAGGAAGATGGGGTGGGAGAAGGGAGAAATGCCGCATGCGGCCTGGGCAAAGGGCTTAGTCTGTCAGGAATGGCCGGGATGTGGACAGGAGAGGGTTAAGCACGCAAGCTGCAGCCGTGTCGCCTAGTTTGTCTAGGGCTGCTTGTTTTTGTTCCATTGTGAACCATGGCCCCACCATCGAGTGCCCGGATGGTGACGTCACCAGCCTCCCCCTTTTCCGGGATGGTTCGGGGTTGGGGGGGTGACGGAAAGACGAAATTCCTGGGTCTCAGTGCTAGGCGTCTGCACCCGCATTCATTGAGGGTCTTAACTGCGCAGCTGATCCGTGTCCCGTGACACGAGGACAGGATAGGCCACTGAGCAGTGGTGCCAGGTCCTGAGGGTTTGGCCACCTGCACCCTGCCGATAGGGGGAAGGTGTGGCTTGAACTCCAGAGCGTGGGGGCCTTCCCACTCCACTTTGAGGGAGGCGCTTTAAGCAGCTCATTCACACGATCCTGCAGCATCAGTACCTAAAAGCATTTCGTCAGTCTTAAAGGCATAGTGACTGGGAAACTGAGGACATTTTGGACACAGGAATCCTTACAACAGTAAAGACAAAAAAAATTATACACCGTCCTAAACACCTTAGCTACTCAGTAATACTAAATGTAGCAAAATGACTTCGATTGCCATATCAGCATCACTTGGTATGAGAGCCTGGGAGGGACTTAGGAATCCATCCACTATGTCAGGGACTATTTTCTGCATATTGAGAATCCAAAGGACATGCTGCAGAGGAAAAATTTATCAGAGTAATCTCAAATATTGGTAGGTTTGGAACAATTCTATAATTTACCTAAAATTCACAAATGAAGAGATAATAAATACAATTACTAATAGATCCCATTTCATTTTGACTTAAAAATGCCTGTTGGCAGCAAACGTCATTTAGAATCATTATAAAATACTATTAAGTCCATTATATACCGTATAGGATAGTTGAGCTTGTGCTATAAACACAGTCATTTCTAATAAGGGAATGTTAAAAGGAATCCCGAAGAATTTACGTGACAACATGGTACTGATGTCACTTTTTAAAAACCATTTCTCTATGCAGCATTTCCCTATGTAGTTTTCACCACAAAACTAATAGTTTACCCTAAAAATATTATTTATAATCCTTATTATAACTCTTAACACATGCAATCTTGTTTATATGATTACTTCTGTGCATGCTTTTCCTTGCTTATGGAGCCTGCAGAGAGAGCCTACTACCCATGTAACACTCTAAGTTTGCTAGCTAAGTACATGGTATGGTGGGTTCTATTTAATCCTCAGAACCCTCTGAAACAGATGGGTAGGTATTTTCTAGGCTTGATTTTAGATAGAAAAACAAAACGGGTAAATCATTTGTTTAAGATCAACAAGATTGGTAAGTAAATGTAGGTCTTTTAGCTACATCTAAAGTGCATCCTTGACAAAAATGTCCACAGTGGCCAATTCTATTCAGCATTATACTTGAGGTTCTAGCCAGAGAAGGCAAAGAAATGACAGATAAGAAAAGAACAATTAAAACTTCCCTTGCAAAGAACAATCTTACATAGAGAAAACCCTAGGTAATCCATTATTTAAAAAAATAGAAAATACATGATTTTCAACAAGATTGAGGCTAGAGATCTACCTCCATTCATCCTCTCAAAAAAAGAAGCTATCACATTATACCCTATAAATATCATTACTATGTGTCAATTTAAAATAACAATCCAACCCTTTTTAGGGAACCTACAGAATGTTTTGTTTTATTTTTTTAAAAGTCTTTGTAAATCATTTCTCTAATAAAGAACTCAACAGCAAAAGAAATAAAACCCTTCAAATATAGAAATAAGTAAAAGGTTCTAGAGAGAGTTCTAGGAGAGTCAGGACTACACAGAAAAACTCTGCCCAAAACGCAAACAAAACCAAAAATAAAACCAAACAAAAATGCAAAGGGGGCTGGTGAGATGGCTCAGTGGGTAAAGGTACTTGCTATCAAACCTGACAACCTGAGTTTGACCCTTGGAACCCCCGTGGTGGAAGAAGTAAATAGGCTCCTTCAAGTTGTTCTCTGATCCCTTGTAATGCATGTACACACACACACACACACACAATTTTAAAAATGTAAAAACTAAGCAAAGGAAACTGGGTAGAAGGCAGTTACAGTTGCCTGTAATCTCAGCACTCTGGAGGCAGAGGCAGAGGCAGAGGCAGAGGCAGCAATGTTCAGTTTGAGTCCAGCCTGGGTTATATAGTCAAATTCTATCTCAAAAAGGTAAAATTAAAATTTTAAAATGAAAATAGGCAAAGGATTTGAGCACACATTCATCAAATATGTGAATGGCCAATAAATACACGAAAAAATACCTAACAGGGCCATTCATATTAGAGAAATGCAAGTCAAAATCATGTGAGATAACACTTGATAGTCAAGACTATTACAGAAAAAGCAAGAGAGGGAACAAGGAGATAACGAGTGCCAAGATGCAGAAATTTGAAATTCTACCTTGCTGGTGGAAAATTAAAATGGTGAAAGCCATAAAGCTGATTTTCAAAAACCCAAACATAACATTACTAATTCTACTCCTAGATAAACCCTAAAGAACTGAAATCAGGGACCCAAACAATTGCTTATATACCAAAGTTCATAGTAACAATAGCCAAATGTGGGAACCACCCAAATGTTGAGTAGATGAATAGATAAACAAAATGTGGGAGACATAGACAATGAGTGGCCTTAAAAAGGAATGAGTCTCTGATAGACACTAGAACATACATGCCCCTTGGAAACATACTGAGAAAAATAAGCAGGATGCAGAAGTTCCCATGTGATTCTACTTCCATGTGGTACCAAGAGTAGACAAAGTAGGGTAAAGGCTGCTGGAGCAGAGGGGTAAGAAGGATGGGAGCTTCAGTTTTAAGGACAGGGGATTTTTATGGAGATGGCAAAAATAGTACAATACTGTTAATATACTTAATGCCATAGAACAGCACACTTACGGTAATTACAATGGTAAATGTTAGGTATGTTTTACTATGTATTTTGAAGGGTGAAAGGCTAGGGGTGTACCTCAGTAATGCTTAGCACAAGTGAGGCTCTGGAGTCAATCCTCAGAGTTCTCCCACCCCAATTCAAAGAGGAAAAAATCCAATCAAATATTAGTAATTTCCTATAGGGATCTACATATTATACTCTTAGCAGCAAGTCTAGTTTTAAGTCTTAGTTGTCCAGCTACTTCCCAGGAAGAAATGTACACTTGGCTCCCAGGCTGGGTATGGCTACAGGACTCCCCCCTGTGACATCCTCCATTCAGTTCATGAGACAGTATAAGAAGTAAGTTCAATGCCATTGGAAAACTGAAATGAAAACTCACTATAGTCCAGTCCTTTCTTCTCACTTCCTTTATCTTGGTTTCTCTTTTCTAACACTTGTCCTTTCAGGTTGAAGACTAACTTTTTTAACTTCCTGGTTCTTTGCCATCAGGACAGAACTTTATTATATTCCATTTCCTCATAAAATTTCCCATTGTACTCTATCCCCTCCCCACCCAACCCAAAAAAGATTTGCTAAGTATATTCATTGCTTACTAGCATACATCCTAAAATGTAGGCTTTCTTGAGGACAAATTTCAAAGAAGTTCTGTAGTCAAAGGGTTAAATGTCTCTCCGTATAAAAAATCTCCCATTAGAAATGATCTGTCCATCTTGCTCTGATGGTGCCTCTCTGAAACTAACCTATTTGCAGTCGGACTTGGATATACAGTCCAGCAAGGACACCAAGAGTAACCCTGGTGTTGGATGATCTCCGTATCTCAGGGATATACACACAAAGGAGACATGTCCTATACTCGCCTACTTGAGAGTTAAAGAAAATGCTTTAATCTTGGTATCTACACCAGTAGTCACCAATGAATATCATAGGCATTATAAGAAAAACATCATGGATAAACTAGCTTAAGATTATTATCAAATCAAAGAATATTTAAGATTATTAAATAAGTCTATGAAATTGGACAGTTGTCTAAAAATTCATAACAAAATCTTAATATATTTGATATTAAGTTGTAAAACTAAACAAAAATTTCTAAACTGTTCACAAGAAAAATATTTTGATCAACCATGCTTTCTCCTTCCTCTTTTAATATTTTCAGCTATTTACAACTTGTAACTTGTGGTGATTCCTTTTCTCATTGTAAATATTCTCTTTTGTATTTTATATCTTAACTTTGAAAGGTTTGCAGGAAGCTTCTTAGATTGTGTCAGACTTCACAAAGCCCAGAGTTTACCCCATTATCTCAGAAACTATGAATCAAGCCTAGCAGTGGTTGCACACATCTTTGATTCCAGTACGGAGACTGAAGCGGGCAGATCTCGGAGTTCCAGACCAGCCTGGTATACAGAGTAAGTTCCAGGACAGCTAAGGCTACTGAGGGAAACACTCTCTCAAGGAAGGAAAGAAAGGTGGGGGTGGGGGTGGGGGTGGGGGAGGGGGAGGGATGACAAGACACTATCAGGGATGCCAGCATCCATTTCTCTGTGCATCCTGAGTGTGAATTCTTCAAGCTGCCTCAAGCATCATGATAGATGCATAGTACAACAGTGAGCCAAAATAAAGCCTTCCTTCCTTAAGTTGTTTTTGCTAACTCCTTGTCATAGAAATAAGAAACATAAGTAACTCAGTGCCTGTGAAGTTTGTGCATGTTTTGGTGATAGCTTCTTCCAGTCAATAAACAACACAAAGTTGTTTGTAGCAACCTTTAAAAAGCCAAAAAACCACAAGGCAAAACACATGTAACAAGATGAAATATTTTTCACCTTGAATTTATTTCTTCTTTTTTTTCTGTTTGTTTTGAGACAGGGTCTCTCTCCATAGCCCTAGCTGTCCTGGAGTTTACTATGTAGACCAGACTAGTCTCAAACTTACAGAGCTCCATCAGTCTCTGCCTCTTGAGTGCTGGGGTTGAAAGTTGTGGGCCATCATGGCCATCTCACCTTGGTTTTCAAGCTGGTAAAGTGAAAGATCAGTGCCTCAAGCCTGTGCAAAAAACTGCATAGCTCTACAGGATGTCCAAAAAGGGTCCACATGCAATGAACAAAAACAGAGGGATCACAAGACAGCAGGCCAGACCACCAAAGATAAGAAGCCATGGAAAAGCACAGGTGACAAATACCTATTTCACTAAAAAGTTGCTTTTAAAACTGTTGCCACTCTATAACAGATGTTAATGGTATGAACGTCATACCATTGTTAATAATAAGTGTCTTCTTCCTTTAAGAATGAGCATGCCTTTAATTCCAGCACTTGGGAGGCAGAGGCAGGCGGATTTCTGAGTTCGAGGCCAGCCTGGTCTACAGAGTGAGTTCCAGGACAGCCAGGGCTACACAGAGAAACCCTGTCTCAAAAAAAAAAAAAAAAAAAAAAAAGAAAGAAAGAAAGAAAGAAAAGAAAAGAAAAGAAAAAATGAGCACTTCCAGTTGTGCTCTCTATGTTAAATTTATCTGTATTTGCCTATCATGCAGTTAGCACACGAGACTAGATAGCTCTAGGCATTCAAGATTCGAAAATTCAGACCTGAAAAGGCTGGCTGAATCCCAGAGCTGGCTCACCCCACTCCCAACAGGAAGCATTAGTTAATATTTGCCCAGTGTGTCTATGGTCTTCATTCAAGGTGTTAGGAGACTCTTTTGCTTTAGATTATGGGGATCTTTGGACGTTCTGCTTAAAATGTGAAAGGATTGATTTTGTGTACTTTGTGCAAACCAGCACAGTGTAAAATAATTAGATTGTTTTGTTTCTCTTGTAAGCAAAACGTAAATCTGTATAGCTCTAAGAAGTACAAAGTTCTTTAGTCTAAGAGGGAGTGACATATTGTTTACACAGATTATACCTACTCCTAACCCTAGTATGTTTCAGTAACTCCAGCTCCTCACAGGGGTATAGCTCAGATATTTGTCTGGAATATTCTTAATTTTCCAGGTCTTCTCTATTGAAAATATAAGCCTAAGTTTATTGTACACAACATGACTCAATCATTTTCACATCAACACATGATATTCTATAGAACCATTGTTTTGATCTTTCCACTGGCTTTGTCACTCAGGAAATGAGAAAAAGACTGGGGCTGAAGAAATGGCTCAGCATTAGCATACTTGCTACTCTTACTGAGGATCCAGATTCACTTCCTAGCACCCATGTGACAGCTCACCACTACTGTAGTGATTGATTCCAGGGGATCAACGCCCTCTTCCGACATACGTACCAGGCATTCACACAGAGCACAAACAGACAAAATACACCCATAAAATAAACATAAACTTTTTCACAAAAGAAAATAAAAAGGAACACTATTGAAATGTACAGCATAAACAAAATTATAAGGGATTTTATTGTTTACAATCTAGTTTCTTAATAGAATTGTTTGGAAAAATTTTTAAAGATCTGTTAAGATTCTGAATTCCCAAATCATTCTCAGTAATTGAAACAGCTTCTTTAAAGCCTTTGTAAATAACATAGCAATGACATGAATGCTCTGTTTTCTACAGAACTTTCTAGAATTAAGACTGGCAGTACTAAGAATTCAACTAAAAGAGATGCTTCCCAGATAATTCCATGGCAGGCTACTGAAGTGTGAGTTCTATTTATTTCAGAATTTCTAAGACATTATTTATTAACCAAATTTGTATGTTTGAGAGTGTGGTCATAGAGTGATTATTCTATTAAAGACATCCCACAATTCAGAATTTTTTGCTCATTCGAATAGGCCCATTTTTTTTCCTTTCAATTGACACTAGTAGGATTTGGGTATACGTTTATTCTTGTATTGTAAACATTGCATGTTTTATTGCTAAAAACCGACATTCTTGGCTCTTAAGTGTCTTTTATCTCTTACTCTTTGAAAGATTTCATGCCAAGCAGTGGTAGTAGTAGTGGTGGTGGTGGTGGTGCCTTTAATCCCAGTGCTCAGGAGGCAGAGCCAGACACATCTTAGTGAGCTTAAGGCCTGCTTGGTCTACAGATCAAGTTCCAGGAGAGCCAGGGAACAGAAAAACCTAGTCTTTAAAAAAATATTTTTGGAAAAACAGGAATGGCTACTTGTCAGCTGTCTAGCATAAACAGTCTCCTTTCCACTTTTAGGTTCATTCCAGGACCTCTTGCTTTTTTTGAGGGTTGAGTGGGGTACAACAGCAGTTATGCCAGCTCTGCCCTTGCTTTTGCCAGCCCATCTGGTTGTTTGTAGGAGGTGCTACTGTAGGAGGCTAGCTATTCACTCTCAGTTTGCTTAAGCGTTCAGCCAGCCTTTCCTTAGTCAAGTCCTTCAACAAACATGGAAGTGCTTATTGAAAGAGTGACGTATGACAGCTTTTAAACGTGCGCTACAAATGGCAATGCAACAAGCAGTGTTCTGGAAAAGGGCTTTCCATGTACTTTATAACATCCGGACACCAGACGCTCAAAGCAAACAGAACTCTCCTATGCATCACACACAAACAATTTAACAGAATATGATGACGTTACAAAAATGTGTGGCCAATAGAGGAGAAACTGTATTGCATTCTACCATCAATATCAACAGCTAATGTCACTTTAATGTCTTTCCTTTCAGATTTATTTGAATGAGCAATTTTTCTCAAAGCCAATTCTTAAAATAATATAACAAAATTAAAAACATTTGACGTTTTTCTTTGTTTTGTTTTTGAGATAAGGTCACCTGTAACCCAGGCTGATCTCAAATTTGCTATGGAGCAGAGGCTGACCTTGGATCATCAAGCCTCCTGCCTTCACACCTGGGTAAAGGTTGGAAAAATTGAAAGACAAAAATATTTTTCATAGTGCTGAAACACAACTGCTATAATCTGTTATATATGTGTTTTTTCCTAATCTTCAAAGATCTCATTGTCTGCTTCTTGGTATCTATGAATATCTGTTTTTCACATGAGCACTGCTTCATTTACGGAGTGTTGAGCCAATGTCAGCATGTTCTCTATCTTTTCCACTAACTTTTAGAAAATTTTAAAATGTTGTACACATCATTCCAAATCTGGATACTTAGAAGTAACTAGTTTTAATCAACAGTATCACACTGGGTAAATGCTGGACAACCGGATAACCAGTCCTTTACTGATAAATATTTAGTATGTTATTTAATCTTTTTGCTATGATAAGAAAATGCTGACTTCCAGTTTCTAACCCAGCACATAAGGACCTCAGGAGTCATGATTACTGACCTTACAATAACAGAAAAGCAAATAACCTTAAAGTCAACAACTCCTCTTAGAGCAATCAGAAAATTGAGGTCACAAGGTTTAAAGTGCTACCTGACCCACACCCCACACCCCACCACACACATACACACACACCCCCCACACACAAGCATGAAAAGTTTAGAAAAATCACAGTTAACCAAAGCACAAGTTTGGAATAGAAGCCTGCCAGCTAGGGCCAGAACTGGGTAGGTATGGTTAAATTGTAATTGAAAGTGTGTGTGGACAAACATGGGAGTAAAAACTACTCGCTGACAGGGAACTCTATATAATTTTGTGTGTTTTATCTGCGGGAACTTTCCAGGTTCTGAGGGTGTACCTTTGAGCATGTTTCAAGAGGTTATTGCCTGCTTCTCAATCAGATAGGAGAAGGAACTATTTTGAAATATTCTTAGAGGATTTTGTTCTTAACAAAAGCATGTCTGCAAGGAAGAGTATTTTACCAAGGTCTAACCACCTTAGGTATGGTTCTAATCAAACTGGAGAACCTCTAACCTTCGACACAGGGGAAAGGAATGGTGACTTCAGCCCTCTCCAGCCTGCCAATGTCCATGGGGGGAGAGTAAGGAACGTAAGGCAAATCCCCAATCCAGCCATCCAACCGCACCAGCTCACTAAAAGACTGACACTTACTATATCAGACTGTAGCATCTTTCTCCGCTCTCCAACACCACAGCCACATCAGTGAGGATTCAATCATGCTAGCAATGTTTACCCTTTATATCACACCTGCCTGTCACCATTAAAAGCACACTGAGAAAAAATTTTAAATACAGTTTGAAGAGCTAAGCTCAGAAGCTCATTCAGTTATTGGAGAGATACTGGTCACATCAGCAGAAATTTAAAACCACTACAATATACTAAGGGATTAAATAAAAAACTGGAATGCATTCCAAATAAGACAGAAACTCTAAGAACAAATAAAAAATGTTTTTTTTTTGTTGTTGTTGTTGTTTTGGTTTTTCGAGACAGGGTTTCTCTGTATAGCCTTGGCTGTCCTGGAACTCACTCTGTAGACCAGGCTGGCCTCGAACTCAGAAATCCGCCTGTCTCTGCCTCCCAAGTGCTGGGATTAAAGGCGTGCGCGACCACCACCCGGCTATAAAAAATGTTACAAATCAAAATGGGGGCTACAGATGTAGGAGTCATAAGCTATAGACACAGTGTGAACAAGGCCTAGATTCAATCCCCCTGTGCATCACAAATTCTAAACAACAGAAACCAAGAGCACCTTTGAGAGGCTCAACTAAAGCCTGGTGTGTGAAATCAAGGAAAATGTCAGAGAACATGAACATATGCCAATAGAAACCTCTAAAATGTTAATGAAAGAAAGAAAGAAAAAGAGGGAGAGAAGGAAGGAGGGAAGGAGGGAGGGAGGAGTTGAGGTCTACAGGAGGTCTAGTTGGGGTCTCAGTTAGGAGAACTGGCTGCTCTTCCAGAGGACCTGAGTTCAATTCCTAGCACCTACATAGCAGCTCACAACTGTCTGTAACACCAGTTCCAGGGGATCCAACACCCTCACACAGACATACATGTAGGTAAAGCACCTATGCACAGACACACACAAAAGGAACTGAAAAGAAAGGAACAGGAGAAATATTTACTATAAGAATGGTGGAGAATTTAACAGTATTTATAATTATTTACTTTTCTTTGATGTGAATGTGTTTGTCTTGATGTATGTATGAATGTATACACACAACATGTGTGCCTGGTGCTGAAAGAGGCTGGAAGAAGGAGTCAGAGGCCTGAAGCAGGAGTTATGGAGACCAGAGTTGTAGGAACAGCAGTTGTGAAGAGAACTAACTGGACTTGTGAGCTGCCATGTACTTGCTGGGATTACAGCAAGAGCAGCCAGTGCTCCTAACTCCTGAGCTATCTCTCTGGCCTTGAATTTATTTTGTTTTGTTCTGAGTCAGTGTAGCCCTGAACTCCCCCGGCCTTTTTTGGAGATAGAGTCTCTCTTTATTATGTAGCCCTAGTTGTCCTGGAACTCACTCTATAGACCAGGCTGGCCTCTGTCTCCTGAGTGCTGGGATTAAAGGTGTGCACCACCATTGCCAGGCTGAATTTCCCCAAATTAATAATAATAGACACCAACTGCAAGTCCAAGATCAGAAAACAGTAAGCAGAATAAATGCCCCCTCAAATTGGTATCTGGGTATCATATGCAATCATATAATATCAAATATCATATTCATTGTAGAAATTTTTGGAAGAAACAAGAGGAAAGATGACATTAGGTTTCTCTTTGGAACCCTTGCACATGACAATAGAATGAAATCTTTAAAGTGTTGGGGTAGGCATACAAACTAGAATTCTGTATCCAGCCAAATTACTCTTTAAATGTGAAGAAATAAATATTTTTCTCAAAGTTCTGTGGCTGGTAGACTTATCTAGAAACAAATGTTCAAATAAGTTGTTCAATTATATAGGTCAGAAACTCAGCTCTCCAGTGAGAGGGGGGTCAGAAAAGAAAGAAATGGAGGTAGGAGAAAATCGGTGCTATTTCTCCTTAACTGACCTAATAGTTTGCTCAAAATCATAAGAGTAAAAGAATATTCAGTGGCTATTGCTGATGGATAACTAAAAAGAATCACAGGCATGTCATGAGAAATGGGAGAGAGGCCAGGCAGTGGTGGCGCACGCCTTTGATCCCAGCACTTGGGAGGCAGAGGCAAGCGGATCTCTGAGTTCGAGGCCAGCCTGGTCTACAGAGTGAGTTCCAGAACAGCCAGGACTACACAGAGAAACCCTGTCTCGAAAAACAAAACAAAACAAAAAAGAAAAGAGAAATGGGAGAGAGGATTCAGGAATATTCTGTTAGAAATTTCTTGAATAGAAAAAAAGCCAGGTTCAGAACTAACTCTTTCAGTTAGGAGGGATGACAGAGGTTCTGGTTAGTCAACAAAATGATGAACTGGGTATTAGGTCTATCTTGTACCTTACTGATACAAATTGGTATAGTTATGCTCTAATTGTATTTTAAGAGAAAATTTTTATTTTAACAGTAAGGGTGATATGTAGGAGGAGCTAAGGTGGGAAGAGTAAGGAGAGGAAGAGGAAGAGTAAGGAGAGGCAGAGAAGGAGAGAAGGAACTAGGTGACAACAAGGGGGGGGGACATGGAGGCAGATGTTTGTATATCTCCGCCAGTCAAAGGTAGTTGGTATATCTAGGTTGGGTACTGGGTTACACTTCTGATTGTATGGGCATCTTGTTATTGAGCATTACCAAACTTATAAAGCCTTTGATTTACATTAAAAAATAGAATAAAAACAAAAAGGAGAAGGGGGATGGGATAGGAGTTTTCTAGGGAGGGGAGATGGGGAAAGGGGATAGCATCTGAAATGTAAATAAAATATCCAATAAAGAAAAAAAAGGAAAAAGAAAAAAAATAAAAAGAAAAAAAGAAATTTCTTGAATACCTGCAAGTGGTATAGTTATTTAGAAGTAGACTCAGATTAGCTGTAAATATATATCACAAACTCTTAAGAGTAAGTTCATTGGGGTTTGTTTCTAAGAGTCTCCCTATTTCGCCAGGCTTGCCCCAAACTCACTGGGCCCAAGGGAATCTTCCTATATGAGTCACCCAAGTAATTGAGACAGGAATATGTCATTATCCCTGGTGTTGTGTAACAAAAATTTTCCTGGAGAGACAAAATGCACATGTCTATTTACCCAGGTAGGAAACCCAGGACAGAGCAAAGTATGGATACCACCGAAGTCCAATTTGGTGAACTAATGAGTTTTAATACAGTTACTTACAGGAATATGGGTAAGGGGTTACTTATAGCAACAGAAATGACTCGAAGACAGCTGCACCACCAAAACCCACCCAGTACGGGTGACAGCTCACAAAGCTAAGATCCTGGTGCACACTGCACAGCCTGCAGGCAGCTCAACAAGTTGGAAAGTTTCCTTTCCAGATGCCTCAGTTGTTCTAAAGCTCTTTCGTGCAGCTTAGCTGGTCTGGTCTCAGGGTCTTATATTTGCAGGGTATTTTTTGTTTTTTGTTTTCATTTTGGTTTTTTTTGTTTTGTCTTGTTTTGTTTTTTCACTCTGAGAGTCTTATTTGCAGGCCAGCTTCCTAGTCTGAGGGGATGCTCGCTTTTACTTTGGCCTCTTGAATCTGGTCAGTTTCAGGGACTTCCTGAAGCTATTTTGAGTTATTTAATATCTTGCTTAAAGAGCTTCCCTGTAGGATGGAATGTTCCAATCTTGGAAGAAACTGTTACACAACACTTGGTTGGGGGATTTTTTAAAATGGCATTATTATTTATTCTTTGAAAATTTCATAACACTGAGAATTTCATATAATGTATTTTGATCATAATCATCCCCACTCCTCCAGCTAACTCCTCCCAGATATATAACTTCACCTTGACACACCCTCCCAACTTCTTGATCTCTTTTTTTCTTTTTCTTAAAATATCCCATCAAATTCAATTTGGGCTGACTGTAGAACCCTAGGTGTAGAGCCATCCAGGAATCACACCTTTTTTAAAAAAAAAAAAAAACCTTTCCTCCCTTTGGAAGCCAACAACTGCCAATGGCTTCTCAACCGAGGTGGAGTTCATGAGCTCCTCCCTTGGAGAGTATTCTTTTTAAGTATAATTGACATGCTAAGAAAGGAGAGAAAATGGAACCATATAAAATGTTCAATTAACACTAGAAGGGGCTGAAAAAGAGTGGAAGAGATCCACCAGGCAAGAATTGCCTCTCTCCATCTACAGAAAAGGACACACTTGCAGAATAGTCGACTGATTATATCTGCCTAGACAGAGTAACCAGCCCTTAATAATTCTGCAGCACTAAAGTCTGTCAGATGAGTTTGGGCCAGAAGGCTGAAGATTTGATGCTCCAACGTTCGGTAGTATAGGGGTTGTCCAGGTGTTCAGCGGTCTCTATACATTGGCTAAGTTTTAGAAGCTATGCTTATTGCTTCCCATAAATTCAGTTAATTTAGCCATTCTGGATTTCTGACGGCATTGAAGACCTATAGACTCATAGCCAATCCAGGCTATTTACCTTGAGAGAAAAGATCTGAGTGGAGAGTTCTCAGCTGACATTCATTCTAAAGCCAAGAAAAAGCCAGGTTCAAAACTAAGTGTTCTAGTCAAGAGAGACGGCAGAGGTTCTGGTTAGTCAACAAAAGGATGGACTGGGTATTAACACTATCTTGTACCTCACTGGTACAAATAGGAATAATTATGCTCTAATTGTATTCTGAGAGAACAGCTTTATTTTAACAGGAAGGGTAATATGTAGGAGGAGCTAAGGGGAAAGGAGCACCGAGAGGAAAGATGGAGTAAGGAGAGGAAAAGATGAAGTAGATGAGAAGCTAGGTAATGAGAGAGAAAGAGAGAGGGGGCATGGAGGCAGAAGTTCATGTATCTCCACTAGTCAAAGATAGTTTACATAGCTAGGTTGGGTATTAGGTTACACTTCTGATTGAGCATTACCATACTTACAAAGCCCTTGATTAACATTTAAAAAATTGTATAAAAGCCAAATGGAAAAGGGGGGGCATGGGATAGGGGTTTTCTGGGGAAGGGAAATGGGGAAAGGGATTGGCGTCTGAAATGTAAATAAAATATCCAATAAAAAATATATATATATAAAAAGTGGAAGAGATCAAAGTATAAGGTCAATGAACAGAAAGGAATAGCAAACATGGGAGACAGAAATACAGCTATATTGATAGTCACTTAAAGCGTCAGCAGTCCAAATACACCAATTAAAAGACAGCAAAACTAGGCCTGTAGCTTAGTGATAGAACCAAGACTTACAATGTATGGCATCTCCAGCACAAAAACAAAGAGACCAAGCAAGCTAGGTGATGGGGTGGGAGCTGGAACAGGAACCAGGAGAAAGAGAAGGAGGGAGCTAGTCAGAAGGGGTTAAAGAAAATACCTACTATTTGTTGTCTAAAAAACCCATTTTAAATATTAAAGGCATTGAAAGATTAAAAGATGGCCTTATTTTTAATCCCAGAACTTGGGACGCAAAGACAAATAGATCTCTAAGTTCAAAGTCAGCCAGAGCTACAAAGTAAAATGCTGTCTCAAAAAACAAAACAAATAACAACAACAAAAGTTTTAAAAATGGCATTTTTGTCTTCTTAATACTAATCAAAAGCAAGCTGAAGCATTTATTTCCAACAAAAAAAGCTTCAGTGAATATTGGTGGTCCTAATTCTCCTATTCTTATTAGAAGACAGAGTTTGGGTTGTATCTATAGCTCAGGTATTTGGTAGCACACACAAAGCCATCCCAAGAATCCCCATAAAACTACACAAGGCAGAGTCCTACATCTAACCCCAGCATTGTAGAGGCAGGAGGATCAGAAGTTCCAGGTTGGGCTACAAGAGGCCCTGTCTAAAACCAAACAAAAAAGATGATCACTCTTTCGTTCTGATGTACAAAACACATTCAGTAAAGTATAGAGATCCATAACTCTTATTGTTTGTATGCATACATCAGTTTTTACATCTTAACCAATGGCTATCACTCACTATTTATTATGTACTAACCACTCCTCTTATCACCTATATTAGCTCCCGTAATCCTTGGAATCAACCTTAAGTTGGCGACTACTGTCATTACATTTTAGATAAATAGGTTAAGCATTTAGTCAGGGTTCTGTAATTTTTCATTTGAGAGTCAAAATTTAGATCTACATGATAGGGCCCTCATGACTGTTTTTAGCCTTTCTGTAGGGGTTATACATGTAGTGTGTGTGTGTGTGTGTGTGTGTGTGTGTGTGTGTGTGTGTGTGTGTATTTTGATATGGAAACCAGTAGATAACCTTGAGTTTGGCTCCTCTGGAGCTGTCCTCCTCCCCCTTTTCTTCATCTTCCTCCTCTTCTTCCTCCTCCTCCTCTCCCTCCTCCTCCTTTTTCTCCTCTTCTTCCTCCTCCTTCTTGTCCTCCTCCTCTAATTTTTAAATTTTGATTTGTGTGTGTGTGTGTGTGTGTGTGTGTGTGTGTGTGTGTGTGTGTGT
>JANHMN010000005.1:114311604-114363567 GCA_030674055.1 Rhabdomys pumilio | reverse complement strand
GTGTGTGTGTGTGTGTGTGTGTGTGTGTGTGTGTGTGTGTGTGTGTGACATGTGTGGGAGTCCTGTTAGAAGCCAGAAGGGTGTTTCAGATCCCCTGGAATTGGAGTTACAGGTGGTTAGGAACTGCCTGGCATGGATGTTGGGAATTAACTTGGGTCTTCTGAAAGAGAAGCTAGTGTTCTTAATCACTAAGCCATCTCTCCAGCTCCCCACTAGAGACAGGGTCTCTCACTGACCTGGAACTTGACAAGAAAGCTACACTGGTTGACCAGTGAGCCCCAGAGATTAATCTATGTCCACCTCCCCATTGCCACCACTGTAAGCAGATACCACCATAGCTGGCTTTTTTTTTCATGTTGGTTTCAGGGGATAGAACTCAATTCTTTAGCTATTGAGCTATCTCTTCAACCACCGCTTTTCACCTTTCTATATTATAACTACATATAAACATAGTCACAGGATGGACTATCGGGGTACCTGGTGTTCAGCAGTCAGTATTCCATATTATCAGCCATTAATTGCTATTATATTTCATTGAACCGGGAGTACCATCTATTATAAGACACATCACTATATCAAATGCCACTGACAAAGAAAGAAGATGCTATCAATCACAACAATGGAAGATTCCACCGAGTGTTGGAAAATGCATTCCATTTCAAAGGCATGAGAAAATGTACTTTGCAGAATGAATAAAATTCAATGTTAGGAATATAAGTTCATGTTTAGAGAGAGTCTAGTGGCTTTAACAACTGTCACTGTTCCAAAGGTCCGTACTCTTACATATCCAGTTTTGAATATACCTTTGAGAGGTAAACTTGTTTATTTAACTGCCTATTTGATGTCTCCATGCGCATATTTTACAGTCATCTCAAAACGACATGAGTCTTCATCATCTGCCATCTTATATGGTTACTCTATTCTTCCCAATTATTCAGGCCAGATACTTGGACTCAGCAGATTCTGGTTCTTCTACCTTTACTAACACCTCACAGCCTGGGCATTTCTCACCGTCCTCATACACCAGAGCACCTGGAGCAGACATTAGCTGCTCACGTCAGCCATGCTTGCCTCTTCCTCCTGGGCACACCTTTTCCAGCTTCCTTTGTAGGCAGATGGAGCCATATGACGAAATTATGGTTTTTTGTTGGTGATATTGGTGTTCATGTGTTGAGACAGGGGTCTCATGTAGCCCAGGCTAGCTGGCCTGGAATTCAATATGTACCCGAAGATAACTTTGAGCATCTGATCCTCCTGCTCTTTACCTTCAAAGCACTGAGATTACAGAAGGGCACCACACATACTCCATATTAGCACTGCTCGATGGATCCCAGAGCTTTAAGTATACTAGGTACTCTACCAAGTCACATTCTCAGCCCATATGATAAGATGACAATCAGTAGAATATGAGAAGAAATGTTTGGCTATAAAACTCCAATTGTCTTAACTGCATTTCTCCCCTTCCAGTTTGGTGCAATGGCCATGACTCCACATTGTCCCCTCAATGATGACTTTGGTTGCTATGTGTTGAAAGCAACAGTCCTTGTCTTCCAGGGTTTCTGACTGCTTAGAGGAGTACCCTTTGACCTGTCACCTGCCCAGTATGACCTGTCACCTGCCCAGTATGACCTGTCACCTGCCCAGATCCATAAGATGAGCAACTGCATTTTGGAGAGTTCTGAACAGTGGGCAGTAAGGGAACTGATACTAGAGTTCAGAAAGATGGAGAGCCACATTAAAAAGCAGCAAAATTCTTGATTAAAATGTCACCTGTGATAAATTGGAAGCCATACAAAATGCCTTCTGTGCCAATAATTTCATGGAAAGGGGACAGAAGGCAATGTGAGGTGTGCATCGGTGGTTATTTGCTATGTTTAGCAAAAAAGGTAGGGAGGAAGTGGGGGTGGAGCTCAGGCAAGAACTGTCTGATTGAAGAACAGAAAGGAAAAGAAGTCAGGGTGGGGAAATTTGGGAACTGGGTTTAAAAATTGGACTGTCCCTTTGTCCAAAATACTAGAAGACAGACCAAGAAAAGCTTTGTGCAATCAAGTGTAGGAGAATGGCCCCAGTATAAGACACTGATGCCTTTGCACATCTTCATCTAGGCCACACGAGCAAGGTTTAACTGCAGTCTGAAAGGAGTCTTGGCAGAGTGCCGTGTGATTGCTCCTGGAACAGGAAGAGATAAGGACCGGGGCTGCTGCAAGGGAGTTCCTTGTCCCTATCTTGTGGGAGACTGCCACAAGGCCATTTCTCACCCATCTTCTGTTTGAGGGAGGAGAGTTCTTTCCATCCTCTCTGATTCCTAGCTCAAGGACATCTGCAGGCTTCTGTGGCATACTAGGATACCGCTGTTGTACACTGATCTGGCTTCTGCATGGCTGAATAGCCGACCCACCACCACTCAGGTGCTTTGCTTTGTCCTTTGGCTCCTTAGGTTGGACATCATCCTGTCGAACTCAGCCCTTGAGCACCGACACCATGTTGATCCCATGTTCACAGCTCTTTAAGTAATGTCATTCCTACCCATGTGACCCTTGTTATGTAGTACCAGCCACGTCAGCAGAAGGGTAGCAAGCTAGCTGAAAACGTTCTGATTTTAAGTATACAGCAAGACAGAAGGAACTTGGAAGGCTCTCTGTATACTTAAAAACTCCAACTTTATATTTTTTGTTTTGTTTGTTTTTCAACTCTAACAACTCTGTCTGTTCTGGAACTCACTCTGTGGACTAGGATGGCCTCAAACTCACAGGGATCCACCTGCCTCTACTAGGATCAAAGGCACGTGCTACCACTACTCAGCTTCTCGAACTGTATTTTAAGAGAACGTATTTGTTAACATCTACTGCAATTTTTAAAATACACATTCTACCACTCTGAATCTATCCTAGAGAAACAACGAGGACACTGGAATTGATCATAGAGCTTTTGTAATAATTAAAACAGGGCACCTTGTGAAATAAGCCATGCTGTATACATGCTGAGAACTAGTATGCAATAGTTAAAAAGAAACAAACTATGTGGAATGACTTCCAAAAGAAATTATTTAGTGAATAAGGGAAATTAGAAAAAAAAATCATTATACCATGAACTGGAATTTAAAAACCTATAGATGCCATATATTTCAAAATAACAAATACCTGTATGTTTAAAAGGCCGTATAAATGCTGACAAATATAGTAGTTGCTTCATAAGAGGGATGAAGAGAAGGCAATCGGAATTGGGAGTGTGGATGGAGAGGGCTGCAGTCTTATTGTAATAATAAACTGTCTTTCAAAGACAATGAAGGCTTGTGCAACAAGAAATCAATTGTTTTATAAAAGCCATTTGGCTGTGCTGCAGACACTGGCCCTCTTCCTTTAACATACACTGGCCCAACTTGCAACTTCTAGCAGGAACTCTAGGGGCTAATGCAGTTCACCAGTGACAAATAAGAGTCTCTGCCAGCCAAGAGCTAGTCAAGGATCAGAGGCCATATTAATAATGTGAAATAACTAGCCAAGGGGATAAGGAACACTCTATGGTATTATGGAGGCAGTGACTATAGGAAGCAGTGACTGTCTCAGGAACGGGGTTTGCAAAAATGACAGAACCAGTAGTTAGAAACTGGGAGGAGGAGCTTCTTGGGGCTGGGCCCAGGCCCCAGGAAGGGTGCTGCTCACCTCATGCTGACATTTTCTGAAGCTGGTTAACTGCAAACAACTCGGCTGGACACCCAAGGAAGCTGCCAAGGACAAGTGTCTCTGGAGGAAGCTGAGAGGCACAGGAAGCTGACAGGAAAGAAGAAGAGAAAGCATTTAAGTTCCTTCACCCTCCTCCAGCCTGTCAGTCCCTTCTATGCCCCTCATAGCCAGAGGCAAGCAGGAAGCCACCGGCAAAGAAGATGTGTGGCTTACAGAGTTTCTAGTCAAAATCTAGACTATAGGCACAGGGGACACAGCACGACAGCAGTCTGTGCCTAGCAAGTGAGCGGTCCTGGTTCCATCCCTGTTCCCCCCAAAGTGGACATGACAACACAGGCCTGTAATTTTTAGAAATGAGGTGAAATGAGTAAGGTGTCCTTTATCTAAATTAGACAGGAGGCTATTTTCAGGGAAGAAGGGGACCAACGAGAGGGGAAAAGAGGGACAGGAGAGAGTCATGGACTAGTGAATATCACTACAATGTTATATAGAGCATCCAAATGAAGCCCGTTATTTTGTGTGGTTACAGAAGCCAGGTTGCAATAAAACACATGAATACTAAACAAATAAGTGGATGAACATTTATGAATTGTACAAGTCTGAACTGTCCACACTGATGACAAAAGCATTTACATATCTCAGATTATCCCTTCACTAAATGCTTATCTCCCAATCCCAATGCTCTTTCTGAGCCTGAATGTATTCAACATAAAACTATAATTCTGGATGCTCCAAGAGTTCATAAAAGAAAAGCAAGATGCAGGCTTTCCATTCATCTGCCAATTTTGTAATTACTAACTTGGCATCCCAGCAACTTCCAAAACATACATTTATTTATTTATTTATTTATTTATTTATTTATTTGCATCTTGAACTCCATGGGCTTTTTTAAAATTATGCATAAATATGTAGAGTGTTCTGCAATCATAAGTTGTTTTGTTTTGTTTTGTTTTGTTTGTTTCGAGAAATGAGGTGCTAGAGTTTGAACCTAGGCCCTTGTGCCTGCCAAGCAAGCTCTCTTCCACTGAACCACACTAACAACCATAGTGCTTTCTGAAGTTCAGATTGTTCTATCCTGAGCCATTTGTTCTCTCCTGTGCCAGTAGGAGCTCCTTAGAATGTACAGTTTTATTTTCCTCCTTAATTTCTACTAAGAGGATCTTCCAGGTTCATCCTGTATCTATCCAGCCTTGGAACAGAAATTAGCCATTTCTCTAAGGAGCTCTGACTGTTTGTCAGAGCTGTTTTAAATGATATTTAAACATCACAATCTACATGTAGTCTTGACTGACATTTTGATATAATTTCTTTCTTGTCTCTTCATTGAACAGGACTAAGAAAGTTGTGCCTTTTAGGAAAGGAAATTATGACAAACTCCTATTTCCAGTCTAAGAAGCAAAAGGGTTTCCAGTTAATTTCTTTGATTTACATCTCTCTTCTCATGTGTAAAATCTTAGGTCTTAATGGTGTTAACATAATAACCTATCTGGTTTACTCTACTACACAAATATAGTTCCAGGATAATGATAGTAACGTTATTAGTGACAATTAGATCACTGAGTGCCATTTAAGATTTATCTAGTTATTTTTGTCCTTGGGACCCAAACACAGGGGGGATACACAGCAAAAATACTCTGTCTATAAGTCACTTGAAATAATTACTGTGTACTTTTGCCACTAGCTTTATAGTTGGGCTCCCCGCCCCCCCCCCAGTTCATCTTCAATTTTTAAAAATTATCTTTTTTTCTTTTTTGCCTATATTCAGTTTTTAAATTATTAAGAACCATTTTACAGTTCTCAAATTAGTGATGTGCTATAGCTTAACAGCTTATATAACAAACTAGTGGTGTAAAACAAACATACATTCTCTTACAGTTTTCTCTGGTCAGAAACCTGGTGCAGCTTAGCTTAGCAGTCGTGGTTTAGAGGTGCTCAAGGCAGACTCTCTTACCAAGCTGCAAGCACCTTAAGGTTGGTTCAGAGCTGGAGGTATGGCTTCCAAGATGGCCCCTCACAGGGCTCTCATAGGGCCTCACATTCTCATGTGTTACTATTTGGCAGAGCAAAGAATTTTCCAGAGAACAAATGATCCAGGAGAGACAAAGGGCAAAAAGGAAGCTATATTGTGTCTAAAATCTAATTGTGGAAGGTATCACACAGCCCAACCAGGGTACCCTTTTAGTAGGACATCACAAGGGTCTGAATACTAATAGACAGTTAACATTAAAGGTTATCTTTTACATAAAACTAAAAAGCAAAATACATTCAAAGAAACCAGCTCCCACCTCTGGACAATTCTGAGTCCCCTCCCTCCCCCTTTAGGAAACCACCTTTACTAATTCCTGCTTTACCTTCCCAGTATTTTGTTTTGAAAAATATCAGAACATAGGCAGAGACTTACAGTTCTCAAGATTGATTTGCTACACAATATTCCTGCACCTTGCTTTTTCTCCGCACTGTACTGTTTTGTTTTTCCGGGGGTGGAGAGTCATTAAAAACAGGGTTTCTCTTGTTGTCCTGGTTGTCCTGAACTATAGACCAGGCTGATCTCTTAACTCAGAGATCGGCCTGCCTCAGCCTGCCAAGTCCTGGGATCAAAGACATCCACTGCCTGGCTCAGCACCACGAACTAAGGCTGGTCTTCAATAACAACAAAAACGACAGAAAGTCCACATACACATGGAGGCTGAACAATGCTCTACTCAATGATAACTTGGTCAAGGAAGAAATAAAGAAATTAAAGACTTTAGAATTTAATGAAAATGAAGGCACAACACACCCAAACCTATGGAACACAATGAAATCAGTGCTAAGAGGCAAACTCATAGCTCTGAGTACCTCCAAAAAGAAACTGGAGAGAACATACACTAGCAGCTTGACAGGACACCTGAAGCCTTAGAACAAAAAGAAGCAAATACACCTAAGAGGAGTAGACGGCAGGAAATAATCAAACTCAGGGCTGAAATCAACCAAGTAGAAACAAAAAGAACTATACAAAATATCAACAAAACCAGGAGCTGGTTCTTTGAGAAAATCAATAAGATAGATAAACCCTTAGCCAGACTAACCAAAGGGTAGAGAGACAGTATCCAAATTAATAAAATCAGAACTGAAAAGGGAGACATAACAACAGAAACTGACGAAATTCAAAAAATCATCAGATCCTACTACAAAAAGACTATACTCAACAAAATTGGATAATCTGGATGAAATGGACAATGTTCTAGACAGATACCAGGTACCAAAGATAAATCAGGATCAGATAAACCATCTAAACAATCCCATAACCACTAAAGAAATAGCAGCAGTCATTAAAAGTCTCCCCACCAAAAAAAGTCTGGGACCAGATAGTTTTAGTGCAGAATTCTATCAGACCTTCCAGGAAGACCTAATACCAATTCTCTTCAAACTATTCCATAGAAAAGAAACAGAAGGAACACTACCCAATTCGTTCTATGAATTACACTCATACCTAAACTGCACAAAGACCCAACAAAGAAAGAGAACTACAGACCAATCTCTCTTATGAATATCAATGCAAAAATACTCAATAAAATTCTCAAAAACCGAATCCAAGAACACATCAAAACAAACATCCAGCATGATCAAGTAGGCTTTATCCCAGGAATGCAGGGATGGTTCAATATATGGAAATCCATCAATGCAATCCACTATATAAACAAACTCAAAGAAAAAAAACTACATGATCATCTCATTGGATGCTGAAAACGCATTTGACAAAATTCAACATCCCTTCATGTTAAAAGTCCTGGAAAGATCAGGAATTCAAGGCTCATACCTAAACTTAGTAAAAACAATATACAGCAAGCCAGTAGCCAACATCAAACTAAATGGAGAGAAACTTGAAGCAATCCCACTAAAATCAGGAACTAGAAATGGCTGCCCACTCTCTTCCTACCTATTCAATATTAGTACTGGAAGTCCTAGCCAGAGCAATTAAGACAACAAAAGGAAGTCAAAAGGATACAAATTGAAAAGGAAGAAGTCAAAATATCACTATTTTCTGATGATATAATATTCTTAGGTGACCCCAAAACTTCCACCAGAGAACTGCTAAACCTATCAACAACTCCAGCAAAGTGGCTGGATATAAAATTAACTTAAGCATCATACTCTTAACAGCAGCATACAGATGTCATCAGTCCACTGTGGCACTTCATTCAACTCTGCTATGTAACTACTGTCCTTTAGTCACTAAAGTTTAGTGTTTCGATGCCTTCATCATTTTGCAATGATTCTTCACCTTTAGGGTGTCTGAATTGCTTATAACTTTTGTCATTATAAATAATGCTATAGTAAATATGTATGTATTTGTGTATGAAGATTTTCCTGGATAAGCAATTATCTTAGACAACTTGACTTAAAGGTACAGAATTATTAAGTCCAAGGTCTACTTTGTGCGTGCTTTATACATTGTCAAATTGATGCACATTAAACATTACATACATCCCTATGATATTCCTACATAGAGCAGAGAGAGTGTTCATTTTGTCTGGGTTTTTTTTTGTGTGTTCTTGTTTTTGTTTTTATGGTTTTTCAAGATAGGGTTTCTCTTTGTAGCCTTGGCTGTTCTGGAACTCGTTCTGTGGACCAGGCTGGTCTTGAATTCAAAGAGCCACCTGATGCTAAAACTAAAGACATGCTACCATGTTTGGGCTCTTGTCTGCATTCTCATCTGCACTGAGTTGATCTTTACTATTTTGATGACAGATAGCTAAGTATATTTGTGCAGGACTCGTACATTTTTACACCATGTCTTAGTACTTAGTTTACCCTATCACTGTGCATTTCAATGATAATTCATTACATTTGAAATTCACATACACATATCAAATATCATTTAATTTATTCTTCTATATATTTAATCTAAAGTGCATATGGACTCCAAGAATATTTTTCTGAGCCAATAAATATTTAGTATTTACATGCAAGGCTATAACGATAATGCAAGTAATATAAAATCCAATTCAAATTATTCCTATAATTTGAATATATTTATATTCTTAGAGATCAGAAAATATTTAAAGTGTTTTCTTAGATTTATAGCATCATGGTTTTATTTTGACTATAACAATGGTTGTTAATACCTTTTCATTAAGAAAATTTAGACTGGTGGTTAGAGCTTTACTATTCATAAACTTTACTTACATTCAGTAAATTATTTCTGAAATAGCACTGTCATGTTCCTGATCAAGATGGCCATGGCCAGTTGTTTCTATGTCCATGTGTCCCCCATTCCCTCCTTTTACTTTCCAGAGTGACATTTCCAAAATATTTCTGGCATACATTAGCTAGCTATCCAGAGTGTAATTTATAGGTCAGAAAATAACTGTTCATGTTGTAAAGTACTTTAGCACAGATGTGCCGCTGCTCCCATCAATCCTGAGAATATATATTTAGGCCCTCATATTTAAACACCTAGCTATTTTTCCTGAATACCAGAGTCCTGTGCGGACAAAGGTTTGTAGCAGTAAGACTGCTAGGCAATCATCAATCTCATTGGTATTCATAAGCAAATATAATAAACTGGGTCGAAATGTCCTGAAATTCCTTGGGCTGATACTTAAAAAGCACTGCTAGTTAGTATGTTTCATGTCTTGACCAGAAAAGCCAGGCAGATCTGCTGAAATTAACCCTTGTAGTACAAAGAATGCATGACAGATGGTGTCTCAAAGCTTTCCAGAGCTAACAGATTTCAAAACACATTTGTGGACTATAATGCAAACAAAACAACAGACAAACCACCCCTCCCCAAGCACATGTAGCCAATAAAATCAATCTAAACTGAGAGTGAAGACAGGGCATTTATATATAATAAAAAAAGAATATTACAACTAATGAAAATGTTAAAATCCAGTGTCTAAAAGAATGCAGGGGAAAAAAATTGGCCTCTTCATCTACTGCTCAAGGAAAGCAAACAGAGGTTTTCCATGGTACTTACTGGTATTCTACATCAAACTTCTTTTAAAGGTGCACTTCCAAGTGATATACTTAGTGTTTCATTCTTGCTCTGGTTACTTTTTGTCACCTGGGATAAGGAAACCTCAACTAAGCAAGTGCCTCCATCAGATTGGCCTGGTCAGCATGGCTGTGGAGGCATTCTCTGGATTGATGATAGGTGATAGATATAGACAGATATAGATAGATGATAGATAGCCCACCACTGCAGCCATGGGTAGATAGCCCTAGGTGATATAAAAACAGCAGGCTGAGTAAGCCATGGGGGGGGGGGGCAAACCAGCAAGTGGTGTTCCTCTATGGCATCCTGCCTCCAGGTCCTTGCCTGGCTTCCCCTCAGTTATGGACAGTAACATGCAATCTAAAACAAACTCCTCCAAGTTGCTTTATGTCATAGTGTTTGCTGAGACAGAAAGCAACCTAGGACAATATCAATTCAGAGGATCACAACATAATGGACTTATTTATTTATTTATTTATTTATCTATTTATTTATTTATTTATTTATTTTGGTTTTTCCAGACAGGGTTTCTCTGTAGCCCTGGCTGTCCTGGAACTCACTGTGTAGACCAGGCCGGCCCTGAACTCAGAAATCCACCTGCCTCTGCCTCCCAAGTGCTGGGATTAAAGGCGTGCGCCATCACTGTCCAGCTAACAACATAATGTTACAGACACTCAAATGCCAGTCAATATGAAATCTGTGGCATTAAAGTGGATGTGATTATTCAAAATATTTGTCTAGAACTCCATTTTGTGGCCGATACTGTCAGAAATCTTTTGTGTTCTTTATGCTACAGTATTGTTCTGAGCAGCAATGTTCTCTGCTCAAGGCACAAAATCAGGGCAACCCTGACCCCACTTTTCCTGCTCCCCCTGCACCTAACGTTTTAGTTAAGGTCAATGAAATGTGAGAGCCTCCTGGGCACCTCTCCAAAAGTTTTTGCTTTCCTCATGAAAGGGACTGATACCTTTCTGCCAAGAATCACCTATTGCAAACCTGATGAGAGAGTGGTGGGTGGTGGTTTCTGCAGCTTGGAGCAAGCAGTGTCTTTAATGGTGGTGAGCTGTGAGGCGGTCTTCAGATTCCCCTCCTTTAAGGCTCCTAGCTATCAGGAGGGTTACCAGCTTGCACCAGCCTTAATCTGCCCGCTTGCTGGCTGGTTCTGGGAATAATACTCACAAGAAGGCAGTTGCCCTGCCCAGTGACACCCCCAGCTCTTCCCCAGGGACAGACAGCCCGCTTCAAACGAGTGCCCCAGCTTTCTTTCTTCGAATGGGAACAGTGATGAGAGAATTCTAAACCCAAGCTCCAGCCGTTGTGACGACTGCAGCACTGCCTGGTCCGCTCCAATCTAATCCTGTTTCATTCCCTTCCCCCACTGGAGCTTGAATGTTCGTCAGTCTCGAAAGCACTCCCGGATAAGCTTCCTGAACACAAATCTCTTGTCTCCAGAGTCTGTTTCCCGGGAAACCCCACCCACAACACTAGCGATACATTTATTCAAATGAAAGGATGTTCAAAATATATTGCTACATAACAACAGGTTATAAAGCAGTATGCATGATGTCATCTTGTTTTTTTCTTATACAGATTCTCTATAAGCACAGAAAATACATCTGGGAAACATTTTGGTAGATAATCTAAGAATGTCTTTTTGACCCTGTGGTATAGGATTTCGTTTCTGGTTTGGGTTTCTGTTTTCTTGAGACTAAGGGTCAACCTCAGCCCCAAACAGATACATAATGTCCTATGTAACTGCAAGTGGCCTTGAACACCCCCACCCTCAGTCTTGCCTTTACCTTTCAAGTGCTAAAGATCAAGCCTCCTTCACTATGCCTGGCAGTTAAGGGATGCTTTCTTAAATAAGACTTAAAAAGCAGAAGCCATACAGAAAGGGTTATACACATTATACATCTAAGTTTTAAAAATTATGTTAACCACAGGATGTTTTTAAAAACAAACAAACAAACAAACAAAAAAACCCTTAAACTGGGTGTGGTGGCACATGGCCCCAGGAAGCAGAGGCAGGGGGATTCAGGTCAGCTAGGGTTACCCAAAGTGAGACCCTGTTTCAGAAAAAAAAAAAATCCTCTCTAGCCCAGTCTTTTGTATCTTCAACAGAACTGACAAAAGATTGAGTCCCAAGAATATAACACATGGATTAGGAAAAAAAATCAAGTTCTTAAGAAAGGCATAGAATTTTTACAATGAAAAAGCAATTTACAAAAGAAAAATCATATTGCTAATAAAATATTAAAGACTCTCAACCTCACCAGCAAATTCAAACATTTTTTTCAAACATCAGACAGGTAAAAAAAATCTTGATGATATCCAGAGTTATTAAAATTGTAGAGAGTGCAGAGAAGCAGGTACTGATCTACAACATTTTTAAAATTAAAAAACAAAACCAACCAAACAAACAAACAAAAACGCCGGGCGGTGGTGGCGCACACCATTAATCCCAGCACTTGGGAGGCAGAGGCAGGTGGATTTCTGAGTTCGAGGCCAGCCTGGTCTACCGAGTGAGTTCCAGGACAGCCAGGGCTATACAGAGAAACCCTGTCTCGAAAAAACAAACAAACAAACAAACAAACAAAAAACCAGATAATTTGACCCAGCTTGTATGAGGAGTAAATTTTTAAATTTTTATTTATAAAATTGTATTTGTGTGTGTAAGAGAGAGAGAAAGAGAGAGAGAGAGAGAGAGAGAGAGAGAGAGAGAGAGAGAGAGAGACATGAGTGCCAGTTGTGGTGGTTAGAAGCACCTTGTAGGAGTCAGTTCTCCCCTTCCACCATGTGGGGTCCAGATCTGATTCCGCAGCCATCTATCTCCCTGGCTGAGAATAATTCTTTTTCAAAACAAGTTTTTGCACACACTAGGTCGTTTACATTTCCACATAAACTTTACAACTAGATTTTCAATACTTACCCAAACAACTGTTGATATCTCTATGGACTACCTTGAATCTAGAGATCAAAGTAGGGAAGACTGGCATGCTTACACTTCTGGGGCTTTCCATTTGTGGGGATGACCTAGCTCATTATTTACTTCATTTCCCTTTCCTTTCTCTAAAAATGTTTTGTTGCATTGAGGTTTACACACATCAAATTTATTTAACTATTTTAATGGTTTTGATGAGATTACACATGGAATGACCTTTGAAAAATTATATTTTTCAATTGTTTTGGGGTAGCATATTGAAGTAAAACTGAGCTTTGGAAACATGAACTTTGTCTTCTGTGACTTGAAAAATTTAGTCAGCAGTGGTTGGGTGTATTCCTAAAGGTTTTCTAAAGAAACAGTAGTGTCATATGCAACTAGAGACAATTTCACCACCTCCTTTCTGATCTGCACACTTTGAAGAGAAGTAGAAAGAATGGACATTATTGCCTGACTTCTAATTTAAGGAAAAATGTCCAATACTTCACTATTAACTCCAATGCTATAAGGTTTGTGTTTTCTGGCTTTGTGGGGTTTTTTGGTTTTGATTTTTTTTTGGTTTTTTGTTTGTTTGTTTTTTTAGGTGTCATTCATCCTCTTGGGGAAAAAAAATAGTGGACTTGAAGATACAGCCAGATCACAAACAGATACCAAAATTTAACACAAAACTAAATAGAAGTTAGGTATATGTCTATAGCTTGGTTGATAGAGTGTGGACCTAGCATGCACAGGCCCTTGACTAGATCCAAAGCACCACGCAAATCTGGTGCTACGAGCCTGTAATCTCAGCACTCAGACAGCAGAGCAAAGAACATCAGAAATTCAAAGGCAACCAAAGTTGCTAGCTAGCAACTTCAAGGTCAGCCTGAGATATATGAGAGTCTGATCTCAAAAGAATGGAAAAGAAAAAAGAGAGGCTCAGTGGTGAAGACCATTTACAGTTCAAGAAATTTTCATGTTTCCTTCAGGTAAAACAAAATTTATAGCAGATGGCAGTCTGAATCTATACAAACGAGTATGCTTAACAAATTTGATAAATATAAGTTTGTTTATTTCTTGTTCCACTGCTGACAATGGAAGCCATGGCATTATGTAGGCAAGTGTTCTACAACTGAGCCACACCCGAGCCCTATAAACATTTTCAAAATATCTTTTATTTGTGTAAATATCTTAAAAAGATAATTGGCTGTCTAAACAAAAGTCACTATGATGTATTACATGGTTCCAAACACACATAGTGGGCTGGAGAAACAGTTTAGCAGTTAACTACTTGCTGCTAGCGCAGAGGGCCTGAGTACAGCTCTGCACATCAGGTGTGATTACACAACCACATGCAACTCCAGTTCCAGGAGATGCCACACCTTCTTCAGCACTCAGTGGGTACTTGCAACTCAGGCGCGCGCACGATCGTGAGTATGAATGTGTGTGTGTGTGTGTGTGTGTGTGTGTGTGTGTGTGTGTGTGTGTGCATGAGCTGTTGGACGCTGAACTCAGGTCTCAGACATGCTAGGTGAGTGTTCTGCCAGCAAGCAATGTCCCCATCTTTTCCTTTTGCAAAACTGAAACTTGACATCCATTAAACAACAAATCCTCTTTCTGCACTCCTCACACCCCGTAGCAGCTAGCATTCTGCTTTGTCTCTCTGTCCTTGATGATTCTACTTACCTTATTTAAATGTGACCAGGACTTTTGTCTTTCTGTTACTGGCTTATTTTACATGGCTCAATGCCCTCAAGGTTCATCCGTGCTGAAGCAATTGTCAGAACGTCCTTTAAAAAAGAAAAAACAGCCGGGCGGTGGTGGCGCACGCCCTTAGTCCCAGCACTTGGGAGGCAGAGGCAGGCGGATTTCTGAGTTGGAGGCCAGCCTGGTCTACAGACTGAGTTCCAGGACGGCTACAGGGCTACACAGAGAAACCCTGTCTCGAAAAACCAAAAAAAAAAAAAAAAAAAAACCACAGAAACAGTATTCCCAGTATTCCGTTGTATGGTCATAGCATACTTTCTGTAGATAATTATGGCTTTATAAGCATTTAGATTGATGTAAATGCTATAAAATATTTCTCTGAGCCTTTTTTTTTTTTTTTTTTTTTTTGTTTTTTCGAGACAGGGTTTCTCTGTATAGCCCTGGCTGTCCTGGAACTCACTCTGTAGACCAGGCTGGCCTGGAACTCAGAGATTCACCTGCCTCTGCCTCCCAAGTGCTGGGATTAAAGGCGTGGGCCACCACCACCACCTGGCTCCCTGAGTCTTCATTTCCAGTTCTTTTGTATCTGTATCTGAAAGTGGAATTGGTGCATTGTATGGTAATTTTAAATGATCAGACATGTCTTTAGTAAAGGATTTATGCCTAAAATATATAAAGAACTCTGAAACACTAATAAGGAACAAACCCAGACACTTTGCTGAAGAAGGTACCTAAGTTGCCACAAAGCACTTGGAAAGATGCTTGGTCTCATTACTATCATTAGGAACATGTAAAGATACTACTCTAGCTTCTAATGGCAAAAAAATGCACAGGGCATGGCAAGGATACAGAAAAAATGGGAACTCTCAAAACTCTTTGGGACAAGTGTCAAAGAAAACAATCATGTGGTAAAGTATTTAGTAGTTGCTATGCAAGCAACCAAGTTTGTCCCAGAACCCGCATAAAAAACCTGGACATGAGTGGTACCTGCTTTCAACCACAGCACTCTGGAGACAGAGGCCTGGTCTACTTACTGCGTACTAGGGCATCCAGGGGTACAAAGGGATACCTCATCAGAAAAACAAAGCAAAATAACAAACCTGGGCATGGTGATACATGCATGTATTCACAGTCTGGAGAAGGTGAGAGATAAGAGGGTCCCTAGGGTTTGCTGGCTACCTACCCAGTCTAGCAGAGTCAGTGAGCTCCAGGTTCAGTGACACACTGATTGAGAAACACTCCGTGTTAACCTCCAACCTGTATACACACAGAAAAGGGGAGAGAAGAATATTAAATACATGCCTATTTTATGATCCAGCCATTTTATTCCTATGTATTTAGCCACAAGCAAAGAAAGCATATATCTACACAAAAGAGTTGCATATGAATGTTCAGAGCCACTTTATTTATAACAGCCCAAAATTGGGAACAACCGGAATGTCCATCAACAAATGAAAGGCTAGCCACGTTGTCATACAGCCATGTGTTGTCATACACATGGGAATCTTTAAAAAGAGAGAAAAACTAGCAATAGGTATAGTAAAATGGATGAATTGCAAGTGAATTATGTGTGAAAGAAGCCAGCCAATAATTATTATTACAGTTATACAAAAGTCTAAACAATGCACATTTATTTTGTGATAGGAAGTAGATTAGTAATATGGGTGTGATATGGCCAGCCTGTAATCCCAGTACCTAGGAGGCTGAAGCCTAGAGATGGGGAATTGGAGGCCAGCCTGGGCTACATAGCAAGAGCCTGAGCCCTGACTGCCTGGGGTGGTTTTCAGGTAGGGAAGACTGAAAGGAGGAACTTGAAAGTAAAATTAGGAAATTTTTGAGGTGATAGATTTGTTCCTAGTTTTGGTTGTGGCAATGCTGTAGTGGTTCGTGCATGTGTGTGTGAGCGCGTGCATGTGTGTTGTATTCAATCATATATTTTAAATATATACACATCTTTATAAACTAATCAAACCTTAGTAAAAACACAGAAACTCCTAGAACTGACTTTATTATCCTTTCCCTGAAACCATGGTCCTTTCCTCTTACATAATCGTGAAAGCAGAGAAACAGAAAATTGTTGGCAGGGATGTATCTTTTCAAATTTTTTAAAGAAAAAAAAACCCAAAACCAAAAAAATTTAAAAAAAAAAATAAATAAACCAAAAACAATCAAGAAACTGATTTTCTAAAATGTCTTCCTAGCCATTTATGAATTCCCATTCAGTTGACAAGGCCTACCAAGCCTGTACACATCCTTTCATGGTTGTGATGACGTATGAAAAAAATACTGTTAGGGCCCTAGGCCTCTAGAAAAATGGAGTAAAACGCACTTTTCCCAGTACCACTAAGAACACCCAAAATGCCTAATTTTAGATATAAAATGAGGTGGAGATGAAAAGTGGAGCCATTGAGGGCTACCGGACCTGATGAACACATAACTATGGATTTCCATACCTTCCAGACTGGTTTTGGAGAAGCCAGCACCCTAGAAAAAGCAGGCACAGACAGAAAAATGAAAAACAAAACAAACAAAAAAACCCACCCTGCAAGAAAAGTCTGCTTTTTCTATCTAGACAGACAATTTCTGCACAATGACTGCTCCATTTCAGCCAAACACGACAAGAGGGAAAAATCTCAACAGCCTATGTGGCCCCACCCTTAAGCAGGAAAGGCTCGAGCCTTACAACAGTAAAGAGACGTTCCCACACACCCCTTGCCTCAGGGAGATAGCAGGGAAGGCAGGATTCCCAGCGCTGTGGCCTGCGGGGAGGCTAGGGCGCCTCCCATTCCTTGGCTCGGCTGAAACAACCCGGACTTTCCCCTCCGCTGAGAAGTGCCGAGGCGTCCCGCCCCCTCCGCTGACGTCACCCAGCCCAGGATCTGAACTTTCACCCCCCTCGCAGGGCTGACGAGTTCCTAGCTACCGCCAGATTACTGGAGGCAATGTCGAGGCGCCACAGAGCGCAAGGCGACTGGCGGTTAGCCGCCTAGAGTATCCTGTCTCGCCCCGCCCCGCCCCGTCCCGCCCCGCCCCGCCAGGCAGTCACAAGCAGTCCAGGAGCGCAGGCGCAGGTGCAGGTGCGCGCATGCGCACACGTCAGCAACCGCTGCTCTCAGAATCTGGAACTTAACCCTTCCCTGCCCGTAGCTAGTTAGTTTGAGCTGCGTAGGGGAGACTTGCTGAAACATAGTATTTGACTAATATAACGACAGGTTTTGAAAAGTACTCTCCATACTAAGAATCGGGGAATTCTCAGCTTGAGTGGGAAACAATTCACCAAGATGACAGGATTGTTAGCATCAACTGACAGATTTAAAAACAGCTGTCATTTAAAAAAAATGCATTGGCATTTTTGTACGCATGTTTGTTTGAAACAAATGGGGAGGAAAGTCTCAAAACTCAAAATGCAATTTTTTTGAACTGAAAATTACAATAGCTTACAGGCAGAAATAATTAGACTCAATAACAGAATCTAAAAATCTGAGGAGAAAATCAGAATTGGATGTTAAAATAGAATTTACTCTATTTAAGCAAGGAGAGAAAATAGACTGGAAAAAAAGAACAGACCCTCAGGGACATGGAAGATAATATATTAAAAATCTATTTTTTTGATCATGAGAGTTTCAAGACAGAAAGATGAAATTAAAATAGTAGTCAAAGAATTAATGCCTAAAATTTTCTGAAATTTACCAAAAAGGCATAAACATATAGATGCAGGAGTACGTGTGTCTGTGTTGGGTTTTTGGGACATAGTTTCTCTGTGTAGCTCTGGCTATCCTGCAACTCACTCTGTTTGTAGACCAGGCTGGCCTCCAACTCACAGAGATCCAGCCTGCCTCTGCCTCTAGTGCTGGAATTAAACGTATTCACCACCACTGCAGGGCAACCTGAGAAAATTTTAAGCAAGATAAACAACAACAAAAATCTATGATTTGCCAGGCGGTGGTGGCGCATGCCCTTAGTCCCAGCACTTGGGAGGCAGAGGCAGGCGGATTTCTGAGTTCGAGACCAGCCTGGTCTACAGAGTGAGTTCCAGGACAGCCAGAGCTATACAGAGAAACCCTGTCTCAAAAAAACAAACAAAAAAAAATCTATGATTTATTAGAGCCAAGCTTCTGAGAATTAATACAAACTAATCTAAGCACCCAGAGGAAAGTATGTCCTCTAAAGAGGAAAAATAGAAGAAAGCAAAAAGCAGTGGAAGAAAACTACCATGTTTCTTAAGTGCTGAAAAGAAACTTAGTCAGGCATGGTGGGTCTCAAGTGCCACACTTGGCAGTCTGAGGCAGGAGGGACTCTGGGTTTACTTTCCCAGCATAGCAAAAAAGACCCATGATAATCTTGATAAATATAAATGACAGGAGAAATCTTAGATATCAGGAAGGAAGGAAGAATGACTGAATAAAAGGGGAGATAAGTACAATAAACATTTTTTCTCATCTTGGCCTTTCTAAATCATGTTTAACTATTAAAGCAATAGTTTCAGCACTGGTTTTCGTAGTTCTTAATACATGTAGAGGAAATTGTTAGCACAATTATATTATAAATGGGGGAGTGTTGAGTTATCAAAAGAGGTAAGATTTCTATACTTCATTCAAACCGTTAAAATGAAGATTCTAGTAGACTAACTCGTGTATAGATAATGGAATGCTTAGACATTAAAAGTATCAGGCAGAGATACACCCAGTAGGACATATTGACATGAATCTGTAGTCTCAGCTACTCAAAGCTGCATCAGGAGAATGACTTGAGCCTGGGAGTTTAGGAGAAATGTCCATTTCTTGGGGGTGTGGGGGGGAGGCAGTAGGAGACAGAGACAGCAATAATGAGAACAAGAACAAGAAAAACATGCTTGGCATTTTGATATATCTCCATAATCCTACCACTCAGGAAGTAGAGGCAGAAGGATCAGATACTCAAGATCATCCTGGACTACTTTAGGAGTTTAGGGCCAACCTGGGCTACATGAGACCCTATCTGAAACAAAAGAACAAACAAACGAAATATCAAAAAATATATAAGGAACACTATAGCTAAAGCAACAGGAAATTACAAAGTATCTACAAGAAACAGGAGGAAGCCAGGTGAAGGAACAAATGAAAGGGTGATGGAGGTGAGGTGGTCAGAGGTAACCCTTTTGTCACCTAGAACACAGTCTATCCTATGCTCTGGGGTGCATCAGAAATGTGGAAAGGAAGAACCTACCAGGCTCTTGCACAGAGCTGTGCATTAGCTAATTGGTTCGCAGAAGGGCTGTTTACACTGGGACTCAAGGAAGGTTCTTCTCCAATCCTCCACCACACCAGAAGGGGCTCTTTGCCAAGGTGAGGGTTCATCTAACTTCAACACCGTAAGGGATCCCTGCTGGGGCAGCATGGAATGTCTGTTTTCTGATTACAAAAGCCCAAAGTACCACTGTGTGTGTGTGTGTGTGTGTGTGTGTGTGTGTGTGTGTGAGAGAGAGAGAGAGAGAGAGAGAGAGAGAGAGAGAGAGAGAGAGAGACCTACAGTGCTGGTAAAATGGAATGAAAATGGCTTCGAAAAGAGCCTGATACAACTTTGGCAAGAGCTAGAGGCAAACTCAATACATTTGGAGCTCTGCCCTGTTCCAAGTCAGGCAGTTTTGGCAAACTCTCCCTTCTAGATATAAAGAGCCATTTTAGCATGCGTCTTCGCTCTTCGAGCCACTCAGAAGAAAATGTCAACTGAGCCCTGGAAGAGATCAACTGCTCGTTCATGCCACTGAGGACAAAACTGGCTTTCTGATCCTTCCTGCTAGGAGATGAGCCCCAAATCTGGTAGTAGACCACCTCCTATGACCTATTGGCTCTACGTTTCTGGCTCCTCCAGTCCTTGATCTCACAGAAGAACACCCCCTAAAGACTTTCCATAGAATTATTTGTAATTTTTATACTTTTGAAAACAGGAAAAATAAGACAGCTTAGCAAGAAAAGGCACTTGCTGCTGACAAGCCAGAAAACCTTGAGTTGGACCCCCCACAAACTCACATGATGGAAGGAGACTCCCACAAGTTGTCCTCTGACTTCCACATTCGCACAATGGTGCATGTGCCCTCCCCCAAAAATAAGTCTAAAAAAAAGTTTTTTTTAAAAAAAACAAGAAAAATAACCAGGCATTCATTGGTTGCACACCCCTTGAATTCCAGCACTCGGGAGGCAGAGGCACATAGATTTCTAAGTTGGAGGTCAGTCTGGGCTACACAGCGAGTTCCAGGACAGCCAGGGCTACTCAGAAAAACCCTGTCCAAACAAAGAAATAAACAAAAAACAACAAAAGCAAAAAAAACCAAGAAAAATAAAAACACACATAACAGCACACACAGAGACACATGTGTAATCTCTAAGATGTGTCCTCCTTAACACCTGATAGTGATTATATTTATCTTCTTCACTTTTCTCCTCGATCCGTCTACCGAGAGGTTTATCCATTTTATTGACAGTTTATTTTCTTTCTTTTTTTTTTCTTTTCTTGGTTTTTTCGAGACAGGGTTTCTCTGTGTAGTCCTGGCTGTCCTGGAACTCACTCTGTAGACCAGGCTGGCCTAGAACTCAGAAATCCGCCTGCCTCTGCCTCCCAAGTGCTTTATTGACAGTTTTAAAGAGCCAGCTTTAGATTTATTGATCTTTCTATTATTTGTCCGTATTCTATTGTTTATTATTGTGTGTATATGATGTATGGGGAGTGGCCAAACAATTAGTACAAGATAAGCCATTCGTTATTGCAAATGCCACTTTAATTAGTTTGACACCAAAGCATCTTAAGACTTCCAATAGTGGCATTATTACCATCAAATATTAAAATCACTTTCAGGGAAAAAACTCCAACTGGGTATGGTGCCTCACACCTATAACCCAAAACTCAGTAGGCAGAGGCAGGAGGATCACTACAAACTAGAGGCCAGCCTGATCTATATAGCGAGTTTCAGACCAGCAATTGTTATATCAAGAGGTAGAGACAGCACAAAACAAGACTAAACCAACACAAAAGAGTAGCACGGCTAATGTCATTTTACAGGCATAACATAGAAATGACCAAATATAGCAGATTCATGGGAAATTGATATTTTTGCAATATAAAGTTTTCCAGTTCCCATTTCCCTACTTCTTGCCAACCTTTTAACATACACGAGTTTCCACACAGGCCATCCTCATTTCCCCATATGCCTAGAGTACGGTTAATGATACCTCCTTGCCTCATCAGCTGGCTAGGAACTATATTCCAACACTCATGAGCTTCTCCAATTTTGTTTTCAACGCTTTTGATGTTTTCTCTACCATACTTGTGTCATCTGAAGGAAGCCCACCTCCCATTTGGAGCTTTTGTATCAGACCCTTTTAATGAATTTTATGAATTCATAAAAGGCTGTTCTGCATTCTGTTAATGCAGTGAATACCCTTTGTTTTCAAATTGTTCAGCAGTCCCGAATTTCTGAAACAAACATATCCTTTCAGATAAAAACACAAGGCAGTCTTTGCCAGCTCTTTCCAGACTGTGTCGTGATGACTCATGGTGGCAACCCTCTAGAGCTTTGCGTAGTTTTGATATTATGTGCTGGGATTTTGTGAGAAATGCCTTCTCTAAGAGCTAGTAACCTGAATCAGAAAAATCTTATAAATCTTAAAAGCAACCAACCTAGTAAGGTTGCTTGTTGCATAAGTGTGGGTATGTCTGTCTGTTCGATTTAAATGTCTGTTTGATTTAAATTCAGATCCACAGTTTTAAAGCCTTTTCTTGTGAATATAGTTATAATTTATTTCTCTCATGCTTTGCTACACACACATAACAGCACACACATGTAAAATCTCTGTCATCTATATGATGTGTCCTCCTTGACACCTGATAGCGATTGTATTTATCGTCTTCACTTTTCTCCTCCATCCATCTACCTAGAGGTTTATCCATTTCATTGATAGTTTCAAAGAGCCAGCTTTAGGTTTATTGATCTTTGTATTACTTGTTCATATTCTATTGTTTATTATTGTGTGTATATGATGTATGGGGAGTGCACACACATGCCTTGGAAAATGCGTGGAAGATAACCTTGTGGAGTGAGTTCCCTCCTGCCACCTTCACATGGGCTTCAGGGATTGAACTCGGGTCATCAGGCTTGTGCCAGTGCCCCACTGAACCATCTAGTCAGCCCCCATTTTCTATTTTATTGCTTTCAGCTGGCAACCACACTTTTTCTTGGCTTCTAACTCCAGGTTTAATATGTTCTTATTCTAGTTTATTTTTTTTTAAATATTTTTTGAGATTATAATTACATCCTTTCCCCCTTCCCTTTCCTCCCTCCAACCCCATCCATGTGCCTCCCAGTGTTGCTCTCTTTCAAATTCATGGCCTTCTTTTCTTTAATTGTTGGGAAGTGTGTGTGTGTGTGTTCATATATATATAGTAGGCTCAGTCTATAGAATGTTACTTCTATTATGCTTTAATGGCTGACCATTTGGTATTGAATAACCAATTGTCATGCTCTTCCCTGGGCAAGACTACGTCTCCTTTCACAGCATTTCTTTGTTACCTGTAATTCTTTGTGTAGGGTTGAGGCCTGATGGCTTTTCCTCATCTGCTTTAGTCTCAACCCCACAAATGAACTCGTGTGTATTTGTGTGTGGTGTGTACTGAGTACTGGTCTGCATATCAGGTGGGCATGTGAAGAGGCCAGAGGTTAAAATGAGAATTTCTTCATCAATGACTTCTTTACCTTGTTTAATCTGTTTTATTGATTAATTGAAAGAAAGTCTCCCACTATGTAAGCCAGGCTGACCTCAAACTCATAGAGATTCTCCTATCTCTGTTGAAATTAGAGACCTACGTCTCCTTGTTTTTTGAGGCAGTGTCTCACAGAAGCATGAGCTCGCTGTTTGGATGTCTAGTGAGCCTTCTGGATTTGTCTCCACCCTTCGTCCCTGGGGTTGCAAACTGGTTAAATCCAGCTTTGAGGGTTTTTACTTGGGTGCTAGGGATCTAAACTTGGGTCTTTGTGCTAGGTAACAAGTACTTTACCCACTGAACTCTCTCCTCAATCCCACACTTCTCTGTTTTTGAAGGCTATGTTTTCTGAGGATAAAACTGTAAGAAGACACACTCCCCTCTGATTCAGCTCATTAAAGAACTACCTATAATGCCTTTCACAGTTAGAAAAGTCTATAGTGACTTTTAGCTTTGGTCACAAATATGTACTGTAATGTACTTGTCCTCTCTTGCACCTTTTCAGGTTTTCTTTTTCCTTTTCTTTTCTCTTCTTTTCTTTTTTCTTTCTTTCTTTCTTTCTTTCTTTTTTTTTTTTTTTTTTTTTGGTTTTTCGAGACAGGGTAAATTGTCATGTGTTTTGTGTGCTCACTGAGAAGCTGGCTCTAGAAGCATCCCCCACACCCCATTTCAGATCCGAGCATGTTTATCTCAGTGTCCTTCAAAGCTGATTGTCTGAGCACAGGCTATCTGCCCTAACTGTGACAGGAAGGGGAGAGAACAGCAAAACAGCCCAGGAGTAAAAACATCATGTCCTTGACAACAGCTACAAGGTAGGTTTTTATTTCCTACAGAAGTTGCTATTGTTTATAATATAAAATTGCCTGCAGTGGGAAAGAGAGGCCAGAAGCTCAGTCATGGGAAACTCAGCACGGAGGGAAGCTCAATAAGGAAAGCCAACCAACTGTCTCCACTTCCCCAGTTGGTTTGTGCTGGATGTTGTGAGCACCTGATTTGATGATGTTATCTTTATTTTGCTATTAGTTCTTTCACCCAAGGAGGTACTCTTCTCTGCCCAGGAATCTCTGTAAATGAAACTCTAGCTGACTGATGCAGGTTTTGAGTACCTGGGTTGGCAATATTCTGTATCAATGCATCTGTCTGTCACTTGCTATTTACATTTCCACATAAACTTTAGAACTAGATTTTTTTTTTCATTTTTTCAAGACAAGTTTTCTCTGTGTAGCACTGGATGTCCTGGAACTCACTCTGTAGACCAGGCTGGCCTCGAACTCAGAAAGCCGCCTGCTTCTGCCTCCCAAGTGCTGGGATTAAAGGCGTGTGCCACCACTGCCTGGCTAGAACTAGATTTTCAATACTTACCCAAACAATAACAAGTTGTGCCCTGTAGACCTGATGGCCAAGGGAAATTTCTGGAACTCCTAGAACCCTCCTATTATCTTATCATATTAACCCACGGATTTTATTTCATAGGCCATTGCCCTGAACTACAGTGAGGGTGACATTTTGTCAATGTTCTATACTGTCTATTTAATGACATAACCAGTAACAATAACTCATTGTTTTGGAGTGCCATTTTGGTCTCCTGTTCTAAGTACTATCAAACCAAGTTACATAGTATGATGAAAACAAAACATAAACACGTAATGGCTATTACATTTGGTCACATTATGGCTAAAACTAGAATTATTCACAATGTCCATTTTACCAAAGATCACACTTGTTATGTATGTAACAGCTACCCAGGTTGATAGTATAGAACAGAGTTTGTGTGTGGAGGGAGTTCACCTACAACTCATTAGTGTGTCAAGAAGGTTTCTAGAAGCTTTCTAAACTTCTCTGCTAGTCTAAAGAACTCTGGAGACTTTGTTGATGAAGTAAGGATATAGTGTTGTACCAGAGACAAATGAATGATTGGCCAGTCCTTAGCTGCAAGTATGAGGAATTGCACTTTATAAAACATACTAACAGAAAAAGGATGGAGTTAAAACAGAAAACATAATTATTTTCCCATTTTGGGTGCACAAATGACTGCTTTACCTGTTGGTAAAATTTAATGATAATTCAAAGACTTTTGTTTTACCTGTATGATAGCGCCATACCTTTTGACATATTTCTCAAGGAAGAAATTATATTTCTCTATTCTTAATCATGTAATTGGTGGAGTAAATTGCTGGCAGGGCACATAATTGTAAAAGTAAAGAAGACTGTTGCTGCTTTATCTGCATTTCTCACTTCTATTTTTGCAAATGCATAAAGACTCCACTGTAAAACTGTTGCGAGGTGCCATGGAACACTTTAACAGACTTGTTGCCACTAAAATGAGGGGATTGTATTAAACTATTAACAGCTATAAAGTTTAAAATTATTTGTCATTTTGCTGTGTGGAATAGAGGCTTTCCCTCAGTGCATTGTCTATACTTTTGACAATTACCATCTTGGATTACCAGTCAGATGATAAATAAACATATTATATAAAAAGAGTGAAAATAATTGCAATTACTTAAGGAACCATTTAACAGATCATAACATTAGACCTTCAAGACTCTTGGGATACAGGGAAAAATTAGATGTTGCTAAAAAAACCACTTAGCCCTGTTCATTCACAATGATTATTCTAAATTAATCAGATAAGTTTATTTATAATTTGATTGTCTGCTTTCATCAAAAAGAGTATAATGATGTTGTGATGGGTCCAGAATCAAAAGTTCTGGGTTCAAAACTGTGTTTCTGATACTCACTGGCTCCGTGACTTTGGGCAAGCTGCATAACCCCTCCTAACTCAACTGTCTTATCCTAACCTCTACAACTGCATCAGCAGCATTGGGGCCTAGGAACTTTTCAAAAGTGTTTATTCTTGGGCCAACTACTAAAATCAGAACTTTTGGGCCAGGCCACACAGGCTGGGCTTTCATAAGGCCTGCTTCTTGATCAGAAGTCGAGTGTGTGTGGTGTGTAGGTATATGTGCATGTGTATCTAGGTGCATGTGTTACATGTGTATAGAGGCCAGGGGTCAATGCCAGGGGTCTGCTTCGATTACTCTCCACCATTGGTCTCAGCCACCATCATGCCTTTCATGCCCTCCCTGCTAATCTCTTAAGAAAGTGTATGCTGGTTAGGTTTTTTGTTTGTTTGCTTGTTTGCTTGCTTGCCAACTTGACTCAAGCTAAAGTCACCTGAAAAGAGGGAGCTACAATTGAGATAAATGCCTCCATGACAATGGTCGGTACATATGTTTAGGAGGCATTTTCTTGATTAATGATTGATACAGAAGAACTTAGCCCACTAAGGGCAGTGCTACCCCTGGACAGATGGTTCAGGATTGTATAAGAAAGTAGACTATACACTCATTGATAATTGGATATTAGCCCAAAAGCTCAAAATACTCAAGATACAACTCACAGACCACATGAAGCTCATGAAGAAGGAAGACCAAGTGTGGGTGCTTTGGTCCTTCTTAGAAGGGGTAACAAAATACTCATGGGAGTAAATATGGAGACAAAGTGTGGGACAGAAACTGAAGGAGGGGCTGTCTGGAGACTGCTCCACCTGGGTATCCATCCCATGTGCAGTCACTAAAGGCAGACACTGATGTGGATGTCAGGAAGTGCATGCTGACAGGAGCCTGGTATAGCTGTCTCCTTAGAGGTCTGCCAGAGCCTGACATAGTTAGAGGCGGATGCTTACAGCTCTAACCATTGAACTGATCATGGGGTTCCCAATGGAGGAGTTAGAGAGAAGACTGAAGGAACTGAAAGGGTTTGTGACCCCATGGGGAGAGCAACAAAACCAACCAACCAGAGCTCCCAGGGTCTAAACCACCAGCCTGGGAGCACATAAGGAAGAACCCATGGCTCCAGCTGTATATGTAGGGGAGGATGGCCTTGTTGGGCATGGGTGGGAGAGGAGATTCTTGGTCCCATTAAGGCTGGATGCCCCAGTGTGGCAGAATTTCGAGGGCTGGGAGGTGGGAGTGGGTGGGTGAGTGGGTAGGTGGGGGCACATCCTCATAGAAGCAGGAGGAGGGGAGATGGGATGGGGGTTTCTGAACGGGGGCGGGGAATGGGGAAAGGGATCACATCTGAAATGTAGATAAAATATCCAATTAAAAAAATTTTATAAAAGAAAGCAGACTAAGCAAGTCATAGGGAGTAAGCCAGTAAGCAGCACTCCGCCATGACTTGTGCTTCGGTTCCTGACTCCAGGTTCCTGTCCTGACGTTCCCACAATGATGGGCTGTGATAGAGACTTACAAGCCAAATAAACCCTTTCCTCTCTCACATTGGGTTTGGTCAGTGTTTAATCACAGCAACAGAAAGCTAACAAGAAAGAAAGCTAACTAGAACAGGGTATGGATAGCTGACCGACTTTCTTCTTCCCTCCATTATTTCCTTCTTTCCTTCTTTCCTCTTTTTTTCAACAGTCACTTGCTTGTTTGTTTGTTTGTTTGTTTGTTTCTTTTTCAAGACAAGGTTTCTCTGTGTAAATGCCTGTCCTAGAACTGTCTTTGGAGACCAGGCTGGTCTCAAACTCACAGATATCCACCTGTCTCTGCTTCCTGAGTGCTGGGATTTATAGGTGTGTGCCACCACTGCCCAGCTTGAATATTCAGTTTTTTTGTTTTGTTTTGTTTTGTTTTTTTGTTTTTCGAGACAGGGTTTCTCTGTGTAGTCCTGCCTGTCCTGGAACTCACTCTGTAGACCAGGCTGGCCTGGAACTCAGAAATTCGCCTGTCTCTGCCTCCCAAGTGCTGGGATTAAAGGCATGCGCCACCACTGCGGGGCGAAATGAATGTTTCAATTGGGACAAAATATTTAAGCAACAAGACAACTGCCAAGAAATAGATGCACAGATTTTACAGTTTGGTGTTTGGGGTGTGTGTGTGTGTGTGTGTGTGTGTGTGTGTGTGTCTGTGTGTGTGTCTGTGTGTCTGTGTGTGTCTGTGTGTTAGGAAATAAACTTAGAGCTAAGTAATCATTCTAAACTTAGTTACAGCTCCAGCCTCAACAGATCTCATAGAATCTAGGTAGAATAATGGTTACTGTAAATATTATATATGTGTGTGTGTGCATGTACACACACACACACACACACACACACACACACACACATAAAATTGCAGGCTAGTCCAACAACAGCTGTTACCAACGGAAAGTCCAAAAATCCAGTAGTTGCTCAGTCCAGGAGGCTGGAAGTCTCAGCTGGTCTTCAGCATACACCAGAACCCCAAAGTAGGCTCTAATGCCAGTGAAGAAATGAACTTGCTAGTGAAAGCAAGAACAAGCAGGAACAAAACAAGCTTTTTTCTTCCATGTCTGTTATATACGCTGCCAGCAGAAGGTGTGGCCCAGATTTAAGATGTATCTTCCCACTTCAATCTGGGTTAAAAGTGGATCTTCCCATGCAAATGACTTAAGAAAAACATTCCTCACAGGTATACATAGCCACTTGGGTTTTAGTTAATTCCAGATATAGTCAAGTTGACAAACAAGAATAAACATCACAGTCGCCATAGGCTGGGAACAATGAGGAGCAGTAATCACAGAGAAAGGATGGCTAAAAGGCACAAGGTTGCAGTTGGCTAGGAGGAAGAACATTTAGTGTTCTGTCTCATGGTGGGTAGGATCACTATGTCAGCAATTGGTTGTGTATTTCAAAAGCCTTTGCTAAGAGAGATTTTTTTAATGTGACCAACACAAAGGAACACTAAATGTCTGAGGTGATGAAGCCAGGAATCCTGATCTGATCAGTGCACATTGATGTGTATATACTGACACACCACTGTTCTTCAGTAAAAACACAGTTATTATGTAACAGTGAAGAATGAAAAACGTAAGGCCAAGGCTATGGCTGGGTGATAGAACACTTTGTTAGTGTGTGCAACAAGGCCCTGGGTTTGATCTCCAGTACCTCAACAGAATTAATAAAGATTAAAACACACACACACACACACACACACACACACACACACACACACACACACGTTTTAAAACTGAATATTCCGCGGGGCAGTGGTGGCGCCCGCCTTTAATCCCAGCACTTGGGAGGCAGAGGCAGGTGGATTTCTGAGTTCGAGGCCAGCCTGGTCTACAGAGTGAGTTCCAGGACAGCCAGGACTACACAGAGAAACCCTGTCTCGAAAAACCAAAAAAAAAAAAAGAAACAATCATTTCTAGTAGGAGATTCATTAAGACTCAGTAAGTCTTCTTACTGAGATGTCTAAGCTTAGAAGACACAGAACTTCTAAGCTTAGGACGTAAGCAGAACTCACAGGCTTCAGGAAGTTCCTGATACTTAGAAGACTCACATGGTCCCTACCCCAAGATTACACTAGCAATAACAATTTCTGGAATGGAGAGATGATCCATGGATCAAACTGCCTGCAAGTCATGTAGGAAGCTCCTCGGATGCTTCTTTTGTGAATCATCACCATGCTGGGGTAGGTTTTGTAGTGACACAACTGCCTTTGACTCATTCTGCTCCTGTAAGTAATCCCCAAAATGCCCCAGGTTCACAGAGCTCCACTTGCGTGAAATCATTTATTTCATTTGGTGTTGATAAATAAGCATTTGTTCAGATTTCTTCAAGAAAAGTCATGCAACTTCACACATACATGTGCATGTAAGCACACGTGTGTGTGTGTGTGTGTGTGTGTGTGTGTGTGTGTGTGTGTGTGAGACTTGTGTATCTGGATACATATGCACACATTCATGGAGGCCTCCATCTTATTGTTTGGGGCAAGGTCTTTCACTGAAACTGAAGCTCACCCATCGGTTAGGCTGGCCGGCCACTGAGCTCCCAACTCATCTGTTTCTGCCTCCTCAACACTGAGATTACAGATGCTTGTCACCACGCCCTCTTTCATCTTTCACTTGGATGCTGATTGAACTCAGGTCCTCATGCTTAGCCCGTGAGCACTTTACTGACCAAGCCATCTATCTGCCCAGCCTCACACAACCTCTTTAAAAGTTACAATTTTTTCTTAAAGTTAGTTTTATTTTTTGAGAACCCCTCTATTTCCTCCCATGTCCTCACTCTCAAATTCATGATCTTTTCTTTAATTATTATTATTATTACATGTATGCGTACAAGTATATGTATATATGTAACATATATGTACATATGTATATATAAGCTACTAAATCCAGGTAGCTTTACCCCTGTGTTCATGTGCCCAATTTGAAATTGTATAACCTTATGTGGGAGCTTGTTCCTAGGAAGAACTGATTCTGTCTCTCTCTCATTGATTATCTGTAGCTCTCCATCTAGGTTTGGGACTACCTACAATTTCCCCCTCTTCACATTGGCATGCTAATTGGTGATGTCATTATGCTGGTCTAGTTCAAGCAATGGTATTGTTGAGAGTTCATGGGTGCATTTTGCCTGCCATGTCTAGGAGGAAGAGTTGAGATCTTGAGCCACGGTAGTGCTCAAGACAAATTTTATGTCTCAGACAAATTTTAAGGAAGAGGATTCAAGAATTCCAGGACAGCCTTGGCTACATAATGGGAGGCCAGCCTGAGCTACAGGAAACTGCTTTCAAAATGTAAAACAAAAGAAAAACATCAAAAAATTTGAACTGTTAAGCCTCCCTTCCTCTCACGGGGTCTATGAAGCCCATAAGCAACAATTAAAAGATTATAAATATTCGACGGGCGGTGGTGGCGCATGCCTTTAACCCCAGCACTTGGAAGGCAGAGGCAGGCGGATTTCTGAGTTCGAGGCCAGCCTGGTCTACAGAGTGAGTTCCAGGACAGCCAGGGATACACAGAGAAACCCTGTCTCGAAAAAAAAAAAATTCGAACAAAAGGTCAAGCAGACTAAACTTCAGAGGAGACCGTCCAATAAGAGACACCCATTACTTCTGGTTTTCTTTTATGTGCTGAGGAGCAAACCTCGGTTTCTGTAGCATTGTCACCTGAGTGACATCCCCGGGTCTGAGATGAAGGTTTTTAAACAGTAGGCGTTCTCTGGCCTCCTGAATGTCTGGCAAGGGAATGGGATGGACTGAAAAGGACTGAACTGCACTTTGCACCTTGTACTCTTGCTCAAGGCAAATTTCATTCCAGCAGGTATGACTCTGTTTGGAAGTCAGCATAGCAACACATTCTAAGGAGTTTGGTGGGGCAAAGCAATAAAATGGTCAGCATGGAGGAGGTGAGACACGGGAACAGAATGCTGGGATATCTCGGTAAGAGGCCAGAAGATGTGCCAAGCCTCATCGGGTGGCCGCACACCTGGAATCCCAGCACTCTGGAGGCAGAGGCAGGAGGATCTCAGTTGGAGGCCAGACTGATCTACAGAGTGAGTTCCAAGACAACTAGAGATACACAGAGAAACCATGTCTTGAAAAAAAAACAAGCAAATAAACAACCCTCCCCACAAGAAAGGGCAGCAGAACATGGCTACCAAGACTCCAGGACTGAATCCTTGAGCTCTGAGCCTCAGTAAATAAAATGGAGACTGACCATCTGACTCTTGCCTCCACACAAACACATCACATACACACGTGTGCTCATGCACATGTGAACATGCATACACACAGAAGCACACACAAATCAACACATCTAAAAAATTTATGGTTGTCCTTGGCTACAGGGACCAGCCTAGCTACAAGCAACCCTGTCTCAAAGGAGAGGGGGAAAAAAAATAAACAAATGAACAAAAGTCCAAACCAACAAGTAAATTGCTTTTTCTCATTAATAATTTATGTTGGATATATTTCCATGCTGCTACACGGGCGTTTCCACCCTCAAAGTTATGAGTACTTCATGACTGAACTATAACTTAAGTAATTGGCTTCCCACTAAAGGACACTGAGACCATTTCCAGTCTTTAGTGTTTTCTTGCATATGCATGAAATTTTGCACATGTGCAAATATTTCTTGAAGGTAATCAGATAGGGTTGGAACTAATGCTCAAACAGTTTGTGTGTTTACACATTTGATAATTTGGGGGTTATGTGCTGTGTGCATGTGTGGACACACATATACACATGTGCCAGAGGGGACATCAGATGTCTTCTCTCTTACTGTTTTATTCCCTTGAATCAGGGTCTCTCACTGAACCTGGAACATGAAGTTTTCCAGCTAGGCTGGTGGCCAGCAGGCCCCAGTGCTCCTCGTGTCTCTAACCGCTTCTTCCAGTGGCAGAATTGGTTTCCTTTGGCCAATTTGACTTTTTACACAGATGCTTGGACAGCCAGAGCTCTGAGACATGGCCCAACTAGTGTTGATAACTTTTGTAAAATCAACCTCTGGGTCTGTCTGTCTTTCTTTCTTTCTCTCTTTCTTTCTTTCCTTTTTTTCCAATTTATACTCCCACAGGCAAGTTTTGAGAAAATCTGACACATGAATATTTTCACTCTATACTTTGTGTCAGAAAGGTTGACATGGAAACCAGCTCATGGAAATGGTTCCTGCCCCCCCCCCCAACCCCCCCAGGATGCCAGGTCAGGCTGAAGCCAGGGACAGCTAGATCACAACTCTCATGAAGTTGAATGAAGCTGCTAACTTTATTTACGGAAGCTCATTAAATAACCTCTACAGTTTGGAACATTATATTTCCTATAATATATTTCCAGTCTCCTATAGAGCTGAAAGTGTAAACTCTAACCTTTTTTAATTAGACTTTTTATTGATTCTGTGTGAATTTCACATTATATACCCCGATCCCAATCATTTCCCTGTCCCCTCATACCCACCCCAAACACATATCTGTTGATAGACTGACTTATTTCTTTGGAGGCTGGTGCTGGGGATCGAGCCCACATGTTTAACCTCTGAGCTACTACACACATAGTCCTTGCATGGTTTTTGTTTTCTGTTTGAAAATATCTTACTTATAGGACGGAGAGATAGCACAGTATTTAAGAGTGTGTACTGGGGGTTGGGGATTTAGCTCAGTGGTAGAGCGCTTGCCTAGCAAGCACAAGGCCCTGGGTTTGGTTCTCAGCTCTGAAAAAAAAAAAAAAAACAAAACAAAAAAGAGTGTGTGCTGATCTTGCAGAGAATCTGAATTCACTTCCCAGCACACAGGTTGGACAGCTCAGAACAGCCCACAACTCTAGTTCCAGGGGGAGTTCGAGGCTTCTGGCTTCCAAGGGCACAGTTCGCATGAGATGGGGCACATAAGTGTCACAGCATGTGGGTGGAGGTCATAGGAAGACTTGTGGGAGTGAAATCTCTTTTTTTCATTTTAACATGTGGGTTCTGGGGATCAAACTCAGATGGTCAGGTTTGACAGCAAACACTTTACCCACTGAGCCGTTTCATGGGCCCCCTACGTGTATTTTAAATGTAAATGGCATGTTGAATTTGAAGAATGTTGTCTTAGACATACTAGAAAAGTCAGAAGTGGACAAGAGCACTAAGTCCTCTACCAGATTGCGCTGCCATGTTTCTCGTGTCTTCAGGCTCAGTTCTGTATTTGGTAGCATAGATTTTTTTCTCTCTAATAGTGTTTGGAATTCCAAGTGGCTCTGGAGTCCTAGCCTGCATCTTCAAAATGAATAACAATACCCTATTATCATAGCCGATTCCTGCTTTAATCATTCTTGCAGAACCTCTTCACATTCCAAGACAATGCAAAATGCAGACAGAAACAGCTGAGTTAAGGTTTAATCCTCCAGCGTGCTCCTTCTTTTGTTCATATTAAGCTCTGTGGACGCTATCAGCAAAGGAGATTCAGTAACACGCACACTCTGGAAGAACTGAACATTACCGACAAACAACTGCGTGGTGCTTGAAGCAAAGGTATGACAAGTATCTTTGTACGGAATCTTTTACCCACCCATTTACTTAGCACAGGTCATGTGTCCAACTACGCAGCTTGTAGGAGAGGAACAGAATTTGCTGTGCACTGCAGCAAGCCTAAAAGAGGTTTATTCCCCTCCCCCAACCCTTTGCAAAGTCCGTGGTCACAGGACTCTTGAAAAGCCTCCCAGCAGCAGATAATGTTAGTTATTCATCTGGAAAATAAGCAGAGCCCATTTTTCATGAATGATTTGCCCTCCCAGATGTTTCTGAAAATAGACAGTTCAATATATTAGTCATGGAATCCTAGGACTGCACAGGATACATTGTTAAAGGTTCTTTCAATGGAAGATTCCACATCTATACTTAATAACACCAGTAATCTAGACAGCCTTCCTTCATATCTTATATGCAGGTTGACATTATTATATTATTATTTATTATGATTAGTTTGCCAGTATTGAGCTCTGCCGCTGACCTATATCCCAAGCCCTTGTTTTTGTTTTTCTTGGGGACAAGGTCCCACTATATACCTTAGGACAACCTTGAATCCATAGATCTACTTGCCTCTGCACCCCAAGTACTGGGATTACAGGCGTAGGCCACGCCACACCCAACACTTGATCTTATTTCTTCCTGTGCATGTTTTTTTCTTTTCTCAATACCAGTGGCCAATGACTCACTAGTACCCAGGGTTACATTCCCAGAGCAGGCCTGAGGTTGTCAGTGAAAATTAAGTGTCTGTGTGTTCTCCTTAAAATGCAGCCTCTGCTGCAATGGGTCCCGGTAGAGCTCGACGGTCCACATTTCTAATGTACTAGAGGTGATGGATGCCTTGCTGTTCATCTGAGGACCACATGTTGATGGCAAAGGTGTCTGCCCTATAACCTCAGAGAGGATAAAACATTTACAACCCTGACTCAAAGTGCAAAAGCAATAAGGAAAACTATTTGATAAACTTGGTTGCACTAAAATAACTCATTGCATGCAGAAATGTCTGCAATAGGACAAAAAGGAAAAAAGGGGAGCAGGGGAACACAGTTTCAGCTTGTAACATGAAGGGTTATTATCCCCAATATATGAGAGGCTTTTAAAAACGGAGAAGACTAATAACCCTAGGAAATGGTCTATTAGTAGGAAAAATAAGTTGAGACAAAAGAAATGCAAATGGTTCTGAGCCACATAGAAAGTCTTCAATCTTATTCACAGTAAGAGAAATGCAAATTCAAGCTTCATTGAGACCATTTCTTTCCTACCAAGTTAGAGGACTCCATAAGTTTCAGAGCTTTCTCTATTGGTATTTCCTTTTCTTAGGAATTTATTCCAAGGGCGCATTATGAAACCATAAAAACACAAATATACATATTCCAGCACTCAGCATAGAAACAAACCCTGGCAATAACCTTCTTCCTGATTGGAGGCTTAGTTGAATGAGTTCTGATACATCTATTCAATGGGGTACCATTTAAGCATAAAAGGGAATAAAGAATATTTCTATGCATTCATTGCTGTGAAATATTCTCTGGGATAGAATGTTAAGCATACACAAAAAAGTGGGGGGCAAGGCAGAAAAACAAAAGGATGGAATCTACTAGTTTTGTAAGCAAGGGAAAACAATAAGGCAAACATGGTGGCACATCTTCATCACAGCACTATGAAGGTGGAGACAGGAGGATGTGTGGATTCAAGATTATCCTAGGCTATACATCGAGACCTTGTTGTCCCCCTCCTCAAAAGAATCCCTACCACCACTACCAAGAGCTGGGGATATAGGTCACTGGCAATGGAGAGAACAGGAAAGCAAAAGTTGTTTGAAGGAGAAAATGAAAAAATAGGAGGGGTAGTTAACTGGGAGAAGGGAAGAGGGCCAACATGCACGCATACATAGACAGTTGAAAGGACAATCTCCCAGCTGAAGCGGTGAACTGGTAATGCTCCACCCAAGAGGCACAGACTATCTAACAAAACCTACAATACCAGGAATGAGAAGTCTTTATGAGTTATTGGTCAGGGGAGTCCAAGAGAACATTATAGGCTATTGCTGTTGCCCTAGATTGCCTCCCAGACCTTGAAGGACCCAGAGAATCTGAAGGGACCTGACCTAAAAGCCTAGGGACTAGCTTTAATGGAAACAGAAGGTGCCATGAAAGCTTCCAAGGGAGAAAAGCAACCCATAGTCCTAGTCACCGAACCTTTGAACTACAATGGCCAACATTAACCCTAAAGGTGCAATAATATCATTCATATCTTGGGCACAATCAATAGCTCTCGAATTAGATTTAAGGTCCACTCAACAACAGGGAAATCATCCCTGGCCAAGTACTCAGGGCTAGTGAGGCCATGGATCTTGGAAGAGAACTTAAAACTGCCACTTTCTTAATCTAGCACAATTCCTAACCACATCCTAAATACTTATTCTTATAGCCATGGACAAATGTAATCATCACCTCCCATTCAAGAAGTTTCTCTTTGCAACAGATGGAGACCATTACAGAAAACCACAGCCAATCAGAATGCAGCGAATGAGTGATTGTGTGGTGCCCAACCCTAACTGATAGATCTACAATACAACTGGAATCCAGAAAGATTGATGTATGAAAGGGCATCTTCCGGTGGAGGTGATCCGTGCACAACTGAGGGCACCTTAGTAATTTGGTTCCTAATTTTAAAGAAAAAGAATTATACAGGCAACATCAAGCTCACTGCTAACTTTTCTGTTGATTTAGTAACACATTTTTAAAAAAACTGTGTTTATAACTCTCGAATCTAAGGCTTAGGGAACCTCCCCAACCACTGAGTGGGGGGCAGAAAAATCGCAAGAGTCTCAGAAATGTCTGCTAGGAGATTGTATCTCCTAGAAATATCAGGGAAGCCACACCCATAAACTTTCAACACGTCTGCCTAAACAAGACCTGAACAAGGACACCACCAACGGACAGACATGCAAGAAATACCAGAGAGCCCTAACTCTAGACAAGGAGTTATATACAACTAAGAAATGCTGAAAGCACCTTCACATATGAAGTGGTCAGTCCTGAAATCATATACATATAAGTAACATTAAACAAATTGAGCAGACTGTGGGGTGTGTGTGTGTGTGTGTGTGTGTGTGTGTGTGTGTGTGTATTAAAGAAAATGAGGTCAGAGGCCATGGATTTCAGAAAGAGTAAGCAAGGGGTGGGGTATATGAGAGGAGTTGGAGAGGAGGGAGGAAAGGAAAAGGGGAAATAATGTAAATATATTTCATTTCGAAGAATATTCAATAAAAAAAACTTGCATAAGACTGGGCTCACCAAAGGTCCATCATTGATGGGGGAGGGGCTCATGAGGTCAGCCCTTTCAATAAATTATTGGCAGTTAATGATTTCTGGGGGAGACAGAGGCATTTTCTTCAGTGGAGTAGCCACTAATAAATGGCTTGAGTGCTGGTAACTAACCTCCTACCAAGTTCATGCAAGCAATTCTCAAGAAACTCCCTGGGTCCCACAGAAAAACTGGAATCCAGGGAAGGAGAAAGGGAATAGTTTAGAAGAAGGGTTTCAGCTGCCGGGAGCAAGGGCCAAGAAAAGGTAACGGGGCAAACATAACAAATATATTATACATGTATGAAATCGTCCAAAAAGACATTGATAGTAAAATGATAGAAAACGTATTAATTAAAGTGCAATATTTACAAGTCAAAAGCAGGAAACAGCAGAGATGGCTCAGAGAATAAAGGTTCTCACTGCCAAATCTGACTACTTGACCTTGAGTTTGAACCCACATGATAGGAGAGAACTGACTTCTCCCTAAGTTACACTCTGACTGCCACATGTAGTCCCTGTCAAACCAATGTAGGTGTGAGCTTGTACGCGTGTGTGCGCGCGTGTGCGCACACACACACACACACACACACACAGGCTCACACACTCATATACATACACTCACACACATGCTCACACACTTATATACATACACTGATAAAAGAATGTAATAACAACTTTTAAAAATTAAAAGGAGAGCCGGGTGGTGGTGGCACACGCCTTTAATCCCAGCACTTGGGAGGCAGAGGCAGGCGGATTTCTGAGTTCGAGGCCAGCCTGGTCTACAGAGTGAGTTCCAGGACAGCCAGGGCTACACAGAGAAACCCTGTCTCGAAAAAAACAAAAAGAAAAAAAAAAAAGAAAAAAAAAAAAGAAAAGAAATGATTTCAAGTAAACTTTTTTATCTTTTAGAAAAATTATTTTATATTTCATGTATATGGCTGTTTTGCCTGCATGTATGTTTGTGCACCACGTGCATGACTGGTGTCTGTGTCTGATCCCCTGAGGAGACAAGAAAAAAGTGTCAGATGCCATAGATTTAGAATTACAGAAGGCTGTGAGCTACCGTATAAGTGCTGGAACTCAAACTCACGTCCACTGTAGGAATAGCCAGTGCTCCTAACCTCTGAGCCATCTCTTCCATTCTTCAAGTGAGCTTTAAGAGACAGTTATTTGATTCTGTTTTTTTTTTTTTTTCAAGACAGGGTTTCTCTGTGTAGCCCTGACTGTCCTGGAACTCACTCAGTAGACCAGGCTGGCCTCAAGTTCACAGAGATCCACCCGCCTCTGCCTCCCAAGTGCTAGGGTTAAAGGAGTATGCCACCATTGCCAGACTTGATTCATAGTGTCTAATGAGATATACTGTAACTATAAAAAAAATTCCAATATTGTTTTTTTTTTTCTGGTACTATAAATAGTCTATATATTATGTAATAATTCAAATGTGGCTATGAAGTTTATAATTATCCTCACAAATTATATCCATAATTATAAAGCTTATAATAGTGTTAAGATTTTTAGCATAAGAGAGAAAAATATAAAATTAAACTCTGATTCTATGAATAGGCACTTCCAGGATAGATGATGTTTTCTTTGTGGATGCATGTTTGTATATATATGTCCAAATGTGTACGGGATTATGTGTGTTTGCACAAATGTACACATGTGTCTGAAGGCCCTAACTTGACATTTTGTGTCTTTTTCCATCACTTTCAACATTACTTACTGAGACTATTTTTCACTGAACTTGGAGCTTGTCAATTCTGGCTAGTCTAACCACCCAACTTGTGATGCCAAGCTCTGTCTCTGCCTGGAGCTTAGGCTGCCACCACCATGCCTGTCCCACTACCATGAGGGTTCTGGGAATCTGAACTCCAGGCTTCACACTTGTGGGGCAAACTCTTGAAATGCTGAACTATCTCCCCAGAACTATGATTTATTTCTCTGAACCCTTCAGCACAGGACGTTGATATAATGAAATAGGAAATATGTATAGAAGAAAATTCTGAGGTATGAAGACTCCAGGAAAGGCAACAGTGAAGTCAGCAAAGCTGACAGCTGAACCAATCTCTCTCTCTCTCTCTCTCTCAACTAGTTAATTGATTTTTATGTGAATAGTTGTTTTGCCTGTATGCATGGATATGCTTGGTGCCCTCAGAGGCCAGAAGAGGACTTCAGATCTTCTAAAACTGGAGTTAGAGATGGTTGTGAGGTACCATGTGGGTGCTGGGAATCAAACCTAGGTTCTCTGGAAGAGCCTGTCCCACTACCATGAGGGTTCTGGGAATCTGAACTCCCATCTCTAGTCCCCAACCTACTCTTTTATTTATTATTATGTTTTGTACTTACTCACTTTAAACCTACGTTCTTGTAAAGCATGCATTTTCCTTGTAAGAACCACTGACAGTCAAACTCTATTTATTCAGATACCAGTACTTGGCAGGCATTTTCTTGAAATTAAGTGAGCCTGTCACTTCAGGGAAAATAATTTGACAGTAGTTGTTGCCAATGATAAAATTCAAGCTTTCAAGAGAAAAATGCAATTTTAGAAATCTTGTATATACTCCTGTGAGTTTCATATCCTTTCAATATTTAAAGACTTTCCTGATGACACTGGTGATGATATTCATAAATGTTTTTTTTTTTAAAGAATTGGTGTAGCTGTGTGTGGTGGCACACACCTTTAATCCCAGAACATGAGAGGCAGAGGCAGGTGGATCACTGTGAGTTCCAGACCAACCAGGGTATTGCATAGGGAGACCCTGAACTACTGCTTTTGAAATGACTCATGCATGGTATTACAAAATTGTAGATGGATAAAAGATCTGTTCAAAGTACACGATAGATTTTAATGGAGCAATATAAAAAGTATCTTGGTGTAGTTTCAAGTTCCACATTGCAATTAACCTTTAAAATGCCCTCACTTCCTTCTGAAAAGAATGCCCACAATGGTCTGTAGAGGTTATTTAAATGTTTCCTCAGAGCTGGGGCTATAGGTGCAGCTCAGTAGAAGAGCAAGTACATTTCCAAGACTGTGGCTCCAAGCTGGAGAGATGGCTCAGTGGTGGAGAACACTTGCTTAAGGGACCTGGATACAGTTCTCAGTACTCACATGGTAGCTCACAACCATCTGTAAATCCTATTCCAGGAGGCCCTCTTCTGGTCTCTATGGTCACAGACATACATGCAGGCAAAACACTCATACATATAAAATAAATAAATCTAAAAAAACAAAAAGACCCCTGACTCCCATCCTCAGCGGGATGTTCCTTTATATTCCAACTCTGTATGAATCTGCATATATCTTAGATATTAATATTTTTTTTTTCGAGACAGGGTTTCTCTGTGTAGTCCTGGCTGTCCTAGAACTCACTCTGTAGACCAGGCTGGCCTCGAACTCAGAAATCTGCCTGCCTCTGCCTCCCAAGTGCTGGGATTAAAGGCGTTTGCCACCACCGCCCGGCTCCTTAGATATTAATATTAATTCTTCAACTAAAGCAATGGATCCAATAGACTGAATATAAAAGACATGAGAATCCACTCCACCCATCATCTAAGCACCACAGATTAAAGAGATTTTACACAAATGTACAGTGCCAATTTTTCTCCATGATTGTTTTGTTTTGGAGAATATCATACATTTTATTACTCGTGCTATACTTCTGATATTTTTAGTGTATGCTTTCGTTATCTAATTTGAAACAAGATCTCAAGTAGCCTTGAAGTGGAAACTTCTAGTTCTTTGCAAAGTTAGTTATGTCAAATGATGGTTTGCTGGGGCACACAGGTGAAAGGATGTCTTGCTAAAGCTGACACTCGAAAGACTATTTTCCTGAAACAGACACAGGTGAAAGGATGTTTGGATATAACAAACACATGAAAGGACCTGTGATGAAGGATTGTAAGTATGACCCCACAGACAATGGGAGATGGGCACTGAGCCTTGGTTTGGTTTGTTCTGCTTCCTCCCTATTCTTTGCTAAGGACACACATGAATTGGTTCACCTTACATAGATAGCATTGTTGAGCTCAACTTGTGATAATGCCACCATTGAGAGAAGAAACTCACTTGTGAGGCTTCTACAGCCTCACCTCAGGCAGTTTGGTAAGCCTGGCAGTTTCTTCAGGATTGAACCACAGCTGCCTGGTGTCCGCTTGCTGAAAGAACTGGACTGTAGCTGCTGGTTCGTGCCTGTTGTCTGCCTGCCTCAAGGACTGGTCTTCAGCTGCTGAGTCATGTCTGGTGATTGCTACGGGACTGAACTGCTGCCAAAGAAGATCAAGCTCACCCCCAAAGAACTATTGCTGAGCAGGTCCACTTCCCCCATAGCCTAATAACTTCTCTTCCACTACCTCTGCTGGGTGGTGGCCTAGAGGAGAGATTGAACCCTTATTAAAAGTAGGTTGCGCCGGGCGGTGGTGGCGCACGCCTTTAATCCCAGCACTTGGGAGGCAGAGGCAGGCGGATTTCTGAGTTCGAGGCCAGCCTGGTCTACAGAGTGAGTTCCAGGACAGCCAGGGCTACACAGAGAAACCCTGTCTCAAAAAACCAAAAGAAAAAAAAAAGTAGGTTGCAAGAAATTTATATCTACATTGCCTAAACTGGCATCAAACATTCTATGTATCCTAGACTTGAATTGCTGATCCTTCCTAAAGGCTGAGGTTACCCCCACATCTCTTTTATACAGTGCTAAGAATCACATCAGGACCTAGTACATCCCAGACAAGCAATCTACCAACTAATCTACATCTCCATACCATTATTCTCTCTCTCTCTCTTTCTCTCTCTCTCTCTCTCTCTCTCTCTCCCTCTCTTTCTCTCTCTCTTTCTTTCTTCCTTTCTCTCTCTCTCTATGTAGTCCAAGCTGGCCTATAGTTCACACAGATCTCCTTGCTTCTGCCTCTTACATTCTGTGATCATTATTACTTTAAAATAATAACTTCTAAAATGTCATAGTTTCAGCATTAAACACAGTAAGTCATAGATAGAACCAGTGTAAAGTTCTTTGAGCAGGTGGTGCACACCTTCAATGCCAGCACTCGGGAGACAGAGACAGGTGGATCTCTGATTTCAAGGCCAGCCTGGTCTACAGAGTGAGGTCCAGGACAGCCAGGGCTACACAGAGAAACAAAACAAACAACAACAATGACAACAAAGAAAGTTCTTTAGGATTCTAAATTAGGTATGATATATTTATGTATATGAAATATACATAATAAAATGGTATAATGAAATAAGTATGAAAGAATTGTGAGTTCAAAAGGTTTGAGACCTTTGAATTTGAATAGCATTTTCCAAATGATTAAAAAAGGCAGAGAGCTAGATATTGATTCCTAGCTCCTATATGACAGAGATGAGAATATCCTCTACCTCTTGTTTTAGCTACTTTCTCACTGCTGTTACAGAACGCCTGAGCAAGCAGCTTTACTCAGGTTCACAGTCCGTCGTGACTGGGAAGGCATGGTGGTGAGATTGGCTCTAGCTGGGCAAGAGTATGAAGATGCATGTCATGTTCATGTCCCCAGTCAGGGGACAGAGAGGTGAATGCTGGTGCTCATCTCGATTTGTCCTTTTTTTAGTGACAATTCTGGAATTTGGTTTCTTTTATTAAAAAAAACCACAGAGATATTATAAGAATGTGTTTTAATTTTAATCTCAGGTGTGAATATATGTGGCTATGGGGCTGCTTCAGACTGTTCGCAGCAGCTGACTATGATTTGCTCTAGCAGAGGCATAGTTTTGTCAGATGCAATTGTGTGAGGTTTGGAAATCTGGAAATTTTTCAGAGGGTATATAAATGCTAGAAGGTGTTTGGTTGGTGGTTGTTCAGGGGGGGTGGGGTTGTTTGCAGTTTGTTAGTTGTGCTCAGAGAAGAAACTGAAGGAAAGGAATTAGATTCAGGGATCTCTCTCCTCTCCATCCTTCTTTCTCTCCTACCCAGTGATGGGGTGAAGTGGGAGTGTGAGAGTAAAGGTTGGGAAAAAGAAGAACCCACAAAGTGGAAAAAAATAGCTACAAGACTAAAGATATATGCAGGAGTGAGGGCAACAGATACTTTAGCTGGGTACTCTTCAGGGAGTAGGTGGCCTAGAAGCCTGGTGAACATGGCTGTCTATGGAAGAAAAGCTGGAAAGTTCTTCCAAATTTTTACTTTTGGGCATGAGAAACAGTAAGTGCAAAGGGCCTGGGGCAGGGTGATGGAACGCTAAGGTGACTGGAGAATAATGCAGATGAGAAGATCACAGATCTTGGAGGTAGGAACGCACAAGGGCCCTGGAGGCCAGCTCTCCAGATTTCTCTGGAAGACCAATGGGAACTAAAGGGTTTCCGAGCATGTAAATGCCATGGTCTGAGTCAGGCAGGTTCTCCACATGCTGCCTGGGTGAAGGGTGACTGGTCAGGTAGGCAAGTGTGGAGCAAAGTAAACCATCCAGGAGGCTCTCACTAGAAGTCCAATGGGAGATGCTAAAGACAGCAAGGTGTCCAGACTTGTTGGGGAACTCAATGCCCAGGGGTGCTAACCTGGAATCCACCATGTCCCAGGAGATCCTTAGATGCACCCCCCAAGGAGCCCACCACTCGTTGAGAAGGTAGGTACGTAAGGTGGTGTCTGATCTGGCAGAGGTGGCAATATGAGGGGGGGAGTTGAAGTTTCCAATGGGTTCTCAAAGGCAACAGAAACAAAGAGAAATGAAGGTTACAGTAGGGGAGTGAAGGGCAGGCACCCAGAGGAGGTGGGTGGGGCTCATCTTTCCTTTGGAAACTTTGACAATAACAAAGACAAAGAAGCCTTGTCTTGCAAAGTTAGCTACCTTGCTACATTTTGTAGCTCAAGGTCAGTGCTTTCTCCCAGACCTCGGATGCTGCCTGCTTGATTGGACCGCTTCAGTGCTCCTCCAGGTGCTGTGAGGAACACTTTGTCTATCTGCCTAGGGTGGGCCTTCCTTATTGAGCTTCATTTAGAAGTGAAGTTCAGAAACAGGAAATATATTAGCATCACTTTATATCTGTTTGATTGGTTTTTTGTTTTGTTTTGTTGTTGTTTGAGATAAGGTCTCATTATATATTCCTGTCTGGTCCGGAACCCGAGCTATTCCCCTTGCCTCTCCCTCCCAAGTGCTAGGAATAAAGGCCTGCTCCTACATCAGGCCTCTGTTTTGCTTTTTTAAGATTTGTTTTTATTATTTTTGATTGATTGTACACATATGTGTGTGTGAGAGAGCGAGAGACAGACAGAGAGATAGACAGACACAGACAGATACTCTGCCATTCAGACTGGCCTGAAATCCCTGGACTCAGATGACTCAGTATCATTCTTCTGAGTAGCTGAGACTCATTCCACTGAGTTCTGGCTCTAGAGTCTATCAAGCTTTTTTTTTTTTTTTTTTTTTAGGCAGGGACTTCTATAATCTAGGTTGGTTTCCACCTGACCACGTAGCCAAGGCTGGCCTTGAACTCCTGATTTTTCAGGCTTTCACCTCCTAAACACTGCTCTAGAGTCATTTTAACTAAGTATTTAAAGTAAGTGCCGGGCAGTGGTGGTGCAAGCCTTTAATCCCAGCACTTGGGAGGCAGAGGCAAGCAGATTTCTGAATTCGAGGCCAGCCTGGTCTACAGAGTGAGTTCCAGAACAGCCAAGGCTATACAGAGAAACCCTGTCTCGAAAAACCAAAAAAAAAAAGGAAAAAAAAAGAAAGTTAAAGTAAATGTAGGGTGGGGCTGGAGAAGTGTCTCATCATTAAGAGCACTCACTAGCTACTTTGCTAAATTCTCAGCACTCACATGGCACCTCACAAAGATCTATAATTCCAGTTTCAGGGGAGGGTCCATTGTATCTAAACTGCTAGGAACCCACACTCCGGCTCACATATCCACATAGATAAACATACACATAGTTTAAAACGACACAAACAAAATCTAGAGAGAAAAAGGAAAATACTTCAAACTTGTTGCACCTCAAATTCTTCTGTGTAGGAAGGAGATGGGATTAAAACTGGGGTTCTGTGGTAGAGTGCTTGCCTGGCACATGTGGGTGACATAGTCTAGGCCTTGGGTTCCAATCCTAGCACTGTAAAAAAAGCAGTGTACCATTTTCATTTTATTGTGGATGCATATGGTGGATATGTGTGTGTGGGGGGGTGCCATGGCTCATGTATAGAAGTCTGAGGAAAACTTTTTGTAGAGTTGGTTCTCCCTCCACCCTTCCATGAGTTTCGGGGATCAAATTTGGTTTGTCAGGCATGCACACAACAAGCTATTTTTCTCATTTTGCTGCCTTTAAAAAAAATTAGGTTGCTATGTAGTGAAGGCTGGACTGGAACTCACTAAGTAAGTAGCCCAGGCTGGCCTTGAACCTTGGCTTTCCAAGAATTGAGCTTGCAGGCACAATCTACCAAGATGGGCCATCCATATAGGTGGATTGGCATTTAAATAAACTTTGTGAAAAACACATCTCCCTGATCTCCATAAATGTGAGCCCACACCCTTCCTTTGTCTCTGTGGGAGAATAGCACAAAAATGCATAGCTGGACTTTCTCATGCATCAGTCAGAGGTCAAATTTGAAAGTGAGCCTAGGAGAGGACTGATTCCACACAAAAATCCATTTGTTACGTGGAGTACTTTTGTCCCCAGCTGGCTAGAACCATCCCTAAGGCCAGGTTACTCCTTCCTTTTGTCCTTTCTTCTGTCTGTCTGTCATCTGTCTGGTCCTTCCTTCCTATTTGTTTTTGAGACAGGTTCTCACTATGTAGCCTTGGATGGCCTGTAATTCACTCTGTAGACCAGGCTGGCTTGGAACTCACAGAGATCTGCCTGCCTCTGCCTCCCAGGTGTTAGGATTAAAGGCATGAGCTAGCTCTTGGCGGGCAGCTTTTTCATATTGGGGTGCCTCAAGGTACCCATGACTCTTTTAGTGACTTTGCAGCATTGTTGGCTCAAGTCTACCTTTGAGAAAAGGTTCCTGCAGCCTGGTATGGTGGCATTTGCCTGTAATCTCAGAACTTGGGAGGCTAAAGCAGGAGGACTAGGAATTCATAGAGAGCTTTGACTATATAGTGAGGAGGAGGCCATCTTGAGTTACCTGAGATGTTGTCTAAAAGAAGGAGGAAGAGAAGGAAAGCAGTGAGGAGGTACATGTTATCATCTGGTGGGACAAGGCCAGAAGGTATTTGCTTGTGGCCTTGTGGCAGCAAGTCCAGGGCCTATCTTTTTTGCTCACTTTCCAACATCAGTCCTCTAGCTATGACAAAAAAAGGCTTCCAAAAAATTTTTGTGCCTTTGGGAGGCAGAGGCAGGCGGATTTCTGAGTTCGAGGCCAGCTTGGTCTACAGAGTGAGTGCCAGGACAGCCAGGGCTACACAGAGAAACCTTGTCTCGAAAAACCAAAAAAAAAAAAAAAAAAAATTTGTGCCTGTTTTCAGTGTTCCAGGTTAGCTTATGGTTCTTCCTTGTGAGGTCCAGCTTCCCTTTCCTCTGTCATTCTTTCTCTCCAGAGCCACTGGTCACATCCACTGTGGTCTATGAAGAAAGCCTGTCTATGCTGGCTTAATGGACAGAAGAGAGACACTGCCTCTAATATAAGGATGTCCCCTTTGGGTCCTATTTGGCTCTTAAAATCAGAGGACAGTCTTGCACAATTAGGGGAGGCTGTACAGGACAGTGGTAAAGAAAGCAAGCTCTATCTCCAACAACTGATTGCCTTTGGCTAAGTCAGTATCTCTTGGTTACCATTTTCCATCTACCTCTAAAGCAGGAGAAGTGTTCCTTACCTGCAAGGCCTGTGACAGTTCAACATATAACTGGAATTGAAGGTTCAACTGGTAGAAATCCTCGGGCACTTCAGGACAGCTTCTGCAGCCCCTTCAGGCCCGTTCTCCTCTCTGTTCTGTTCCACCCTGGCTTCTTGTCTCACTTCTAGATGGCTTTTTTTTTTTTTTTGCTGGGATTAAAGGCGAGCGCCACCATTGCCTGGCCCACCCACCTTTTCTTGATTGCCATGCAACTTCCTTCCTACTTGCATAAGAAATGTTCCCACTGGTTCTGACTTTTCATGTGTGCGTGCATATGTGTATGTGCGTGTGTGAGCACACACACATACACACGTGCACGCGCGTCTGCATGTGCATGTGGAGGTCACAGGTTGATAGTGAATGTCTTTCTATATCTTTTTCCACCTTGATTTTTTGAGACAGGCTCTCTCACTGAACCTGGCACTTGACAATTAGGCTAGGCTGACTGGCCAGCAAGTCCTAGGAATCCTCCTGCCTCAGCCTCTCTGCCCCCTTGGTGTTAGGTTTACAAGTACTGTCTTCCATGCCTGTTTTTTTTAAAACATGGTTGGTAGAGATCTGAACTCAGGTTCTCATATTTGTCTGGCTGTCCTATCAGTTTACCAGCTGAGCAATCTCCCAAGTCCTGGTTCCTTGGACGAATTTTCTACTATAGTTTGCATCTTTAGCATCCCCCCAAAGCCCATGCATCAAAGGCTTGGTTATCAGCCCATCCATACTCCTTTGAGAGCGGCATGGGGCCTTTCTCAGCATAGATATGCATGATCTAGGGACTTAGGTGCTAGACACTCAGTGTTCACCAAATGTCAACCTGAGACAGTGGCTCTCCAATTCATTCCCTCACATTGGTCATGATCAAAGATGTGGCTATTCGTGATAACGCAATGTAAAACTAAGCTTTTATTTTTAAGGAGAATTAAAGGTCAGAGAAAGGCCCAAGAGTGTTGGGAGGATGGACGCCTGACAGGGAAAAGCCACACAGCTTGTATAGTTTGAAGACCTGAGTAGGTGGCTGCTGGAATGCTTGTCTAGTAATTTTCATAGGAGTTATGGCAGAAAGCAGACATAGACCAAGGTAACTTAGAGGGAGATTGGTTAATTCTAAGCCAACGAAGGACCCACACATTCTGTGTTTCCCTGGCCCCAGCTAGGAAGATGATTGCACATTATACACATACCGCTTGCTTAGTTAGGGGATGGCTGAAGCCCCTCCACCCCCACTCATCTATCCATCTCTGACTTCTGCTTAGTTAGCTATTGACTGGCTTGGCTGCTGACCTTTAGACCTGGTTAGTGTTGCTATTCTCTGATTACACAAGTGTTGCTGATGTTAGCCCTTGGCTGGGTCTGATGTCTTTATTCTCATGGTTACATGGCCATCTTGAAGTTTGACAAGGGTGGGGAACTAACTCCTATCATATCTACCAAGATGTAGCTGCAGTCGTTTTTGGTTAGCTTGTATTCGCCTCATTGTCTCTGAGCCTCCTAGTCTGGGATATATGGGGGCCTTTTAAAAAGCTGTTCTTACCCATAACTAAGTTAGCGGCATGTGTTTCTCAGGCACCAGGGATATAGGGAGTTGAGTCAGCTGGAGTCTGCCAACTGTTAGTATTCTGTCTAAACTCCACGTCCACAGTTACCTGGCAACAGCCAGGTATGCTGCTCCTCCCCTCCTCTCTCTCTCTCTCTCTCTCTCTCTCTCTCTCTCTCTCTCGCTTTGGTTTTTCGAGACAGGGTTTCTCTTCTTCCATCTTCTTCCCCCCACCTTTGCCCTATCTCCTGAAATAAACTCCCCCTGCCCCCCCCCACACACAACCATGTGGTCTGGAGTGGTCTGTCCTGAACTGCGGGCAGACATCTAACGCTAACATCTAACACGAACACTGTCTTACACATAGCCCTTCCTTTTACCCAACTGCAAGTCCTCTTATTTCTCATCCCTAATATTCCTGACTTGGTCATTTTAACCCCAGTATTCCTTTTAACCCTAATGTCCATTTACACATCAGAACCTTTAAGAAGTAGGATCTATGGGAGAAAGGTCACTGGGAGCATGACCTTAAAGAAAATATTGGGATGCTGATGTCTTATATTTTGGGTTGTGAGCCTAGCCTTTAATGGCTGAGCCATCTCTCCAGCCCAGGATGCTGATCTGTCTCTCTCTTGTGAGATAGACAGGCTTCCTCTAATACCCAGGGCCAAAACAACAGGACCAAGAACCCATGAACTGACACCACAGACTGATCCAAAGCAAACCCTTTCCTCTTCCCAAGTTGATTCTCTCATTCTTCTTTTGCGTCTCAAATATACTTTTCTTTCCCTCCCTCTCTTCCTCCCTCCCTTCCTCCTTCCTTTCCCCCCCTCCCTTTTTTTTTTTTTTTTTTTTTTTTTTTTTTGGTTTTTTGAGACAGGGTTTCTCTGTGTAGCCCAGGCTGTCCTGAAACTCATTCTGTAGACCAGGCTGGCCTCGAACTCAGAAATCTGCCTGCCTCTGCCTCCCAAGTGGTAGAATTAAAGGCATGCGACACCACTGCCCAGCCATCCCCCTTCTTTTTTAGATAGGATTTTGCTATGTATCCCAAGCTGACCTCAAACTCATGCTCTGCCTGCCTTAGCCCCCTGAGTGCTGGTATTTCAACTAGCATTCTTTTTTTTTTTTTTGGTTTTTCGAGACAGGGTTTGTCTGTGTAGCCCTGGCTGTCCTGGAACTCACTCGGTAGACCAGGCTGGCCTCGAACTCAGAAATCCACCTGCCTCTGCCTCCCAAGTGCTGGGATTAAAGGCATGTGCCACCACCGCCCAGCCACTTTTTCTTTTCTTTCTTTCTTTTCTTTTTTTTTTTTTTTTGTCAATTTGACATAACCTAGCATCCTCTGGGAAGATGCAATCTCAACTGAATAAATCCTTGCCTTATATTGGCCTGTAGGTAAATCTGTGGGGAATTTTCTTGATTAATGATTGATGAGGGAGGGCCCAGCCCATTGTAGGTGGGGTCACCCTGGGCTGGAGGTCCTGGGTTTTATAAGAAAGCAGTCTGAGCAAGGAAAGAAGAGCAAGCCAGTAAGCAGCACCCCTATATGGCCTCTGCATCAGTTCCTGCCCTGACTTCCCTTCAGGAAAGACTATAAGAGGAAATAAACTTTCTTGTGGCCTTCCCCAGCCTTGAGCAGGCCTGAAAGACCTTGTTTATCACAATAGGCCCTGGCTGTCTGTATAACTTCCTACAGGAATTTAGAAGAATAGACTGCCCGCTGAGCCTGTCTTGCAACATAATCCAGCTGAAACAAAGGATGGGTTCTGTGGGCTTTCACTACATATACAAGTGCTGACTATTAAACTTTGAGCCTTGATCAGAGAACTTTGTCTTGGCTCCACGTTCCCCCCCCCCTTCTGTCTCTTTTTCATTTCCAGCCCTCCTTTCAGGTGAACCCAGTTCGTCCGTGGCCTCTGGGTGGCTAAACTTTCTTTCCCAAATTGCTTTTGGTTGTGGTATTTATCACAGCAATAGAAAGCAGGCCAGTATACTCACTTATGGCTACTATTTTTTTTCATCCACCTTCCCTCCACATCAGTACAATTTAACACTTTCTGGCTGCCTGCTAGGGAGTGCTTGATTCAGTCAAGCTACCAGACAGAACTCCAAGAAAAGATCAGCTCTTTTCTTTAATTGGTACCCAAGGGTGGCCCCTTCCTCTCCAAACATAATTGCCTTCCATTAAAGCCTGTTGCTGTCCCTCCTCCAGATCTGCAATTCCATGGTTATTCTCTCCTAAAAATAAAATGCTTGTTCTTAGTAAGTGCACCATAAAAAAAGAAAGGAAGGAAGAAAAACATACCACCAAGCTACACTCAAGTTAGTGGTGAAATGTCTTTGAAAAGAAATAAGGTTGGAAACTAGAATAGAATTGCCTACATATTCACTGTCAACTCTGTCTGCTGACAGCTATGTTTAGTCAGAGGATGCTAGAATGATCCAGAAACTTGAACATAAATAAATAGGAGAGGGCCGAAACCAACATTATACTTTGGTGCTGTCTTAAAATCAATCAATCGCTAACAAAAAGGGTCAGGGATTCACCTGGACCCCAAAGGATGTCATGCCACTTGCTTTGACACTTCTTCATTTAGAGTCAGCAGCTAGCTACACGCTGCCTCTGCCTTTCCATGTATGCACATTTGTGTGCATGGAGGCCAGATGTCAAAGTCCGTGCTATTCCTCAGGTGCCAACCACCTTAATTTTTGAGACAGGGTCTCTCACTTGGCCTACAATTAGGCTAGATTGGCTGGCTAGTGACATCCTTTGCCTCTGCCTCACCAGAGCTAGGATTACCATGCCCACCACACCTGGCTTTTTCACACTGTTGCTTGGATAGAACTTGGAATTTCTTGATTGCACAAGCACTTTAACGACTGAGCTAGCTTCTCAGCCCCCTCTTTTGCTTTTAGGTGCTAGAGATTGAAAGCAGGTACCCCATCTCCTAACTGCCTTGAAAATTGGGGGTGGGTACTTCCTTGAATTATGTGTATGCATGTGCATCTCTGTGTGAGTGTATACCATATTTGTGCAGGTACCCACAGTCCAGAAAAGGGTGTCAGAGCCCCTAGAACTGGAGGTTACAGGCAGTTTTGAGCCACCCAGCATGGATGCTGGGACTCAAACTGGAGTCTTCTGCAAGAGCAGGGCACATTTTTCCTGGCTAAGCATCTCCCTATCCCCTAAGCTGTCTTTGTAAAGGAAGTACATTCTCTTAAGAAACTTTGTATTGTAGTCTAACATAGGTATAGAAATGTGAATAAGTCTTACGTGTACACTTGGCTATGTTTCCACAGAATTAAGTGTGTGCTCTCATGATTAGTACCGAGATCAAGAAATGGAAAGTGCCTGGCGGTGGTGGCGCACGCCTTTAAATCTCAGCACTTGGGAGACAGAGGCAGGCGGATTTCTGAGTTCGAGGCCAGCCTGGTCTACCAAGTGAGCTCCAGGACAGACAGCGCTACACAGAGAAACCCTGTCTCGAAAAACAAAAAAACAAAAAAACAAAAAAACAAAAAAACAAAAAAACAAAAAAAACAAAAAACAAAAAAAAAAAAA
>JANHMN010000005.1:114283487-114311504 GCA_030674055.1 Rhabdomys pumilio | reverse complement strand
AAAAAAAAAAAAAAAAAAAAAAAAAAAAAAAAAAAAAAAGAAAGAAAAAAGAAAAAAAAAAAGAAATGGAAAGTGATCCAGGGCAAATATCTATAGATTCAGCATTCCAGAGGCTGAGACAGGAAGACCGCTATAAGTTCAAGGCCAGCCTGGACTACAGAGTGAGTATCAAGTAAACTTGGGCAACACATTAGGACTTTGCCTTGAAAGAAAGAGGAAGGGAGAGAGGGATGGATGGAAGGAGGGGGAATGTCCAATGATTCCCTACAAAGTTCCCTTTCAGACCCTTCCAGTCCCTAACCAAGTCTACTTCCCTGATGTTTCTGTGTAGCACCTTTGTTTAGCACACTATATATTTTACTTGTTGTATTTATAATCTGTCCCCTCTACCGGGTTATATTTTACGAAAGCAAGGACTTATGAACTTCTTTGATAAATGCTGTAATGCCAACTCCTTAAACCTGTCTAATGTGTGGTCATCTGCTGTGTTCTTCTATAGCTTGGGTCCAGGTGATGAGAGAATAAAGAAAGGACAGACACATGGACACATACAGAAAAGCTGGGATTGGGTCGTCTGAGCTCTCTCATGGAGAAGCCACAGTGCTCCTTTGTTATATACAGTTGGGCAAAGAGGCTGGGTTATTGCATGCAGTTGAACCAGGAAGTGGGTTATTTCATACAACTCTACAAGGAGGGAGATTTAGCTAATCTTGGTAGGATCAGTCTCTGTCAGGGAGCAGTCTTCAGGCTGTAAATATCAGGTAGAGGACAAAGCTATGCTGGACATTTTCTGTACATGCTATCAACATCTGCACATGGACCCAAGGAAGGCTTTGCCATCCCTTTCAACCTCACCAAGGGAAGGCTGTGCTACTTCCATGGGTCTGAGGCTTTGAGGTCCATGGTTATGCCCATGTCAAATATATATATACACTTGCTCAAGAATTCATCACTCCCTGTGGTTTTTATCAGGGAATACTTGTGAAACTAATGAACAAAGCCATGCTGTAAGGAACACTAAAAACTAAACGGTGAAGAAACTATCCCCTAGCCATACACTGGAATATTATTCAAGTATAACGGAAAGGAAGTACTGACATATACTAGGGCATAGCTGAACCTTGAAAAACACAGAATTAGCTGTATGCTACTGTATTTTTATTGTGATTCATTTTCTGTCATGTGACAACACCTGAGGAGGGAGGGATGATACTCCAAGCAGTCCTCTGACCTCTATACACACATTTGTGCATGTGCACCCACACAAATATAAACACACTCCTCCATGTGCGCATGCGCATGCCCGCCAAGTTCTTATAAAAACTAGGTAGGCTGGAAAAATGGCTCAAGAGGGAAAGCACTTCCTTCCTGTTCAAGTGTGAAGACCAGAGTTCGGATCTCTAGAGCCTAGGTAGAATCAGATGAGGTAACATGCATCTGTAACCCCAGCAGCACTACGGTGAGGCAGGAGAATCCCCACAAACTCATAGGCCAGAGAGCTTAGGGTACACAGCAATAAACAACAAGAGACCTTGTTTCTAACAAAATAGAGAGTAACTGATGTCCAATGATTGTCCTCTGACCTCCACCCAAGACTGCCTTCTTACCTCTACACGTGCATCTTAACATGTATGCACCCACACTCACACACATGAATGTGTACACACAGATATATACATATCATAACACAAAAATTTAAAAGTCCAAAATCCCAAAAGAGGTAATGTAAGAGTGAATGGTACACACCTAACTCTTGGGAGGCAAGTTCTCAAGAATTATAAGATGAGGGTAGCCTGGACTGCACAGAAAGGCCCTGTCTCAAAAATAAATACAATACAAAACAAACAAACAAACAAACAAACAAAAAACCCAAAACCTAAATCAGATAAAGACATTCTGCATCCAGGGAGCTAAAACTTCGTAGTGGTCTGAATGGCAGTCCCCAAAAGATGTGTCTTGATCCTCCTCCACAACCTGTGAATGCGACTTTATATGGTAAAAAGACCTTTACACTTGTCAATGAGTTGAGAGCACCTTGGATTATGTGGAAGGAACTTAAGTTCCAATGACAAATATTCTTGTAAGAAAAGAGAGAGATTAGATACAGAATGAAGATACAGGCAGAAAGTTCGAGATAACAGAGGCACAAATGTGGTGGAGGACCAGCCAAGGAGCATCAATGCTTGCTAGCAACTGCCAAAAAAAAAAAAAACAACAAGACAAGCTTGGTCCATGGAAGGAAGCCTTGATCTTACATCTAGACTCTGGAAGTATGAGACAACTGGTGTCTGTTTCCTTAACTAGTGAGTCTGGGGTCATTGGTTTCGGTTACAGCTCTCAGGAACTGGATTTTGGAGCAGATGAAACTGCACACAGAGACAGGAGTATGCCTCTCTGGGGTCTGAAGGTATGAAAAGATAACCTTCTTTTCTTTTTTTCTGTATAAATTTTGTATATTGTGGGGCAGGAGCATGTGGCACAAGTGTTTGTGGAGGCCAGAGATCAACTGTCCTAATTTCACATCTGTCATGTGATAAAATACCTTGACAAAAAGTGACTTAGAGGAGTGTGATGGTTTGTATATGCTTGGCCCAGGGAGTGGCACTATTAGGAGGTGTGTGTGGTCATGTTGCAGTAAGTGTGTCACTGTGGGGGTGGGCTTTAAGATCCTCACCCTAGCTGCCTGGAAGCTAGTCTTCCACTAGCAGCCTTTTTTTCCAAGACAGGGTTTCTCTGTGTATCTCTGGCTGTCCTGGAACTCTGTAGACCGCCCAGCCACTAGCAGCCTTCAAATGAAGATGTAAAACACTCAGTTCTGTCTACACTATGCCTGCCTGGATGCTGCCATGCTCCTGCCTTGATGATAATGGACTGACCCTCTGAGCCTGAAAGCCAGCCCCAATTAAATGTTGTCCTTATGAGAGTTGCCTTGGTCATGGTGTCTGTTCACAGCAGTAAAACCCTAAGAGTGGGAGGAAGAGTTTTTTTTATTATTATTATTATTTGTTTTGTTTTGTTTTGTTTTGTTGTTTTTTGTTTTTCGAGACAGGGTTTCTCTGTATAGCTCTGGCTGTCCTGGAACTCACTCTGTAGACCAGGCTGGCCTCGAACTCAGAAATCTGCCTGCCTCTGCCTCCCAAGTGCTGGGATTAAAGGCGTGCGCCACCACCGCCCGACTATTATTATTATTATTAAGCTCACAATTTCAGATTGCAGTCCATCTCCATCTTTTTAAGGAAGTCAAGGCAGAAATTTGAAGTGGCTAGTCACATCACAACTACAGGCAAAAGCAGAGAGAATGAATGCATGTGTGCTTACTGCTCAGCTCACTTTCTCTACTCTCATACAGTTCAGAACCCAAGCCTAAAGAATGGTACCGCCTACAGTGGGCTTAATTTTCCAACCTCAATTAATGTAATCAAAACTGTCCCTCACAGAAAAGATTTAGAGCCAAGGTTCTCAACCTCCCTAATGCTGGACCCTTGAATAGAGTTCCTCATGTTGCACTGACCTCCAACCATAACATTATTTTTGTTGTTACTTCAAAACTGTAATGTTGCTACTGTTATAAATCATAATGTAAATATTTTTGGAGATAGAGGTTTGTCAAGGGGATGGTGACCCATAGGTTGAGACAACTGATCTAAACAATTTCTCATTCAGAGTCTCTTTCCAGGTAATTCCAGATTGGGTCAAACTTACAGTAAAAGTAACCATCCATCTATGGAGCTATCTACCTTATTTTCTTTTGATACAGGATATCGCTTGGCCTGGTGCTCACTGAGTAGGCTAGGCTGGCTGGATAGGGAACAGCAGAGATCCATCTGCCTCAACCTCCCCAGTGCTGGGATTGCAAGTGGATGCAGCTATGCATTTAGCTTTTTTTAAAACTGCAAGTTTTGTGACTCAAATTTGGGTCCTAATGTGTGCAAGGCAAGCACTTTGCCAAATGAGCCATTTACAGCCCTGTCCCTTCTTATTTTATTTTCAAAAAGATTTTATGTGTTTGTGTGTGTGTGTAAGAGAGAGACAGATAGAGAGGGGGCAGAGGGAGAGGGAGAGGGAGAGGGAGAGGGAGAGGGAGAGGGAGAGGGAGAGGGAGAGGGAGAGGGAGAGGGAGAAAGAGGGAGACACACACACACACACACACACACACACACACACGAGAGAGAGAGAGAGAGAGAGAGAGAGAGAGAGAGAGAGAGGGAGAGAGAGAGAGAGAGAGAGAGAGAGAGAGAGAGAGAGAGATGTAGGTGCCATGAAGGCCAGAAGAAGGTATAGGATCCCCTGGAGTTGCAGGTCGTTATAAGCCACCCAACATGGTTGCTGGGATCTGAATTCAGGTCCTCAGTAAGAGCAGCAAGCAAACACAAAGCCATTTCTAGCCCAGTCTTCTTTTTTTGGAAGTGTCACTTGTAGCCAAGGCTGGCTTTGAACTCACAGTTCTCTCTCAGCCTTCAGAGCGCTGAGGCCATGTATCATCATGCTTAGTGCAAGATCTCTTATTTGGGTCCTCGAAGGTGAGCAGGTAGTTATCTCATTTGCATAGGGACCCCCATACATGTTGTGTTCAGGCAATCCATAGCCGAGGAGAAGGTTCCCTGCAGAGGACTGGCCTATGGTCATTTCCTAGTCTTTGCCCTCTTCTCAGCTCTGGTTCTGTGGGCAGTAAGTACGTGGGTGCTCTAGGCACAAGAACTAGAAGATTTCTAAAAATCAGTCAAGGAGAAAGTAATTTATATTTGCTTGGTGGAAATTAAATTTTACTGCTCTGTGAGCCAGGCTTATTAATTCAGAATGGGAGAAGAAAATTGACAAAGTCAGCCACCTCTTATTTGATAAAATGACCAGCCACCAGAGGCAGGCATGTTTTAACTGGGTGTAAACACTCCCTGTGTGAGGATGGAGGGGCTGGGGCAGATGAGCAAGTCTAGAAAGAACAAAGGCCATGGAACATTTACATACTTACAAGTTCCTATGACATGGGTTCAATGCTGGGCTGGGGAGATGGCTCAGTAGGTAAAATGCTTGCTGTGCAAACGTGGGAACATGAGTTCAGATTGTCAGCAGCCACATAAAAGCCCAGTGAGGCAGTGCTGAGGGGTTGGGGATTGGGGCATGACAGAGACAGACAAATCCCAGGACTTACTGCCCATCCAAAAGAGAGTGAACTCCAGATTCAGGAAAGACCCTGTCTCAAAAAATAAATCGAAGACAGAGGTCTACACACACAGGTTCGACAGCAACATTTTCTACTGGAAACCTTAGAAACAGCTCCTTTCCCGGCTGCAAGGCCAGGCCATTAAGATGAGGAAGGGAAGGATCATTGATGTATTTCTCTAACAGCAAAGCCCCGGCTACATTGCAGCAGTATCCAGGTGGGGTTCCTAATGCTTATGAATCGTCACTCCCACCCAGATGTAACTTCACACTGGATCTTTAAAGAATTGGATTTCCAAGTGAGACTCACTCCCTTCCTTTTCAGCTCAGTGGATTCACAGCATAGAGACTGGACAGGTTACTTTCTTTGGCTCTGGCCTAAGGAGCTCATTGCAAAACACCATGAAAATGTGCAGTCTACAAAATGGCTCCGCTACCAATTCCTCTCCGGCTTCATCTTCTTATTTTATAAGCACAAGGTCAAAGACAGTGATTTTTTTTCCTCTTAGTCCTTTCTCGTTCCTCCACCCACTTTGTACTGTGAACAGGGTTCATTTAATAATCCCTCCTATTTCCTGTCTGTAAATCAAACATATGGGATACATAGATTCTAAGTAGCAAGTAGGAATCCACCCTACAACCCAGAGCAATTATTGTCTTGTGCTATTTTTCATTTAAAATAAGAGAAAGTCTGTAAGTACTCTCAGGATTGAGACTTGGAGGCAGAGGCAGTCCCAGATGGGGGAAGTGCTCCCAGGACAGACGTGTCTGTCTAGAGAGCAGTCCCTAGCCACTACTGGAAAAACATGTGTGCAGCAGGTCAAATCAGAACTTGCAGGAAAATTACTGAAGCTGTGTGTATCCAGCCACTGGGAAGGTAGAACTCTGTAAGAGTGGAGAGCCAGCCAGGGCAGCTGCTGGGGAGCTAGCCAGCAGCAGGAGCTGGGAGCAGAGCCCAGGAGAGCTGGACTGAGCTGGGAGCTTTGGGGCACCTCTGCCTGTGTTGGAGCCTGCTAATCTTACCAAATTTCTCTGCTCAATTCTCTCTTTTGGCCAGCTCTAACCCGACAGGGGAGGGGCGTCTAGGTTCCAGACATAATCAAGCTTCCCAAGCACAGCACAGTACACTGTCTGTCACCATGAGAACTGAAATGACATCACATACTGAGCAAAAATAGCCCCCCTCCCTAGGTCCCCAGCCTTCAACTCGTGATCCAACCGCTCAGCCTCTGCAGTGCTGTGACTGCAATCATGAGCTACCTCACTCAGCTTAGCAAAAGCAATTCTACTTTATTTTATTTTATATTTATTATTATTGGGGGAGGGTCATAGTGCTAATCAGAGGACAGTTCGCCGGAGCTGGTTTGCTTAGTCCACAGTGGGATCCAAGGATGGAACTCAGGTTGTTTGGCAGGCTGTCTGGCAGCTTCTTTTACTATCTTGTTAGTTCCAAAGACAATTTTAAAAGAATTCCAATCATACTGCCTCCTAGGTCAGAATTCAGAATGAAGGCCCATGTAGTGACTGTGCGTGCATGCATATGCGTGAATGCGTGTGTACATATGAATGCAGATGTCAGAGGCATCTGATCTTTTGGAGCTACCGCTAGTGAACCATCATGGGTGATGGAAACCAAGATGTGGGGTGCTAGGAATTGAACTTGGATTCACATGGAGAGCAGTATATATTCTTAACACCTGAGCCATCTCTCTAGCCCTGTGATGACATACCTCAGAATGGCTAAGTTTATCCCAGGTTCTTAGGACTGCCTCCATCTGGACACTAATGCGCACCTTTGGACAAATCCCTCTACCTTTTACAAAATGGCGCAGGACCGTTCCTCTGTATATAGTAAGAGATCTTCAGATGAGAAACAGAAGTGAACAAATGGTCATAGAGGGTAGAAATGCCTTTATTTCAAGGACTATTTTTCAGTTAGCAAATGTTTCTAGAGTTATAGTTGGGCATGATGCCCCACACCTTTGATCCCAGTACTTGATCAGGAGACAGAGTCAAGTGGATCTCTGAGTTCAAGGCCAGCCTGCTCTACAGAGCAAGTTCCAGGACAGCCAGGGCTTCATAGGGAAACCTTGTCTCAAACCAAGCAAGCAAGCATATGAATCGTATGTCAGTGAGTCCCTCTGACAATCTGACACTTGTAGGGATCACACACTCGGACTCCAAAGCCCCAAACCTCAAGTTCTCCAATCATCTTTAACACTAAGTTTCCCTGTTTCATTCTTTGTTTTAGAGTTCTGTACATAAGAAGAAGCACATGACATTTATCTTTCTGTGCCCAGCTTATTTCCCTCAGCATGATACCTTCCACTTCCATCCATTTTTCCTACAAACAACAAGACTTTGGTCTTCTTTACTGACAAATACTGGATTTTATACTTAGAGCCATTTATTCTGAGTGATAAAGAGTGAACAGACCGGGTGGTGGTGGCGCACATCTTTAATCCCAGCACTTGGGAGGCAGAGGCAGGCGGATTTCTGAGTTCCAGGCCAGCCTGGTCTACAGAGTGAGTTCCAGGACAGCCAGGACTACACAGAGAAACCCTGTCTCAAAAAACAAAACAAAAAAACCCAACAACAACAACAACAACAAAAAAAGAGTGAATAGGTCACACTCCAATGTTAATGGAGGGGTAAGCAGCTCATATCTTTATCTTGGAGCTGGTTTGGGGGATACTGGTTAAGGGCCCATCACTAAAATGGGTTGATGAACACCATTTTCTGTGTCTTGGTTTTGCAGCACACCAATCTCCTTAATGCCAATCTCAGAAGAGACCCCAAATTTAAATCTCAAATAGCACAGATATGAGTAATCAAGACAATTGTGGCAGGCTTGGGTGAGCTTTGAGCTCAACACTAAGGGAAAAAAATGATTGCCAAAGCAGACATCTTCTTATCTTCAGATTGTCGCTTGTTCTGCTTTGCTTCTCTAAGATCAAAGAGAGAGTCTGGGTTCACTGAAGAGTATGAAGAGGACAAACAGATCCTCATTTTGAAGGCAGAACACAGGCTTCAGGGAACAGGTGTGCCAGCTGTCCCTTGGCCATATAGTCTAGAAGATGGCCAGTCTTGCCCCTTTGATGTATCCTTGAAGAACCCGGCTGTATAGCCGATTCCCCTTAGGGGCCCATTATCAATCTTGGTGTTTGTGCAAAACAGTCCTCACAAGCTGGTACAGAATGGTCCATTGCTCTGTGTGGACACAACAGAATGATTAATGATTAACATCAAAATCTTTTGGAAGGCCACATTCCCAGGTGCTGGACAAAACTTGAATGTGCTTCTAGAAGGCCTTGTCACTCTTTTCTGTTCTTCCTTCACTGTAGTCACCATCGTTATTGTCGTCTTCTTTTTGAGAGAGAGAGAGGGTCTGTCTGTTTAGCACTGGATGTCTTGGAACTCTCTATGTAGATCTGCAGGTCTAACTGGCCTTGAGCTCACAGAGATTCGGCGGCTTCTGCCTCCGGAGTGCTGGGATCAAAGGTGTGTGCCCCTCTGCCTGGCGTGGTACTCTTCTCTACACTCCAACCTTAAGAGTGTGGTCTCCTTGCACCAGACAGGGGTAATGACTTACTCTTTATGATTCTCAAGGTCAATATCACCAGAGACAATTTCTTATCTGGCTGTCTTGTGTTAGGTGCTCACTTGCAGGCCAATCAAGCAAACTTAGCACATGTGTATGCTTGTGCACATGCAGAGGCCATTGAAACTCCTCAGACTTTCTCAGAAGAGCTTTTGGGGCATTTTCATAAAGCTAATTATTATAGTCTTGCTTTCTTTAGAAAAGTCTCTGAGATGGAGTTTAATGTGCAATACATTTGTTAAGGGGTTGGGGGTGATTCAGGAGATAAGTCTGCTGTGCAAACATGAGGATGAGTTTGAGTCTCCAACATCCTCATAAAGAAAGGCTGGTCACGTCGGCACATGGCCTATGATGCCAGCACTCAGGAGGTGGAGACTGAAGGAACCCCAGAGCTTTTTGGACAGCCAGTGTAGTCAAATGGTTGGGATCTACACTGACTAGGAAACCTAGTCTCGAAAACTAAGGAAAGCTCTTGAAGAACACCACCCAATCCCCCAACCCCCACGAGTACCCATGGAAGGTAGAAGAATGTAGGATGGGCCAGAGAGAGAACTCAAGCTCATACACAGCTCTCATGATGGACTTTGCTGACCCTGCAGGGAATTCTGGGGTTAGAAAGGTAATTCAGAGTCATCCAAAGATGAGTGGGGATGGTCAGACCTTTATACTCTCTCATCGATTCTTTGTTGGGTGTGAGTGTTTGGGCAGAGCCCCATGTCTGAGACAGAGGTTGAGGAATTTGGTAGCTGAGGGATGCCTGTGCTGGCCACACACTTAAAGGAGGAAAACAGTCAACCACTGAAAGGAATCTGGCCGGACAGTGGTGGCGCATGCCTTTAATCCCAGCACTTGGGAGGCAGAGGCAGGTGGATTTCTGAGTTCGAGGCCAGCCTGGTCTACAGAGTGAGTTCCAGGACAGCCAGGGCTACACAGAGAAACCCTGTCTCGAAAAACCAAAAAACCAAAAAAAAAAAAAAATAAAAAAAAAGAAAGAAAGAAAGAGAAATCTGGATAGCACTACAGCACAGTCACCATTACAATGCCTACTTAGAGACATATACCAATACATTTTAAAAGGTACATAAATATTAAGGCATTCGAAGCATAATGCCACATTAAATTACAAAGTAAACATTATGCAGACTCATTAAATCACAACCTGGAATCAAGAACTTTTGCAATGAGAATGAGCAAACGAGGGGCTGCCACAGTGGTTGAGTTGGAAAAGGTGGATGGACAACTTAAGTTCCACCCCAGGACCCACATGATAGAGAACACCAACTCCTGCCAGTTGATCTCATCCTTCCATATGTGTACTGTGGCACAACATGTGTATGTGCACACATACACAAAACAAAAGTAATTTAAAAGGAAAGAGAAGATATGGGGCTGTATGTGGTGGCACATGCCTGTAATCTTAGCCCTTAGGACTCGGCAGCAAGAGGGTCAGGAGTTCGAGACCATCCTTGCCTACAGAAGAATCTATCTCAAAACTCCTGAGCCAAAACAATTCAGGGGAGCAAAAGATTTGAATAGGCATTTCATCCAAGTTGCTAATAAACACAGGAAAAGATGTTCAATATTAGTATTTAGGGAAATGTCTAAAGGATCAAAATCACAGTGAGGTGCTTCATTCCCCTAGGGTGGCTACACTCAAAAAGACAGACAGCTATGTGAATGTGGAGAAATGAGAATTCCCCACATAGTGGAAAATAGCACAACCAATTTGGAGGCAGAAAATCCACTCCTGGCATCTATCTACATGAGAGAGATGAAAGCATATGTCCACATAAAGACTTGTGTTGTTAAAATCTGGACCAGTGTTGCTGATAACAGTCAAAGGGTGGAAGCAATCCACATGGCTATGCACCAGTGAAACAGAAGGTGGGGTACCCACATCCAATCCTCTCTTCTTGGAATAGTATCTTCCTATCAAAAGCAATGAATTACTGACATATGCTACAACATGGATGAACCTTGGAAGTCTTATTGTTAAGGCAGCCAGCCTCAAACAAAAACCCCAGACACTGTATGGTCCAGGAAGTGTGAATCTACAGTGTTAGTGGCTATCAGGTAAGAAAGTTCTAAAGCTTGGTTGTGGCTTTGCTTGCCCCACTCACTAAATTTAACTACAACTAATTGAGTTGCTCAGTTTTTTAAAATTCTGGCTGATAGATTCTGGGAAGGAGAGACTCCTCGTCTTCAGTTGTAAACCCACTTGCTGACTCTACCAAACTCTAAAAGGATGGTCGCAAACCCATGGGCATTCATCTGATCCTGGTCAAATTCACTTGGTCATGAATATGAATATGAATATGAGAGAGGAGTTTGTAGCAAAAACAGGGAAGAGCAGGAGTAAGAGTGGTCGGTGTACATGCTGTGCATGTGTGAAGCCATCAAAGAACACATTTCATTCATTTTTAAAAAGAAATTCATCTCTTCAGATGGGGACTGAGTCTTTACAATCCTCCACCTAACTCCAAGGAATGTTGAGGCCGAGGGAGGTCTGAATTCTCATACTTGATTACAGGGCAGCTACATTAAAAGTGAAGATCTTTTGTATTTAAAAAAAATTTTTTTCAACCTGGACAGAGAAATATGTAATAAATAAAATCCAATGACACTAAAACCAAAGGGGAATCTAATTTTCCAAATAGATGAGGGGATGTCATTGTCGATGGGAGCACATGCCTAGTATGCTCTTAGCCCTGGGGCCTAGCCTCAGCCACAACCCCCAGAAATTCACTAACAGTCTAGGGTTCAGAGCTCCTGAGCGTTTGCTACCAAGCCTGACTACCCCAGTTCAAACACCAGTAGCCTCGAGGTAGAGGAGGTGGAGCAACGTCTGTTCCTGCTTTGTAATGCATATTAGACATTTCCTTCTCTGACTCAGAACACTTTCTGGGCACAGTACAGCTCAAGCAATAAAGAATTTGCTCTCCCTTTTAGGATACTGAAGACCAAAAAGTGACCAGAATTATGACATTGAAAATGGCAATCGAGTTTTAACAAACAAGTCCTTCAGGGACCGTGTAGACAGGAACTGAGCAGTTTCTTCTCATCGGCTTTTCAATTGTCACACGAAGAGACTGGATTTCCTGTCACCAACAGCAGAATCAATAGGATTTGTCATTATACCGGGAGAAACTGGCAGAAGTGGGCAGTTAAATCGAGCTGCAGATGTGAGCAGGATGCTGCCCTAGTTTGCATTTACAGTTTTGCAGTGGATTGCTATTGATTGATAACTTGCCCAGGAGAATAACCTGAAGAGGCTCCAGGTGAGCAGCTCCCAGGAAGGCTTGACTCTTTTATCTCCCCATCTCTCCAGTTCTTTCCATGGCTTTTCATCCTCCCAGGTGTCCTGTGTTGAAACCGCAGAGTCATTGTGGGCATATCTTCCCTTCTCCCCTCTAGGGTGGTCAGCTGCCAAGTCTTATCAGGATGATTGCCTCTGTGTCTCCCTACAGGCTCCGGCTTACTCTTATCTGACCATAGTTATCTCTGCCTCTAGGCTCCCTCCTTCCAAAAACCAGGCCTCCCTCAATAGTTTGCAAAACCTTAAAAACTAGCAGAGAAGGTCCTTCCATAACCTGCCTCACCTTCCTGTGACAGTTAATGTCATGAGGCAACTTGCCAGGGCCTTAAAGTATCCAGATATCCCGGTTTAAATTATTCTAGGTAGTTCTGTGAGATTTTTGATTTGGGTGACACTAATATAAATGGGTAGATTTAGAGTAAAGCAGATATCCTTCCATAACAGAGTGGACATTGGCTAATCACTTAAATGCTTGACCAAGGCCTCTCTCAAGCCACACTGAATTCTCCAGCAGACTGCCTTTGGACAATCTGCAACACTGGTTCTTCCTGGTTCTACAGCAGACAACCTTCATTCGCACTGGAACTGGAATGTTGGCCATCCTGGGGCACCAACCTGCCCAGGCCATTCTATAGATTTTAGAGTTGCTAGTCTTCATTATCACGTAAAACAATTTCTTATTCTCTCTCTCTCTCTCTCTCTCTCTCTCTCTCTCTCTCTCTCTCTCTCTGTCTCGATGGAGCACAGTGCTTCATTCTTTTTCTTTTGTCTTCAAAACCTGATTAACACCCTTCCTAACCTCAAAGAGCACTGCCCTTTGATCATCCAACCTTCCATTCAAATGAAAGTAGCCTTGTTTACTGCAAGCATTTCATCCTAGCTCTTGCTTTCAGCCTCACAAGGAAAAAATGCCATCCTTACTAGAAGGCCCACTCTGATCTCCTCTGAACTCTAAGAGCCTCATTTATGATCTTTTGTTACCTCATGTTATGGTTTTTTGTTGTTGTTGTTGTTGTTGTTGTTGTTGTTTGAGACAGGGTTTCTCTGTGTAGCCCTGGCTGTCCTGGAACTCACTCTGTAGACCAGGCTGGCCTCGAACTCAGAAATCCACCTGCCTCTGCCTCCCAAGTGGTGGGACTAAAGGCGTGCGCCACCACCGCCCGGCACGTTATGGTTTTTTAAAGAAGAAAACAGATCTCTTTTTTATACTGTGAACAGCTTCAGGACAAAATGTCTTTTCTTAAACACACAACTACCTGCTTAATAATTCTTAGACCTGTCAGTCACTTCAAAGGTACTGTGTCCAAATTTGAACCCTCTTCCTCAGTAAAGCTTGTTTTCTGTCTCAGTAAATAACACTGGCGCCAACGAGCCACTGGCCTAAGAAGGGACACAGATTTACAGATAGGAAATTTAGTGGGCTGTTGTTGTGGGAGTTGTGAACAAGGGCTGCTCCTCTTCCTTAAGGCCCAAAGGTCAAACCAACGAGTCCACCACAGTTCACCCTAGGGAATTAATGAGTTGACTGTGCTTACTTTAGGTAAGAAATTACTTCCTAGAGCATGGGTGACCTCAAAAGCAGCCACATTGGAGCCCCCAGTTAACCAGCTCTGTATTCCACCACCTCCCACAAACCCACAGGCAATTAGGGGCAAATTACATAAAGATGTCTGGGAGGAATGGCTAGAAATTCAAGCTAGGGTCCAATGATCCATCTTCTCCCTCTCCCTCTCCTCCCTCTCCCTCTCCCTCTCCCTCTCCCTCTCCCTCTCCCTCTCCCTCTCCCTCTCCCTCTCTCTCCTCCTCCCCTCCCCCTCCCCCTCTCCCCCTCTCTCTCCCTCCCCCCTGAGGCCATGGTAGCAAGCCACAGGTCTGGTCTTAATGGGCTCTCTCAGGTGGGCACAGCTGACCTCAGATAGTGGCAATGCAGTTTGGAGGACAGCACCGAACAAAAGTTTACTTTAGGAAGTAAAGGGAGCAGGATTAGGTAGGGGGTAAAGTTGTGTTTTGACATTGATTATTAACCAAGGCTTCTGTGCTGGCGCTGGGAGATAAGCATGTTGTGTTGTGATGTCCAGAGTTGGAGCAAGTGAGTGGCCTTTGCAACCCCTACATAGACAAAACTCTCTCATATACCTCCCTGATTTCCTTCATATTAATGGCTTCTTTTTCATCAATGTTATTGCATCCAAATGTGTATTTGTATACAGACATATATTCCCAAACATAACCTGTTGAGTTCATACAGTGTTACTTGTATGTATGTTCTCAGGGCTGACTGTTTGGCACTGACAGTTAATTGGTGTGCTTTTCCTTGGGAAGGGCCACTTCACTCCCGACTTTACTTTTTTTTTTTTTTTAGATATAGAATCTCATTATGTAGTCCTGGCTGACCCAAAACTTGCTATGGCTGGTCTCAAACTCACAAACATCCATCTGTCTCTGCCTCCTGAGTGCTGAGATTTAAAATATGTGCCACCAAGCCTGGCCTAATTCATTTCATTTATCAGAAACACAGCCCTCCAAGAGAATCTTCACTAGCTGTATGTCTGACAGAGGATTAGTATCCAGAATATACAAACTAAAAAACTGAAAAGTAAGAAAAGAACCCCAGCACTTGGGAGGCAGAGGCAGGCGGATTTCTGAGTTCGAGGCCAGCGTGGTCTACAGAGTGAGTGCCAGGACAGCCAGGGCTACACAGAGAAACCCTGTTTCGAAAAACAAAAAACCAAAAAAACAAAAAAAAGAAAAGAAAAGAAAAGAAAAGAAAAGAACCCCATGCTAAATGAGCTAATGAACAGAGAGGGTACAAATGATGACATTCATATGACCAAAATGCATATGAAAAATGTTTGTCCTTATTAGCCATCCAAGAAGGGTAAATCAAAGAAGTCAGCCATTAAGAGAACAGCAGCCCCAAATGCTGGTGAGTTATTGGACAGAAAGCAACCTTTACATATTGCTATTGGGGACAAGAACCAGTCTAGCCACTATGGAAGTATATATTAAAACAAAACCAAAAAAAAAACAAAAAAAAAGGAAAATAGGGCTGGGTGTGTCGACATAGGCTTTTAATTCCCCAGCAATCAGGAGACAGAATCAGGCAGATCTCTGTGAGTTTAATGCCAGGCTGGTCTACAGAGTGTGTTCTGGGCCAGTCAGGACCACATAATGAGACCCCCCTCTCAAAAAAAACCAAACCAAACCAACACCCCTCCTCCCTCCAAAAGAACCACTAAAACTACTTCATAACGCAGCTCTTCTACCCCTGGATATTTAGGCCAAAGGCTCCAAGCCATCATATGACAGAGCCGTTTGCTCATTAGTGTTTGCTGCAGGGCTAGTCACAGTAGCTGAGTTACAGAATCTGCCCAGGTGTCTGTCAGTGGAGGGGTGGGGTGGACAAGGAAAAGGGATTTTTTTCAGCCACAGAGCAAAGGGAAGTTATGTCACATTAAGCAAACTAAGCCAGTCTTAGATGAATATTGCATGCTTTCTCTCATTTGCAGTCCCTATATTTTATATAGTCAAATAAAATCATGTCTATTCATATTATGAAAGTAGAAAGTAAAACTGTGGAGAGTTGCTGGGCGGTGGTGGCGCACGCCTTTAGTCCCACCACTTGGGAGGCAGAGGCAGGCGGATTTCTGAGTTCGAGGCCAGCCTGGTCTACTGAGTGAGTTCCAGGACAGCCAGGACACTTGGGAGGCAGAGGCAGGCGGATTTCTGAGTTCGAGGCCAGCCTGGTCTACCGAGTGAGTTCCGGGACAGCCAGGACTACACAGAGAAACCCTGTCTCGAAAAAACCAAAAACCAAAAACCAAAAAAAAAAAAAAAAAAAAAAACCTGTGGAGAGTTTAGCTTAATTTCATCAGCTTTTTGTATATAGCTTTAAAAGATTTATTTGTGTGTGAGTATGAATGTGTGTGAGTGTGTGTGTGAATGTGGGTGCCCATGGGAGACCAGAGGCTTCAGATCCCATGGAGCTGAAATAACAGGCAGTTATGAGTCACCTGATTTAGGTGGTGGGAATCAAAGTTGGAGCCTCTGGAAAAGCAACGTGTGCTCTTAGCCACTGAGCCATCTGTCTAGCCTACATCCTCAGTGTAATTTAAAAAAAAATAAAAAATAATGTTGATCTTTGTGATACTCAACTTTCCTGCATGTGCTCAGAACTATTATTAGACTTCGAGCCGAATCTAAAGACACAATGCTTGAAGGGTTTCTTCTTACTTGGATGCGGTATATAACTTGGGCCTGACCCGTGTGATCTGCAGGTATCTAAGATGTATAAATTATTCATAGCACAGATGGTGTTCTGATTCTGTCCTGCATTCTCAGTGTTCTATGCCTTTCCTGCCTGCACTCAGTAACAAAGTACATGGTAGTTGTTAGGTATTGTTCTAATAGCTCTGGGCATTTCTTAATTACAAATACATGCCTTTGGTTCCAACAGCCTCCCCTACCCCCAGCTTAGCTTAAGATAAAAAATAAAAATAAAAAAATTTTTTTCTGTGAGTGCTAGCAAGGAAGAGAAAGATTCTCTCTCTCTCTCTCTCTCTCTCTCTCTCTCTCTCTCTCTCTCTCTGTGTGTGTGTGTGTGTGTGTGTGTGTGTGTGTGTGTGGTGTGTGTGTCTCACGGGGAGGTCCTGTTTTTTATTTTGTCATAGGGAAATATTTCTAGGGTTGGGGGCATAATTGAAAATTCCCCAGGTTCAAATGGGAGGATATGAATGATGGAGTCCCTATTGTTTGCTGCTGTCAGTGATCAAAACTCTGATTTTAAGGAGGTAAAATGACTTCCCAGACCATAGAGCACATTCCACAGCTTTGTTAGAGCCAGGCTGTATGATGGCATTCTAACCAAAGGGACAAACAAACAGAACTTATGATGCACCTGCAAGGTCATGTTCTTAGTTAGGGTTTTTCTTGCTGTGACCAAATATCATAACCAAAAGTAAGCTGGAAGAAAGGTTTATTTGACTTAGACCACCATATTATTGCTGTTCATCCCCAAAGGAAATGAGGAGAGGAATTGAAACAGGGCAGGAACCTGGAGGTGAGAGGTGATGTAGAGGCCATGGAGGGGTGCTTCGTGATTACTGGCTTGCTCATCATGGCTTGCTCAGCCTGTTTTTTTAATAGAACCCAGGACCACCAGCCCAATGATGGCACCACCCAGCATAGGCTGGGCCCTCCCCCAGAGGAACAGTTTGCTACATTTTCCCATTACTTGGTGGCTAGAAAAGGGACATAGTGATCTTGAACTATGTGAATAATGTGTCACCTGGGGATGTCAGTTCCATAATAAGGAAGAACAGAGCAACCCCGGAGTACATATGTCTAGAGGACAAAATGAGCTCCTTTCTTGTAAGCCTCACTGTTTTGGTTCTTTGAGACAGCATTCAAAATTACATTTTTATGAAAAGTACAGGTAATTGAGCAGAAAATCATTTTTATTAAAAGACCAGGAAAATAAATAAGAAAAAATCTCTGTATTTTATTTGTACATGAAAGTTGGCTCAAAGAAAAAGTGTCACTGAATTTAACTCAATACTTGGCTATAGAAGTGTTCATATGTGCTGTAGGTGAGCTGGTAGACATTATGTATTCCCCTCCCAAATCCTTGCTCCCGTGAATTGACTTGTAGAGCTACATAGAGAGACCCTATCTCCGATAAAATAGAATGGATGGAGACCTTGAACCTCAACCTCCAGGCACCTCCTAGTTCTTTTCAGACTAACATATTTTTTTACAATTCACATGAGCAGAAGAGAGAGTACTCTGAGGTTCATTTTTGAACTTAGAATGCCACATGAATGGTATGATCAGAAGCTCAGAGCAAGGCTCCGTTTGCTTTTGAAGAAGAGGATAAGGAGATAATATTCTCAAGAAAAGACTTTGCCCAAATTGGAGATTCCCTGCCCATTGTCTCACTGTGACAATGTGTTTCCCACAAAAGACCTCACCCCTCTCCCAAGATAGAGATTTAAGACAGGAACGTGTAAAAGTAACTTTTAGTGTCCTGTTTTAATTGTTGTCACACGCCACCACCGCCCGGCAAGAAGGGTCTTAATCAAAGCAGAATACCCTCAAATAATAAAGAAGGGTCTCAAACACTTCTGGAAATGTCTCAAAAGAATTTTAAAAGTCAGGCTAAAACATATCAACAAGAGTCTCAAACACATCAGAAAGAACTTTAAAGATGTCAGCTGAATGTGGTGGCACACACCTATAGTTCAGCACTCAGGCTGAAGGAGACTGAAGGAGGAAGGCTATGGGTTTGAAAACAACCTGGGCTCCATTGAGAGTTCCAGGCCAGCCTGGCATACCTGAGGAAATTCTGTCAAGAAAGAAAGAAATAAAAGAGAGGAAAAAGGAAGAAAGGAAGGAAGGAAGGAAGGAAGGAAGGAAGGAAGGAAGGAAAGAAGGAAGGAAAGAAGGAAGGAAGGAAAGAAGGACAAAAGGGGAAGGAAAATATCATTAAGAGAGATGTTTTCTGTAATAGATTTTATTGATATATGTAATCCATATGTCGTACAAGTTATAACCTTAAGGAGCACAGTTCTAGCAGTCTTGTAGTGCCTTGAATACATATACCACTACCAACTAAATCTAGAATTTTTATTACCACCCCAATACCTATTAACCCCACTCTTCATTCCTCCCTCCTCCAGACAGTAGCAATGGCTAATCTTTTTGGATTTATAGAATCACCTATCCTGTACATTTTTTTAAAAGTAGAATCATCTAACTCATGGCCTTTTTGTCTGGATTCCATCTCTTAGTATCACATTTTCAGGATCTGCCAGGTTGTGCTATGCATTGATATTTCACATTTAAAAAAAAAAATATGGCCAAGGATTATTTCATCATGTGCTTCATTTGCCCATTTGTTAGATGATAGACAGTGGGGTTAGTCCCACTTTTGGATTATCATGAATCATGTCAGTGCCATGAGTGTTTCAGCACACATTTTTGTGAACAATGGGTTTCATTTCTCTAGGGTATATACTTAGGAGAGGAATTGTTGGGCTGCATGATAAGACTTTTAATTACTTCAGGGAGGGTCACAGATCAAAGACAGATCTCAATTATAAAGGAAGGATTCAAATATGTCAGGAAGTGTCCCAAACATGTCCTTAACACTCTCAAAATGAGAGAAAATGTCTTTGTTGTTTTATTTTATTGGATATTTTATTTACATTTCAGATGACATGTTGTTTTATTTTCAAGACAGGGTTTCTTTGTGTAGTCCTGGCTGTCCTGGAATTTGCTCTGTAGACCAGGCTAGCCTCAAACTCACAGAGATCTGCCTACCTTTGCCTCCTAAATGCTGGGATTAAAGGTACTTGCCACCACTGCCTGACAAAAGAAGTGTCTTAATCACATTATAAATAACTCTTTTAATAACTCTTTTTTTTTTTTTTTTTTTTTTTTTTAGGTTTTTCGAGACAGGGTTTCTCTGAGTAGCCCTGGCTGTCCTGGAACTCACTTGATAGACCAAGCTGGCCTCAAACTCAGAAATCCGCCTGCCTCTGCCTCCCAAGTGCTGGGGTTAAAGGCATGCAAAAAGGAAGGATCTTAACTCTGCCCAGTAGAGTTTAAAATAGATCTCTGAGGCTGAGTATGGTAGAGCATGCTTGTAATGAAGCACTTGGGAGGAAGACTGCATAGGAAGTTCAAATTTATGAGACTACATAAGGCCCGACAGTCTCAGCTATAGCAACAGTGTCACAAACAGAGCACAATGTCTCCAGACTGTCACAAGTCATCTCAAACAAGCAACCCCGAAGACTTACAAGTAGGTTGGCCAGTGTTTCCAATGGAGAGGAACACTCCTGCATAGCCTGGATTCCTGTTGTGAGTACGTCAAGAAGTCTCAAACTTGTCACAAACATGTCTCAAAGAAATAAGTATAGGTCTCAAAAATTCCAGAAAGGGACTGAAGTGGAGTCTCTGGCAAGTCAGATAGGGTGTTGATTTCTCTCTAAAGGGGCCTTCAGTGTTATTGGGGAGAGTCTCGAATACAGTGAAAGATGCCTGGTATACCAGCATATGTCCCCAAACACAAGGGGGGGTGTGTGTCTGAATTCTCTCATACCATAGGAAAGGTTCTTAAGACCACAGAAAGCAATAAATTTGGCAATAGCAGATACAAATAAATGGGCAAATGCCTTAAGGATATTAGGAGAGGCCTCTACGTGTGCTAGAGAAGTTATGAGGTTTCTCAACTGTCCCTACTGTGTTTGCAGCTGCCTGTGGTGGCTCAGAAGCACTTGTTCTTGATCGGTGAGCCTTTCTGTCATGTTTCCTGGACCATTTTGAGGCTCATTCCATCAGGAAGAGTGTGAAGTACAGGGGGAACACTTCCTTAATACATTAGAAGGGTCTTAGATATGTTAGGAGATGCTAGCCAGGCGGTGGTGGCACACGCCTTTAGTCCCAGAACTTGGGAGGCAGAGGCAGGCAGATTTCTGAGTTCGAGGCCAGCCTGGTCTACAGAGTGAGTGCCAGGACAGCCAGGGCTACACAGAGAAACCCTGTCTCAAAAAAACCAAAAAAAAGAAAAAAAAAAAAGAAAAAAAAAGGAGATGCTGCAAATATGGCAGATGAAGACTCAGGAAATATCCAAAATAGAGTTCCCTCCCTCCTTCCTTCCTTCTTTCCTTCCTTCCTTTCTTTTTTTCCTTCTCTTTCTTTCTTTCTTTCTTTCTTTTTTTTTTTTTTTGGTTTTTCGAGACAGGTTTCTCTGTGTAGCCCTGGCTGTCCTGGAACTCACTCTGTAGACCAGGCTGGCCTCGAACTCAGAAATCCACCTGCCTCTGCCTCTGCCTCCCAAGTGCTGGGATTAAAGGTGTGCACCACCACCGCCCAGCCTACTGCCTGGCCCTCCGTTTTCTTTTTAAAAACATCTATTTGATACAATTTAGAGTGTGCACACTTCAGGATAGCCTCCAACTGGCAGGAAGAATCTCCAGTAGGTGAGGAAGTGCAGCAGCCACATCAGAAAGTATCACACACACTGAGGAACACACTCGGCTGCATCAAACATCTCAAATAACTCTGAAAGGTCTCAAAGTCATTGGAAAGAACAGAAAGTGTGTAACCTAAGGCCTCAGGGATCAAAAAAACAGCCTGTATGCCTATGGAAGGGTCTTAGCCATTCAAGAAAAGGTTTTCAGAGAATTGTGAAGGATTTCAGACCAGCCTGGGAAGTTTCCTAGTACAACAGGAAGAATTTCAAAGTTCTCAAAGAACTTCTAGAACAGACACCAAGACTCTTAATCACCTAAGTATGCATTTCAGACAAGTCCAGAACTTTTTCTTAGTAGTCAAGATGAGTCACATGGAAGTCAGTGAGGTTTTCCAAACTAAAGGAAGAGCCTCAAATCCCTGCAAGCGACTCTCAAACACATCTGGAATGTTCTCAAGAAGGGCAGACAGTCTCAGGTTTATTTTTAAAAATCTCCTGAATGACAGAGTTCCAAAGGTCACCTGAAGGGTCTCAAATATCCATGTAGGGAAAAGAAATGATTGCAGGAGACAAATGCCTCATAGATGTCATTGTGGGTTGTTGGAACAGTGAGCAGATATCTCAGAGACAGCAAGAAGACTCTCATAGACATGTCAGGTAAGTCATATCATAACAAACACGCCAGGAAGTGTCTTTAACATAGAAGAAGGCTTGAACAAATCCAGAATTGTCTCATATGTATCAGAAAACATCTCTAATAAGACAGGAGCTCTCTCAGATCTATTCTCTATCTCTACTCTCAGATACAGCTGAGTACCTGGAATACTTCAGGAATGACAACACCCAAGTCAATAAGGTTCTGCAGTGTCTCAAGAAGAGTCACAATCCCCAGAAAAGGTTTCAGACACAACAGAAAGGGGTCTCAACATCATCAAAATGTCTCAAATGCATCAGGAAGTGCATTAAAAACAGGACAGAATACTTCTGAAGCAGGACAGAAAGTGTTCTCAAGAGGGGAGAGGTCTGAACTATGTGATCAATCTTTTCAAATCAGCTGGGAAGGATCTCAAAAGTCATCGGAGGGGTATGAACTTGATCAGTAGGATCAGTTACAGTCTCAAATACATCTGCAAGGGTCTTCAATAGTTCACTATGGGACTCACATGACTTTCAGGACTATCTCATGGCAGTCAGAAAAGTCTGTAGTATCTCACTAAGAATCCTGACAACACATGTCCAGAAGAGTCTATAAGTATGTAAGGTTCTCAAATATGATAAGAAGGCGCCTGAAATATTCCAAGGAGGAGTTTTAAACATGTTAGGAAGTGTCTGGATAGTCTCAGAAACGATCACAAGTGAGAAGAGGAATTTAAATTCTATCAACCATCTTTTCAAACAAGTCCAGGAGGGCCCAAAGTAATCAACAAGAACTTGAAGTACGTCACTGATTGCCTCAAGCAGACAGACACAAGGAGACCTCTAGCTAGGTCACAAGTCAGAAGAATTATCTGCAGGCACGTAAGACGTCAAGTAAGTCATGAACTCATAAAGGGTGTTGGTAAGTTTTAGAAGAGCAACCAGACGTCTCTAAGATACCAGGAACTATTTTATATAAGTAATGAAGGTCCTGACATGTCATGAAGAACCTAAAATATGTCCTAGATATACAAATACATACACACATATAGACCAGTTCCCAAACAAGTCAAAGTGGGTATTTGACCGAGAGAGTCATGGAAGATGGTGTCTAAAACTATTTAGTATCATTCTAGAACATACAGGAAAGTTTTCAAACACATCAAGAAACGTCTCAAATCAGGAGGGTTTTCAAAGCAGCTCAGGGCTATAATTTAGGTAGACAGATGACTCAACAGTTAAGAGTATTTGATGTTCTTGCAGTTCACTTCCCAGCACCCACATCTAGCTCACAGCCATCTGTAACTCCAGTTTCAGGGAATCAACATCGTCACCTGGTCTCTGTGAGCACCAGGAACACATCATGCCCACACATACATGCAGGTCAACGCTCATTCACAGAAAATAAAAATAAATATCTTTTTTAAAAGATCTGCAATTAAGTCAGGAAGGGTCTCAGAATGGAACTGTCTTAGATATAACAAAGAATGTCACCATATCCAAAAGAGTCTCAAATGTGTCATGAGTAACCTTAAAGCTGTCCAACCGAGTAACAAAATGTTAGCAAGTGCTGTGTTCTGGGGAATGTCTTAAAGGCATCAGGAATCTCATCCAACAAGTCTGAAAGTTTCTCTGGGTGATTAAGATAAGCTCCAAACAAGTTAATGTGCATCTCCAACTGTGAGAAAGAGGCCCAGATACCTTCAAAAGAGTCTCAGGTATGCCAGGGGAAGCTTTCATATAAGTTGGCAAGGCTCTCAGGCAACCCAGAAGAAATGTCTAACATGTCATGAACAGTCTCACCCAAGACAGAAGAACTTAGGAAAATGTCAGAAATGGGCCACACCCACAGAGTCAAGAAAGTTCTCAGATCTGTCAGTAAATCTGAAGGGTCTCAAAAAGCAGCTAGGATGTCAAACATGCCTGACATTGTCTTGAATAATGATGGGAAGGGGCACAAATCTGTCACAAATGGGTTTATAAATGTCAGGGAGCATGTCACAATCATTAGGCTGAACAGAAATACTAAAATAGGAAAAATCTCAAACACACAAGAGGAATCTATTATATACCAAAAAGACAGTCAACGAGGTTGGAATGTTGTTACATAGTCATGGAGGGTGTCACAGACAAGTCACAGAGTACATCAGAGTCATCAGAAACAGGCCTAAGTAGTCAGGAAAGGTCTCCAACATGTTGGCAAGTTCTTTAAGCATCACAGAGACTCTGGGTATGATAATAAAACAAGTCAGGAAAAGTGTGAAAGTACAAGCCTCGGATGTGTGGAAAAGGGCTTACTACAGGAAGAGTCTCCGATCTATCTGAAAGGGTTTCAGACTCACAGGAAGATATTAATTACATCAGCTTCTATTTCTAACACCCCAAGGAGCATCTCAGCCATGTGAGGAAGACATTCAACCAGTCAGAAATAGTGTCCATGCTGGGCAGTGGTGGTGCACACCTTTAATCCCAGCACTTGAGAGGCAGAGGCAAGCGGATTTCTGAGTTCGAGGCCAGCCTGGTCTACAGAGTGAGTTCCAGGACAGCCAGGGCTACACAGAGAAACCCTGTCTCAAAACAAACAAACAAACAAACAAACAAACAAACAAACAAAATAAAAAGGTAAGGGATGGTTTCAAACACAAAAGGAACGATCTAAAATGGATAAGAAGTTCTCATTATCTCATGATGGGCTTCAAGTTATTAGGAAGAGTCTCAGCAAGTCAAGGAAGTCCCAAATATTTTTTGGAGAAGTCATAACGCACAGCTCCAGTAGTCAATAAAATTTGCTAATATATCAGAAAGAGTCTTAGCTACATCAGGAAATTTATCCAATAACTCAATCAGGGTTTCAAACAACTTAGAAGGCCCTCAAAGATGTTGAAAAGTTTCTCAGGAAAGCTGTCACACAGGACAGGTCAAATCTAAAATATCAGGCATGGATTCAGACATGTCATAAATCATCTCAAAACTAATTAGGAGGTGTTTGAAGCGTCTCAAACAGATCAGGGATGGTCTTCTATATGTCAAGAAAGTTAACCAAGAATTCCAAAAAAGGCTGTCAGTAGTCAGACTTTCATTGCTGTAACTAAATATCCAAGAGGGACAGCTTGAAGAGAGAAAGCTTACCTTGGCTCACAGTTTATAGAAAACTTCTGTCTATAGTCCTTGGTTCCATTGATTCTGGGCCCGTGGTTTAGGTAGAATGTCACTTTGGTAGAAGCATGTACAGACAGGAAGCAGAACAGGATTTAGCCCCTAAAAACAACTCCCCTAGTGACCTACTTTCTTCAACCAAGCCACACCTCCTAAAGTTGTCAAGACCTCTCAAATAGTGCCACCAGCTGGGAACTAACTCTTACATACATACATAAGTCTTTTGGAGGGGCATTTTATATCCAAACCACAACAGATGTCTAATCAAAATGAGTTTCCAAGTTGTCGAGAAGAATTTTACATCTGTCTGGAAGGATCTCAACGGATAGGAAAATGCTCAGATACATTGAGAATCACCTCAACCATGTTCAGAAGATTTCAGTATTCCTAGCTGAGTCTGAACTACATCAGGAAGAGTCTTCAACATGTCTGGAAGGATTGGTTCTATACAAGTCAGGAAGAGTCACAAATAGGTCTGGAAGAATCTCAAGAAAGTGGGAAGTCCAAATAAACCAGGAAATATCTCAACTGAGTTGGGAACTGTCTTGAAACTGTCAGGAAGGGGATCTCCCATGAAAGACTTGAAGTAAGTAGGAATGGTCACTGATAAAGTAGGGAGAGTTGCATATTCACTTAGGAAGCTGATATAACTCACCAGCATCGAAAACAAACCTGGAATCCTCAAGCACATTGGTAAGCTGAGATAAAGGCAGTTCATGCTCTGTGACAGGACTCTAGAAAGTAGGATGGCTACAGCGAATACCATGGTGGGAGTTTTCCATGCTGGTGAATTATGTCATCTTCCTAGTGAATATGCAAGAGTCCTGGCCCCATGCTCCAGGAGTCACCCAGTTCCAAGACTCTGAGCCAGAGCTACATCTCTAAATGCACACTCCCCAGATTCTATAGGTCTTCTTCTCATTTCCCCCCTTACATGTATTCATATATGTGTATGTGTGTGCTTGCGTGAGTGTGGGCTTGGAGCGTATGGAGGTCAGAGGACAACTTACAGGAGTCGATTTTTCTCCCCTTTTCATGTGGATCTTGGGGATTGAACTCAGGAACCTGTTCTTGGCTGATAGTGCCTCTACATGCTGCACCATCTCATTGGCCCCAAGTGTAGTCCAGGCTGGCTGATGGTGATCTCAAACAGATAGGGAGACCCTAGGATACATGCAAATCATTGTGTGAATTTAAAATGATGCACCTCCTACCTCTGCCTCTTCAGCATGTCTCACAGGTATTGGCTACCACATCTAGCTGAGGCTTTTGTTTTATCTCTTATAGTTTGTAACACTGCAAGGCAAAACCAAAACTGTAAATAAATTCAGACTTAGAACCTTATGGCCAGAGATGCTATTTCAAAGCAACCCTTTAGATGGCTCTTTCATTACCATGATGATCCCAGACCTTTAGTTGTATGTTCGAATGTGTTCAGAATCTCTGAAAGAGCCAGAAATATATGGCCAACCCATCCCCCACCCACTCCTCATCGACCCTCCTCCCACTCAGGAATTCATTTGGCTGCCTAATGAATAGAAACCCAGACTTCTCTGATCCAGCTTCCCAGGTCATATTCAAAGAGCCAGTGTGTATTTTTGTTTTTCTCTGCTGTATTCTCATCTTAGCTGGGCTCTTACCAACAGCAAACTGACCCAAACTTAGAAGCACCTAAGATTGTGTGTGTGTGGGTTGTTTGTAAAGGATGGCTTTTGATATCATTCCAAGAAGTGCTACACAAAGAAAAACTGTGAGCAACACTGTCTGCCACATTTTTTTTCTTTGATAGAAAACCAGCAAGCCATCCTATTGCATGGCAGTGAAGCCCAGGCAGGCTTGTGATTCGAAGATTATATCCACTTTCAATGGAAAAATAAATGGGTTTCTGAGTTGTCTTTATCAATAAGTTGTTTACTGTAAATGCTTTAATTAGATACTGCTCAAGGTTGTTGCTAACTTTGAGGGTGGCTTTTTTTTTTTCCTTTTTTAAGCTCTTGGAAATGTTCCCTTCCCAAAATAGAGGTCTTTGTGCTTTGAATAATGCACTTTTTTTTTTTTTTTAAGAAAAAGCTACTCTCTTGGACTGTATTTTAGATAAAGTTAGAAAATGTGAGAGTCAACATTGTTGGCTAAAGGGTGTGAGAACGCTGTCATTTAATTCTTCAGTGTGAAGAATTAAAAAAAAAACCCTCAAAAGAATACATGATCAGCTCTTCAGGTCTCAAGAATTATTGCATCCGAGAGTGGTGCTAAATTACAATCTGTCAAATTAATAACCACAATAATTAAAAATAGATGACCTAATTTGGTCTCCTAAATTATTTTTGAGAATCACTGACTCGTGCCAAGGATCTTCTACAGTGGAGCTAGAGGCCTGAACCACTTGCTCTATCCATTCACCTCAGGAGTTGGGGCAGTAGATTACCTTGCACCCTGTCCCACCTCAGGCCTGGGCTTAGATGACTGAGTAATAGAAAGCATGCTTAGGGCCATCTTCTATTGACCTATCTTCCTGATGTGTCTCCTTGAAATCCACATCTTTATCACAGAGAATACTGGGGAAACACTGACACTTAATGCACTGTGCTGAGGATAGTGTCATAGTTCGGAACTGCTGACACAGCTCCCAGTTCTGACACCAAGGCTAATGATCTCTGTTTGATCCCCAAAACCCACACGGTGAAAGGAGAAAAATGACTTCTATAAGTTGTTGTCTGACCTCCACATGTGCATGTGAACACATACAGCTCACACACATCACATACACACACATCACACACACAAACCTAGAATGCCCATATACAAATACAGACACACATAAACAAAGGCACACATGTAAACAAACACACCACACAAACATATTAATATACAAATACATACACACATAAACACACACATGTACCCAAATACATATACATCATAATCACACATACACATATATACCCATATATAGACACATACAAACATACACATCACACATACACACCTATATATACCTATATACAAACACATACATACACATCAAACTCACACGCACATATTCATATACAAAGACATTCACACATAAACACGCATATCAACACATACGCATATCACACACCCACCCATATATATCCATATACAAACACACACACACACACACACACACACACACACACACACACACACACA
>JANHMN010000005.1:114269519-114279876 GCA_030674055.1 Rhabdomys pumilio | reverse complement strand
CACACACACACACACACACACACACACACACACACACACACACACACCTCTTTTCTGTGCATTTGTAATTAGATGTGGAAGCTTGGTCGGATTTAGATTTGATTTCATTAGCAAGAATGCTTCAGATCACAGCACACCAGGAGGTATGTACTGCCTGGCTACTCCATTTCATAGTACTAACACTAAATATCAGATATAGGTATGGGTGGCTCTGCCTTTCATATAATAGAAAGAGATGCCAAGATTCTGTATTTCATTTGGGCTTGCAAATTTGTGAGATTCTAATTCTGTTCTTTCTTGGATAAAGCATTTGTATAATAAAAACAACTTTCTTTCATTAACTCTTTAGATACCTTGCAGCAGTTTATAGCATGAAGAAAGAATAAGTGCCTGGTTTCTAATCCTTACTTATTTTCAAAAAGATGAGTTGGTTCCCTAGTGTTATCTACAGGGAACCAAGGACCTTTGACAAAAGTCATTTCAGCATATATGATTTTTTCAATCCATTACATTCATTATTCATTTTCATTTCCCATCTTTTAACCATTTCATGACATACAGCTCATCCATTTAAAGCTCAAGGCTCAATGTTTCTTAAAACAGTATCATAATCTAATTTTAGAACACTTGATGTAAAAAAGAAACCATTAGCAATCATGCCCACGCCCTTTGATACCCCATAAAGCTAGGAAACCACTGATATACTCTCTGGCCATATTGATTTATCTATTGTAAATACTTCATATAAATGGAAATACATAATACACAGCCTCTGTCTGGCTTCTTTCCCTCAGTATAAAAATTTTAAGGTTTACCTATGTTGTAGTATGTACTGGTCCTTCATTCTTTTTCAATGGCAAATAATATCTCATTATACTGATGAATGACACAGTGGTTACTCATTCATCTATTGCTGGACATTTGGTTTCTTAAACTGTTAACCTCTGGAACCTGTGACTATGACTTGATTTGGGAAAAGAGCCTTTGCGGATGTAATTACATTAAGGATCTCAAGATGAGATCATACTGGATCATCTCTATAGGGCCTAAACCCAGTGAATAAGAAATATCGTAATGAGAGGCATATGGAGAAGAAACAGAAGAGGGCTAGGGGTGGATTCCATGGGGAAGTGGAGACAAAGGTTGGACTGATGCCACCACAACAAGCTGAAGAACGTCCTGAGAAGGTAGAAATCAGAAGCCACGAATGATGTTCCCCTAGGATGTTCAGAGGGAGCATAGCATATAGCTCTGCTTCCATCTGGATTTCAGATTTCTGAGCGCCAGCACTATGAGTGAATAAATATCTGTTTTAAGCCCAGTTCGTGACTTGCTACAGCAGTCCCAGGCTAATAAAGGGTTTGTTTCTTTTTTTTTTTTTTTTTTTTTTTGGTTTTTGGTTTTTGGTTTTTGGTTTTTGGTTTTTGGAGACAGGGTTTCTCTGTGTAGTCCTGGCTGTCCTGGAACTCACTCTGTAGACCAGGCTGGCCTCGAACTCAGAAATCCGCCTGCCTCTGCCTCCCAAGTGCTGGGATTAAAGGCGTGCACCACCACCGCCCGGCGAGAAATTCTTTATTTTAGTTCACATCTTTGGAAAGTTCAGTCAGTGTTTAGTCGGCTTTATTGCTTTATTGCTTTGGGTCTGAGGCATCACGGTACAGGAGTATGTGCGGGAGGAGGCTGTTCACCTCACAGAAGACAGGAAGCAGAGGGAACAGGAAGAGGCCCCTTTGAAGACAAGCCCTTAGTTAGCCATTTCATCTAGCTAGGCCTTTCCCAAAGTCTCCACCATCTCCAAAATAAGCACTACCAGCTGTGAATCTATAGATCTTTCAGGATTGAACTACAGCCAGGTTGCTCCTACCATTTGGCTATTAGGAGTAATGTTGCTATGGGTGTTTGTGTGCAGGGTTTGGGATGGATGCGCGTTTTCATTTCTCTTGGGTGTGGAATTGGTGCATCATATGGTAATCTCTGACATTTTGAGGAACTGCTAAAGTGTTGAATGCCACTTTACAGTCTTGTGGGTAAATATATGAAGACTCTAAGTTCTCCACACCCTCACAGATTCATTATCTCTTATCTTGGTTGTCTCTCCCATAGTAGTGGCTTTGATTTGTACTTCCTTAATGACTAATGAGTTTGAGCCTTTGTTCACATCCTCACTGGCATGGGACATGTTCTTTGGCCACATGTCTAGATTCTTGGTCCATTCTTACATTAGGTTTTCGTTTTGTAAACCCAGCTTTAAAAGAGGCTTTATTTATTTGTTGAGAGGGGGCTGTGAGTATGCCATAATGCAGGTTTGGAGGTCTGAGGACATCGTGCAGGGAATTGTTCTTCTCCCTCTACTATTAAAGGTGTGCGCCACCACTGCCCGGCACAATTCACCATTTAACTGCTAAGTTATCTCAGCATACTTGATAAAAAAAATTATCTGGTGAGCTCTTCTGCTTTTGGCTCCAAGAAAGCTAAGTGCAACTTTTTGGTTGTCCCCGTATTTACCTGACACCAGCTGCCTCCACCATTCTGCCCAAGTCCCACCAGCCCCAACAAGATCAAAGTTGTGTGCCAGATGCCCAGAAGTGAGGTTAGTGGCACATCTACTTTTGCTCCCAAGATGGGTCCCCTGGGTCTGTCGCCAGAAAAGCTGGTGATGATACTGCCCTGGCACCATAAGAGGCTTTTGGTGTTATAACAGCCCATTTTCAAAGACCCCAGCATTTTGGAGATGGCAGCATCATGGAACAACTGCTAAGGACAGCAGCCATAGAGAGGAGCAAGCCAGTGAACAGCATCCTCCATGGCCTCTGCATCAGCTCCTGCCTCTAGATTCCTGCCTTGAGTTCCTACCATGACTTCCCTGGATGATGGACTACAAGCTGTAAGATGAAATAAACCCTTTCTTCCCCAAGTAGCTTTTGATCATAGTGTTTTATCACAACAATAGAAAGCAAAGAAGGAAAAAACCAGGATTGGTGCTGTCTACCTGTTGATTTTTGTTTGTTTGTTTGTTTGTTTGTTTGAGACAAGCTTTCCCCTTAGTTAGGGCTAGTTGATTAGTTTAGGTTGGGGGGTCAGTGATCCCCAGGATTCACCTGCCTCCTCTCTAGTGCTGGGAATCACAAGCATGAGGTACCATGCCCAGCTTTTTTATGTGGGTGCTACAATCAAACTCAGGTCCTTGTTCTTATGTGGCAGCATTTTCTCAACTGGGACATCTATCTCCCCAGCGCATCTGTGGTTTTCTTAAAGCTGGTGCATATATAAGTTTTCAATTTATCCACAAATATACTTCGTTAATGATCATTGGTCATGTGTCAGGAGTAGGTCCTCAGTATGGAACAACAATCTAAGTCACAGTGAGTTAAACTTGATGGGGTTTATGTACTATTGTCATTGTTGTTGGTGCAACAGTATACAGCCATGTAGCCCAGGGTATCCTTGAAGCCACTAGCTTCCTGCCTTAGCCTCCCCAATGTCACCATGGCCACCTGAGCAAAAATTTTTCTTTATTAAGGTTTATTTATTTTTATTTTTAATTGTATTGTGGAGGTATTGGGGAATATGGGGTGCTGGGGGTGTGTGTATTGGTAGATATGTGCATGTTAGCACAGGTGCCCAAGAAGTATCAGATCTCCCTGGAGCTGGAGTGACAGACTGTTGTGAGCCTTCCAATATGGATGCTGGAACTGAAGTTGGGTCTTCTGCAAAAGCAGAAGCGCTCTCAACCTCTGAGCCATCTCTCCATCTGGCTACGCAGTAGTATTTTGAGTACAGATTTTGTGTCCTTCTGGACTACCAGATGCCCTGGTCTTATTTTGTATTGTATAGTCCCTGTCCGAGAATGAGAATCTGCTTCTAGAATTTAGGGAGCCTAAGGTTTTTTTTTCCTCCTCCAGCACTATTCAGATGATTCCAGCCTTTCCTCATTGCCTATTTGTAACTTGCCCCTCCAACACAAAGAAGCCATCCTCCATTTGTTTAATAGTTGGCTTCTGGTAGATAGCATACCATAGCGTCAGACCTGCTATTATGTGACCTTATGGGGAACAACTCAGACAACTACAGGTTGGACTCTAGTTCCTTTCACCTCTAGTCTCACGTTTGTTGCTTGGCTCAAGCCTTTTTCTTTCTACCCGCTCCAGTGAAATGATTTTGCACAAGTGCAGTGCCATAAGACTCTTTAGTCACATTCTGCGCTCCATCTTGCAATCTCCTAACCTATGATTTTAAAAGGAAGAAATAAACCTTGCCTACATTAGAGTATACTCTATGGATTCTGAAAAATGCATAATGTCGTATGTCCCCCAGCACAGTGTCAAGCAGAAGAGCTTTACTTCCGGCAAAGTCCCCCGTGCTTCTTTTGCTCACGGGTTTCTCTTGTCTGAATCCATGGCAACCACTGGCCTGCTTATTAGCTTTCAGTTTGTGTTTTTCTAAATGCCAGAGAAAATGCCTTTCTGTACTGGTTCCTTTCACGTAACAAAGGCATCTGGAGCCTCAGTTGGTATAGAGCATGCACAGAGGTCCTATAAACTGGGTATGAGAGCACATTCCTATAATTTCAACACTTGGGAGCTAGAGGCAGGAGGATCTGAGATTCGAGGTCATCCTTGGCTACGCAGGAAGTCAAAAGCCAAACTGAGCTACATGAAACTCTGTCTCAAAAAACAAACAAAAAACATTACAATCAAGCCATACAAGAATATGGATGAAGTCCAGACATGGTAGCATACCCCTTTAATCCCAGCTACTCAGGAGGCTGAGGCAGGAGAATATCAAGTTAGAGAACAACCAAACAGTTTTGTGAGGCCCACCCGGTCTCAGGATAAAGATTAAAAAGGGCCTGAAACTCGGTGCTAGTCCCTAGCCTAGGGAAAAGGAAAGAGTAGCAAAGAGGAAAGGCTGGTGCTCCAGATGCCTTTGTTACGTGAAAGGAACCAGTACAGAGAGGCATTTTCTCTGGCATTTAGAAAAACACATAGTGAAAGCTAATAAGCAGACCAGTGGTTGCCATGGATTCAGACAAGAGGAACCCGTGAGCAAATGAAGCACAGGGGACTTTGCCGGAAGTAAAGCTCTTCTGCTTGACACTGTGCTGGGGGACATACGACATTTCTAGCCCACATCATTTTTTAAATAACTGGATAGTATTCCAGTGTACAGATGTACCCGTCTGATCATATAGCCATCTATTGAAATACCTGTTGGTTGTTTCCTGTTTAAGGCAACTATGAATAAATCTGCTTTAAACATTTATATGTAAGGGATTTGTGTGAGCATAACTCACTAATAGTTGATTAAATACTTAGAAGTACAATTGCTGTATTGCATAATAAGACTATGTTTAGTTACGAAAAACCTGACAGTCTTCCAGATTGTTAAAGCCTCTGCAGTAGCAAGAAATGAACTTCATCTTTGCTGGTAGTTAGTATTGCCAGTTTTCCTTTCTTTTCTTTCTTTCTTTCTTTCTTTTTTTAATTTTGAAACTCTAATACGCGTGTGTTAGTAGCTCATTTGGTACCAAATAAAATCTTTGGTAGCCCATAGCATTTCTCTTGCTCTGACATTTGTCATTGCCTTCCCTTTGGGAGTCTCACCCAGATCTTTCTGTATTATGTATGTAACATGGTCCTCACCTTTGGTAGATTTCTTGATGGAAAGAGCTGGCTGCCTCCTGGAACACAGCTCCAGGGATGCTGTCTGTGCATTGCCTGTGAGATGTGATCACATTTCTCTGTGATGAAATCTGGTCTTTGGAGCTAGCCCTTTCTCTCTACCATGAACAACAAAGTACCAAAGGTACAGTTTCATTTCTGGTGGTAATTGGCTGGTCTGAATTTGATGCTCTGGGAAATAAATTGCTCCAGGAAATGAAGTATGAGTCACCCAAAGAATGTGTCATCCCTTCCACATCCATTACCGCCAGGAGCTTAATGCTGCCTTGTCCCACACTCCTACAGTTTACTTTTCACCTGCCCACACATGGCTAGATGTGTTCTTGGCTCTTGGGTGGCTTCTGCAGGCTCCTCAATGCCCTTAGCCTCTTCTGTTTTGAGCGTGACTAGCAAAGAATTTGCTATAGACCTGTTCAGTAGTCATGAAAGTGCAGCCTCATAATAACACTGTTTTATAGAAACATTTGTCTTGTGTACTTTACTGGTTTTTTGTTTTATAATAAAATGTAGTTTACTTCATGAGCTGTAGTGGTCAACTAAACCTGCCAATAGGGCTCTCCTCCCTCTACCTACCCCCCCCATTTCCTTCTTACGTATTAAGACACGTTCCTAGGTTCCTGGTTGGCCTAGAACCCTCTATGCAGCCACAAACTCACAGAGATTCTCCTGCCTCTGCCTCATAATTCCTGGGATTAGAGGAGTGTGTCATCATTTCTTTACATCTAGTTTCCTTGCACACTTCTTTTTTCTTTTCCTTAATTTCTTTCTCTTTTTTTGTAGAAGAGCACAGAGCATTGGATCTGCAGAGTTTCTATGCCTTTGAATTTTCCTAATGACACACTCCTGGTACATTTCTACATGGGTTCTGCGCCTACTTTTCTTGTCAATGGTGACTGATGCTCAAAAGTTTAGTTAGACTCAGTTTTCTTTTTCTTTTTTGTTTTTTTTTTTTGTTTTGTTTTGTTTTGTTTTTTCAAGACAGGGTTTCTCTGTGTAGTCCTGGCTGTCCTGGAACTCACTCTTAGACCAGGCTGGCCTCGAACTCAGAAATCTGCCTGCCTCTGCCTGCTAAGTGTTAGAATTAAAGGCATGCGCCACCACTGCCCAGCTTCTTTTTTTGTTTTTAAGACTTATTTATTTAATGTGTGGGGCTGTTTTTCCTGCGTGTATTTATGTGTGCCATTTACATGTCTGGTGTCTGAGGAGGTCAGATGATTGTCAGCTACCTCTTTCTTTCTTTCTTTCTTTCTTTCTTTCTTTCTTTCGTTCTTTCCTTTAAAAAAAAAGAAATTAAAAGTTTATTCCTTGATAATTTCATCAACATATATAATACATTTTGATCATGTCCACCCCTCACTGCCCTCTCTGATCTCCTCAGACCCCCTTTGGACCTCTAGATTCAGTTTGATAGTTTTTAAAAAATTTTACTTTATTTTTACTTGTGTATATATGTATGTACCTGTGTGGGGGTATGTGCATGTGTGGGTGCAAGGGCTCTCAGAGACCAGAAGGTGTTGGATCCCCTGGAGCTGGAGTTACAGGTGGTTGTGAGCATCCTGATGTGGGTGCTGGGACCTGGACCCAGGTCCTCTGCAAGAGGGGTATGTGCTCCTAACGGTTGAGCCAGTTCTCGATCCGTTAGTTTTGACTTTGATCTTTGTTTCAAGACTGTGATAGTGAGTTCTAACTTCAGGAAATCATCGTGGCTGCTTGTGTTTCTCTTTGATAGTAGCACTTGTATCACTATTCAGATTTCAGTCTGTCATTTTCTTTGATCATAGGGTAATTTTATTAAGAAGTACATCCCCAAGTTGCTAGGGGCACAGTTTCTATAGGAAAATCGGGGTATATGCATGATACTTTATATTTTATCCATTTTCTTATTTTATGTGTTTTGCCTGCATGTATGTCTGTGTGAAGGTGTCAGAGGCCCTGGAACTAGAGTTACAGACAAGTGTGAGCTGCCATGTGGGTGCTGGGAATTGGTCCTCTGGAAGAACAGCCAGTGCTCTTAACCACTGAGCCATCTCTCCAGCCCCACTTTATTTTTTAAGTGATATCTTTCATAGTGTTCAATATTTAAATATCACTATGGATTTTAAAATAGAAGTATATTTTCTGAGTTTTACATATGTTTATGTATGTATTTGAGAAAAGGTCTCACTGTGTAGTCCTGGCTGCCTTGAAACTTGCTATGTAACCAAGATTGTCCTCAAACACACAGAGATCTGCCTGCCTCTGCCTCCCAAGTGCTGGGATTAAAAATATGTGACATCATGCCCTGGAGTAGAAACTTTTTTTTTTTTTTTGGTTTTTTCTAGACAGGGTTTCTCTGTGTAGTCCCAGCTGTCCTGGAACTCACTCTGTAGACCAGGCTGGCTTTGAAAACAGAAATCTGCCTGCCTCTGCCTCCCAAGTGCTGGGATTAAAGGCGTGTGCCACCACCACCGGCCTGGAGTAGGGTTCTTTTTCAAAGATAGATTTTGTTGATCCCCTGACTCTTCTCTCATCTCTCTCTGTTCCCTCCTGTGCCCTTGAAACCCTAGTGTCCTTTTAACTACCTTCATGGCACACAGAATTTATTACCTGCCCTCCCTGCCTCAGCAACCCCCTCCCAACATGGTCCTCTTTGGTATGCGCACATTACAAGCTAGGATCTGCACATGAGAAGAAACCTGCAAATTCTGTCTTTGTCTTTCTGAGTCTGGGACACCTTATTGGTATGATCATTTCAAGATGCACCCATTTTTTGAATCTTCACAATTGAATTTGCCTCTTCTATCGTGTATGTGTAACTCTGTTTCACTATGCATCCATCAACTGATGGGCATCTAGGCTGATTCTATTCCCTTGCTATTACGAATAGAGCTTCAGCGAACATGGATGTGCTAGTGTCTCTGCGGTAGGATATGGAGTCTTTTGGATATGTGTTCATGTGATGGCTTGGCCCAGGGAGTGGCACTATTAGGAGGTGTGGCCCTGTTAGAGTAGGTGTGTCACTGTGGGTGTGGGCTTTAAGACCCTCATTCTAGCTGTCTGGAAGTCAGTATTCTACTAGCTGTCTTCAAATGAAGATGTAGAATTCTCAGCTTCTCCTGCATCATGCCTGCCTGGATGCTGCCTTGTTCCCACCTTGGTGATAATGGACTGACCCTCTGAACCTGTAAGCTAGCCTCAGTTAAATGTTGTCCTTATAAGAGTTGCCTTGGTCATGATGTCTGTTCACAGCAGTAAAAAAAATCCTAAGACAGTTGGGTCTTATAATAGTTCTATGTTTAGGTTTTGTTTTGTTTTGTTTTGTTTTGTTTTGTTTTGTTTTGTTTTTAGAAACCCCCATACTGGTTTCCATAAAGGCACATTCATTTCTATTTCGATAGCAGTGAATACAGCTCCTCTTTCCCCACATTTGTTGCCATTTGATTTGTGGACAGCCATTCTCACTGGGGTGAAATAGAACCTCAAAGTCATTTTTATTTGCATCTCCTTGATGGCTAAAATATATTTAAAAGTACTTATTGGTCTTTTGGGCTTCTTTTGAGAACTGTTTGTTCATTTCATTAGCACATTGATCAGCAGTGTGGGGGAGAGAGGGTGCTGGTCAATTTTTGCAGTTTTTTTTTAATTACATCTTTTTTTTTTTAATGCAGTAAAATTCTCTATGTGGAGGAAACTAGCCTTGAACTTGTGCCAATCCTCCTGCCTCAGCATCCCAGGGCTGAGATTAAGGGAATGCACGAATCACCATGCCCAGTTTTCATTGCATTGTAGCATGCATGAGAGCTGTTCCACTCAAAAAGCTAGTTTAAAACTTACTTTATAAGTCGTTAAGTGACCCCCCCCCTTATCTGGAGCCTTTTGAATGGAGTTAGAATTCCATTCTCACCCCTGCTTTCCAATCAGCACAAAGCAAACAAGAGCCAGAGTGAGAAGAGAAACACCCTGCTGCTGTCTGCACTGTCAAAATTATGACTCATGCCTAACTCTGAGCCTGTCTTGGGAGTCAGCAGGAAGACAGGATTTGTGCTAGGGCTGACGCAGTTAATGAATGCAGTTTCAACATGGGTGACTTCACATCTGCCCTGAGTAAGCATATCCTGTCCTATCTGCTTTATTAACATTCATCTGTGGATCTTGAGTGCACGAAGATATTTCAGTCTAAAGTGCTTTAACACTTTTTAAATTAGAAAATATGTACATGGAGATGCTTCCTTCTGAACTTTAGCTCAGACTCCAGCAGCTGAGCAGACAAGACAGCTGCAGGAAAGTTACCTAACACACTTGCATGGATATGTTACCCTCATCTCTACCCACTCCTCTCCATTTGAGTCTGTTGGCTTTTAGTTTTTATTTTCCCATCTTGCCTCTGGGTTTACAGGCTCAGTTGGACAAACAGAATCTAATTTACACATAGATATGGAAGCACCATAAATTCCTTGTCTAAAGTCTACAGGAAAAAATGGTCATAAAGAAATCAAAGTTGACCTGTTGGTTGTGGCACATGCCTTAATCCCAGCACTCTGGGGGCAGAAGCAGTCAGGGCTCTGAATTCAAAGCCAGCCTACTCTACAGAGTGAGTTCCAGAATAGCCAGGGAGACAGTAAAACCCTGTCTTGAAAAAAGAAACAAAACAGAGAGAGAGAGAGAGAGAGAGAGAGAGAGAGAGAGAGAGAGAGAGA
>JANHMN010000005.1:114200138-114253525 GCA_030674055.1 Rhabdomys pumilio | reverse complement strand
TTTTTTTTTTTTTTTTTTTTTTTTTTTTTTTTTGGTTTTTCGAGACAAGGTTTCTCTGTGTAGCCCTGGCTGTCCTGGAACTCACTCTGTAGACCAGGCTGGCCTCGAACTCAGAAATCCGCCTGCCTCTGCCTCCCAAGTGCTGGGGTTATAAAGGCGTGCGCCACCACCGCCCAGCCTTGAGACAGCATCTTAACCCAGGCTGAATATGAACTAATCACCCAGGCAGGCCCTGAACTGTTAAGTCCCTTGCCTTAAGATCCTGAGTAGTCTCGAGTACAGGTCTGTGTTACCAGGCCTGGCCCACAAATCTTGACCGCTTGCCCTCATACCCAAAATAGAATTTAAAAATATTGAACATATACAATAATGCAGAAGAACCAAGTCTCTTGGATATGGTTAACGTAGTTGATAAGTGAACGTTAAAGCAGATGTAGGGGATAGGGGATGGTTTCCTGGGTAAAGTGCTTGCTGCATAAGCACCAGGACTGCGTGTGGGTCTCCAGCACCCACACGAGAAGCTGGATGTCGTGGCACTTGCCTGTAATCCCAGAGCTGGGTAGTTGTAACTGGGAAGGAAGCTCTGTAATCCAAGAGCTGGGAGTTACTGGCTAGCCAAGCCTAGATCATCGGTGAACTCCAGGTTCCAGAAATGATTCTGTTTTGGAAATAACAAACTAGAAGGGCTAGAGAGATGGCTCAGCCATTAAATGCATACTAGTCTGCATTTTGGTTTGATGCCTTCTGGCCCCTGAAGACATCTGCACTCGTGTGCATATGCCCCCTCTACACACATTCATATATACAATTAAATCCAACTATTACCAACCAAAGGGGACGCAACTGGGTGAGGCAAGCGAATGGAAACTACGCTGATTCGAGTCCCACCTTATAAAGGAATTGACACACAGAGTTCCCATTAGTCCTTTGATGCATAGTCATTGTTATGACGGTAGAAAAAAAAAAATACAAGTCTCCAAATTAGGTACTTGTGGAACTTAAAGGTGTAACTTCTGCTCAAGGAATCTGCTGAGCACTTCATAAAGTTTGTCAGCATCCCATTAGTAAATGGAAAGGAAGAATGGCAGTGTTTCAAAATTAACCTCAAGCTGTAGACTGTGGCTCTGCTTCATACCAAATATTGAATCAATAAGAAACACATTCATTAGTACCTGGGACGTAGAGGCAGAAGGATCCGGAGCCAGCCCTGGGTACCTGAAACCCTGTCTCAAAGGAAGAGGAGAACAATTTAGCTAAGCAAGACCAGTGCAAATGGCCGGGCGGTGGTGGCGCACGCCTTTAATCCCAGCACTTGGGAGGCAGAGACAGGAGGATTTCCGAGTTCGAGGCCAGCCTGGTCTACCGAGTGAGTTCTAGGACAGCCAGGACTACACAGAGAAACCCTGTCTTGAAAAACCAAAAAAAAAAAAAAAAAAAAGACCAGTGCAAATGACTGCTAACAAGCCTTAAGTGGCTTGGCCTTGATTGTTTTACCCAAATACAGTATAACTCAGGTTCAAGAGCCCAACTTTGGGAAATAGTTATCATAACCTGACCATAAAAATGTTATCAATTCACGAGTAAAGTTCTTATCATTATTTAGGCAATCAAATGGCTTTAGACCCCAAAAGGCTGTAGTTGAGAAGACATAACCATTCAACTTGGGAACGCAACTCAATGGGATAGGTCGTGTAGCACACAGGAGGCCCTGAGTTCCATCCACAGCATCCATCACACAAACAAAACACAGAAACGCAAAATTCTTCTAAGCCAGTACTGGACACTGGCAAAACTTTTATTGGCACTAAATGGAACAAATGTTTGTAAATACTCATTATCCCCTCCTCCCCTCCCCCAATAGCCCAATAAACAAAAATTATCTATAAAGTCACAACTGACTGGCCTACTTAACACATTTCACTGAATCAAGGAAAACGGATGATGAAAAATAGACACTATGATTATTTATCAGGGGAAACCACAGTAAAGGCTCACAGTTCAGCCCAAGACCCCCACAGTAAGCAAAATGAAAAGACTGGAACGTCTACTGGCGGTCAGTTGACAGTTTATCCACTAAAACACCAATTAGCTAATACTTTCTGCGCTACTGTTACAAAGATATGCAAAGCTTGTGTCCTTAAAGCTACATTGTTCCAAATACACGGGCAGTCTACTATTTACCCATCTTCCTTGGGAGGAGTGAACCAGCCTTTTTTCTCATGCATCTGCACAACGGAGTCATAGGACTGTTGGGCTGTTTCTAGATTATACTGATTCTTATCTGCTCCAAAGCGCACCCTGGCCTTGCCTTTGACTAAGGTGGCGTTGATCTGCATGATGACCGATTCAATGGAGTAGGCGCTGCTCCAGCCCTGCTTGGTGAGCAGTTCCATACACAACGCCCCTCCACCCAAGACATACCCTCCAGAGAGAATAGGCAACTCGACGCGAACAAATGGAGGATCAAACGGAAAGTTATCTTTGAAAGAGAAGTTAAGCAAAATATAGTCTATGCCTTCTTTTTCGTTCAAGAGCTGAAGGTCACCATACAAGGGACTATCAGGGTCAACCTTCCTCAGTTTAATGTGCCAGTCATATAAGCTGTCGTTGATCAGTTCCACGGAATAAGTCCCCGATTTGTAACTCTGCGATCTGTAGATCTCTCTGAGTTCTTTCATAAGTCTGTTTGAAGCATGCACTGAGCCAGACACGGCACCATTCAAATGCTCTTGCCGTTGGCTCTTCTTGATATTCTCTAATATTGCCAAATGCTCTTTCTCAAGCCCTTCATCCTCTGACTTTTTCTCACTACTAGTCTCTTCTTCCTCTTCTTCTTCTTCTTTCAGCTCATAATGATCCAAGTCTTCCAGCCCGTCAGCTGCATCTTCATCTTCATCTTCTGAAGGCACCTCTTCGATGGTAGCCTTCTGAGCAATGGGGACCGGCTGGTCCAGCATCTTCACATCCAGGTGCTCAGGCAGGTTATATAAGCTGCAGAGTTCACAGATCAGCCACTTGAGCTGCTGACGAAGCGAACTGTTGGGCTTCGAATCTTCCAGGCGTTCCAGGATCGATGTGAGATCTGGATCGTCAGAGTCCACGAACCATATCGGTGGCGAAGATGGGTAGGACTCGGTGATGGTGCAGTGCAGGGTGAGCGGCGGCGGCGAGGGCGGGCTGCCTGCGGGCGCCGGCGGCACCAGGAACTGACACTGCAGCTCATCCAGCTGCCAGCTCACGATGCGCAGCCGCTCGTGGTCCTTGTCGAAGATGGAAGCTAGGAACTCCAGCTCGGCCTTAAGCCCCGACGACATCCTTCCTCTCTGGTCCTCCGAGACGAGTGTGGAAGCGAAGCGGCCCCGCGAGACGCCTGCTGGGCTGCCACCGCCCCTGGGGCCGCCGGGCCGGGCTCCTGCGGCTCCGCCTCTGCCCGCCTCCGCGACCCGCAGAGCGTGGCCGCCGCAGTCATAAGTCTAAGCACTGTGTCGCACAATGATCTACAGGGCCTTTTCATCTTGCATAACGGAACCTTTTGTTCTTTTATTTTTTAAAAATTTTGTTTTGAAAAATAGTCTCGAATAGTGGGGGCTAGTCTTGAACTCCTTTTAGCCAAAGATGGCCTTGAACGCCTGACCCTCCGGCATCTGCTGCCCTCCTCAACCAGTGCAGATATCACAGCGCCACCACACCCAGTTTATGGCCTACTGGGAAATGGAAGCCAAAGCCACGTGCATTCTAGGCATGCATGTGACAGCCCCAAGCTGATTTTAAAAGAAATGTCAACTTCTGATCTTTCTACCCTCACCTCCTGGGTGGTGGGATTTCAGGAATGTACCACCACAGCTAATTTGTGCTGTGCTAAAGGCAAAAGCTAGACCCCAGGGCGCGGAGCACGCTAGGCAAGCATTCTACCACCTGAGTTACATCCCCAGTCCCCAGTCAGTTTTGTTCTCAGTTCATTTCAACAGTCATTTTAGCTGCTTCCATAGCGTGGCTATCTTGACTACTACTACAGTGAACATGGTTCACTGATTTCAGAGCTGAGAGATGGCTCAGCAAATAAGGATCACTTGATACTCGAGCATGAGGAGTTCAAATCTTCAGCACATGTATAAAAAGCTTGGCCTGGCCTAACGCATGCCTGTAATCCTGGTGCTGTACGAGAGGCAGAAGGGGAGGTTGTCTTGCCTTGCTTTGCACATACACACTGAATAGGGGAGGCAGAGAGGAGAGAGTGTGTCTGAGAGAGAGAGACAGAGAGAAAGACAGAGAGAGAGAGAGAGAGACAGAAACAGGAGACAAAGAGAGACACAGAGACAGAGGCACAAAGACACAGAGACAGAGAGAGACACAGACAGAGGCACAAAGAGAGAGACAAAGAGCAAGGAGAGAGAGAGAGCTGCTTTTGGTTCTTTTGAATAATAAGCAGAAGCAGGCTGGTGGAATCAAAAGGCTTTATGTTGGACATAGATTTTTAAGGAAACTTCTCAGCTACTTCCAGCTCAGCAAGGGCACTAGTTTCTCCACATCTTTCTCCACTGGTCATTTTCTTTTTCTTTTTGTTTTGTTTTTCGAGACAGAGTTTCTCTGTGTAGCCCTGGCTGTCCTGGAACTCACTCTGTAGATCAGGCTGGCCTGGAACTCAGAAATCCGTCTGCCTCTGCCTCCCAAGTGCTGGGATTAAAGGTGTGTGCCACCACCCCCCCCCCCCCCCGCCCTTGTTTTTTTTTTTTTTTTTTTTGCTTTTATTATTTACTTATTTATTTTTATCATGCCCCCTACGAGGTGTGACCAGATACCTTAGTGGTTTGCTCATAGTTTAGTGAAGATGAGCGGTTTCACAAGTCTCAACACTTCCTGTCTCTCATGAGAAATGCCTGTTGTCCTTTGTCCATTTCTAAATCAGGTTTTTGTTTTGTTTTGCTATTGAGTTGTTAGTAAAAGTTTTAATCTTTAGTTTTCTTTTCTGTGTGTGGTTATTTTGCCTGTATGTATGTACGTATGTATGTATGTATGTATGTATGTATGTATGTATGTACGTACGTACGTATGTATGTATGTATGTACGTACGTATATATGTATGTGTGTGTGCATCAAGTGCAGGCCAGAAGAAACTGTCAAATCCCCTAGGACTGGGGTTACAACAGCTGTGAACTACCATGTGGATGCTGGGAACTGAACCCAGGTCCTCTTAACTGCTGAGCCATCTCACCAGCCCAAGATATTAACCTTTGTTTGTGTGTTTGTTTGTTTTGTTTTGTTTTATGTTTTGAGACACAGTTTCTCTGTGTAGCCCTGGCTGTCCTGGAACTCACTCTGTAGACCAGATTGGCCTCTAACTTAGAAAGATCGGCCTGCCTCTGCTTCCTGAGTGCTCAGATTAAAGGCGTGTGCACCACCACCCAAGATAGTAATGCAAAATGATTGCATTATTTATTTATTTACTTATTTGGGAGGAGGGTCATGTGGGGAGGTCAGAAGACAACTTGGTGGTATCCTTTTTCTCCTTATACTATGTGTGTGGGGGTCTGTCAGGCCTGACAGCAAATGTCTTGCCAGTCTGGAATATAAATTTTTTTTTTTAAAATCATCTGTAAAGTTTGAAGCATTTTCTCAAATTCTACTGGCTGCTTTTTCATACTGTTGACTATTCTGACCAGGAATTTCTTAGTTTGATGTAATTTTCCATGTCTGGTTTTGGCTTTGTTGTTTGTGTTTTGGGGTTTGTAATGCAAGAAATCATTTTGCTAAGATTGCGGTTGTGAAGACTTTTCCACAATCATCTACGAGTGTTTACTATCTCCTGGCCATGCCTTCAACCTATTTTGAGTTGACATTTGCATATGATATAAGACAAATGTCAAATTTATTCTTTATGCCTGTTGTCTCTATGGCTGTGATAAAACACCACGACCAACCAGGACATCTGTGGATAGCCAGTTTCCCACACAGCATTTGATGAAGTAATTATCTTTCCCTAATCATGAAATTTTGGTACCCTTATCAAAGATCACGTGACCATATATGCCCATGCATATATTTATTTCTCTGTTCTTTCTGTTGCATTCTGCATGTATGTCTCTATGCTAATACCATATACTTCTGCTCACTGTAGCTTTTGAAATGGGGAAATATGAAGCATCTACCTGTGTTCTTCTTGTTCACTATTGTTTTTTAACGTTAGAGATCCTTTATAGTTGCACAGTAATTTTAATACTATCCTTTCTATCTGGGTGGGCAGTAGGATCTTTGTGGGGACTGCACTGAAGCTGAATTCTGCTTTGAGTAGTGTCGAGTAGCAAGATTTCTCTTCTCTTCTTTATTAACTTAATCCTTACAGAGGTTATTCTTTTTGATGCTGCCATAAATGAATAAACTGAACTTTTTGTTTGTTTTCTGCTCTTTGATTTGTGTGTTCATGTGGTGTTCACAAGTTAACATTCACCTGTTAGTGTGCATCAATGGTGATACCCTTCTCTACACACTCTCTGGGTTTGGTTTGGTTTTCATTTGTTTTGTTTGGTTTGGTCTTTGAGACAGCATTTCTCTGTGTAGCCCTGGCTGCCCTGGAACTCATTATGTAGACCAGGCTGGCCTCAGACTCACAGAGATCTGTCTGTCTCTGATTCAGGGTCTCTTAGGGAACCTGGATTATACCAGTTTTGCTAGACTGGCTGGGATCCAGGAAACTGCAGTCCACCTGTTCTGCAGCGACCTCTCCCAGCACTGGCGTTACAGAGCGTCACTACTGTGCCCACCTTTGTACATGGTGCTGGGGATCAAAATATGGGTTAATTTCTTGTTTGTTTTGTTGTTGATGCTTTTTTTTTTTTTTTTTTTATTTTTTTAGTTTTCTGAGACAGGGTTTCTCTGTGTAGCCCTGGCTGTCCTGGAACTCGCTCTGTAGACCAGGCTGGCCTCGAACTCAGAAATCTGCCTGCTTCTGCCTCCCAAGTGCTGGGATCAAAGGCGTGCACCACCACTGTCTGTCAGATCCTTATTCTTATACAGCATAGCACCTACATTACCAACTGAGCCATCTCCACAGCCCTGAAACTATTTCCTTAATTTCCTTTTAAATATTGCTCACTGGCATTGTATTGAAAGATAACTGATTTTTTTCCTTCCACACACACACAACAATAACAATAGCGCGCGCGCGCGCGCACACACACACACACACACACACACACACACACAAAACTAAGCAAGCAAGTAAACAAGCAAACAAGCAACCATTTTTCTATGCAGTGCAGACTGACACCAGAGTCCCAATCCTCCTGCCTCAGTTTTCTGAGTGTTGTGGTTGCAGGAGTATGAGCATGACAGCTCTGACATGTTAATGGTCACTAGATCCATTCATTGGTTCCAGCACTATGCAGATGCATGCATGTTTGTCTGCAAACTTGAGGGTTTTCTATGTCCAAGATAATATGATCTGTAGGCAGATGATTTAAATGTTTCCTTTCCGATTAGAATAGCGATTCTTTCATTCTTTTGCTTAATTGTTTTTACTGGGACTTTCAGTACTATGTGGTAGTGGTAAGTGGTAAAAGTGGTTGTCTGTGCTTTTGATCCTCCAGGCTCTTAGCATTGTTACCTGGTTGCTTGGCACAATTGGCTTTTATTATGTTGGGTCCTTTTTTTCTATTCCTTGTTTGTGTTCTTCTGAATGTTTAATTCTGTGAAATGATTTTTCCCAACCGCTTAAGAGGATCACGTGATTCTGGTTCTTTGTAGCTTTTGGACAGTATATGGCACTGACTGATGTTCATATATGAAACCAGTCAGTCTCTCATCCCATCAACAGATCTCACTGGGTCATGACAATCATCTTAGTGTGCTGCTAAATTATGTCATTAATAAGTTGCTGAGGGTATCTGCATGTATGTTTATCAAGAATATTGAGGGCTGGAGAGATGGCTCAGTAGTTAAGAACATTGACTGCTTTTCCAGAGGTCCTGAGTTCAATTCCCAGCAACTATATAGTGGCTCACAACCATCTGTAATGGGATCCAATGCCCTCTTCTGCTGTGTCTTAAGACAGCTGCAGTGCACTCATATAAATGAAATAAAGAAATAAATCTTAAAAAAAAAAAAAAAAGAAAGAAAAGAATACTGAGCTGGGCTTGGAAGGACAGCTCAGTGGCTAAGAGCCCTTCTTGCTTGTCTAGATGACCCAGGTTCAATTCCCAGCACCCACACTTGTAGCTGACAACTAGCCATCTGAAACTCCAATTCCAGAGAGATCAAACACCCTTTGCTGGCCTCTGCAGGCACCGGCATGCATATGCTACACAGTCAAAACATCCATACACAAAATAACAATAAATGCTGGGTGTGGTGGCACAGGCCTAAAATCCCAGCACCCAGGAGGCAGAGGCAGGTGAATCTCTGTGATTCAGCCTGGTCTACGAAGCAAGTATAGGACAGCCAGGGCTCCGTTGCACAGAGAAACCCTGTCGCAAAACCTAAATAACTAAATGCATAAATAAATATCTATTTAAAAAAACATTTTAAATAACCTAGTGCTGTGCCCCCACCCTCTGTGTCATTCACAGCTTTGGTGTGAAGACAGTGTTCACAAAGTGAACTGAGACCGTAAGTGACCCTGACTCTTCCGTGTACTGGAAAAGTCTGGAAAGACTGACACTAATTTAAAAAAAAAATGTTGTTTAGGAGAATTCACCAACGAAACCGTGGCTCCTAAAGTTTCCTCCTCCCATTCTCTCCTTGCCCCTCCTCCTCCTCCTCATCTGTATCCTCCTCTTCCCCTGCTCCCACCCTCTTCTTCTTGCCCCTCCCCTTACCGCTCCTCTCCCTCCCTCTTTTCTCCTCCCCTTCTCCTCCTTCCTCTTCTTCCTCCCCTTCCTTGTCCACTGTACTCCTCTAAATGAACCTATGACTTTGCACAAGCTACCACTGAGAATACACTCTTGCCCTTCACCGCCCACCCCTGCTTTTCTCTGTTCAAGTTTTGATTGCTGGTTCAGCCTCTCTAAGAGTTATGGGACTGCTCCGGGATTTTCTTTCTCCAACTCCAATCCAGCTGGTAGCCTATAACCTTCTAGGACTTTAGCTATTTCTTTTAGCTCATCCAGTTGCTGTGACACATGTCGCCTATGACCATCTTTCACTTCTGTGGTATCAGTTGTCTTCTCTCTTCTCCTTCCTCTTTGTCTTTCTCCTCCTCCTCCTCCTCCTCCTTTTTCTCCTCCTCTTCTTGGTGTGACTAAAAGCTTGTCAATTTTGCTAATCATTTTAAGAAACACAGTTCTTAGTTTTATTGCTTTTAATTGTGTATAGTCACACGTTTCTGTCTAAGGGTGTGTGCACACAAATGCAGGTGCCTATAGAAGCCAGAAGAAAATGTAGTAGGCAGCTGTGAGCTGCCTGATGTGAAGCTGGGAACTGAACTCTGATCCTCTGGGAGAGCAGTATGCATCCTTTTAAAAAGGATTTAATTGTATTATTATTATTATTATTATTATTATTATTATTATTATTATTATTATTAGTTTTGTTTTTCTAGACAGGGTTTCTCTGTGTAGCCCTGGCTGTCCTGGAACTCACTCTGTAGACTAGGCTGGTCTCGAACTCAGAAATCTGCCTGCCTCTGCCTCCCAAGTGCTGGGATTAAAGGCATGCGCCACCACCGCCCGGCTAATTATATTATTTTAAATTATGAATACCTGTGTACATGAGCAAGTAGTGTGGAGTGTGCAGAGGCCAGAGGCATCAGATTTCCTAGAACGGTAGTTACAGAGACTTGTAAACTACCCCACAAGGATGCTGGGATCTGAACTCTAGTCATCTTGCAAAAGCTGTATGCATTCTTTTTGTAACTTTTTTTTTAATTTTATGTATTCACCATTGCTCTCTTCAGACACACCAGAAGAGGGCATCAGGTCCCATTACAGATAGTTGTGAGCCACCATGTAGTTGCTGGGAATTGAACTCAGGATCTCTGGAAGAGCAGTCAGTGCTCCTAACTACTGAGCCATCTCTCCAGCCTGCAGTATTCCTTCTTAACTGCCGGACTATCATTCAGTCCCCAGTGTGCACTCTTAACCACTGAGCTCTCTCCAGCCCCCGTCTTATTGTTCTTATTTTTAACTATACTTTATTCAGTTTATTTCTCCTCAAATATCATTTTGACTTTCTGTTTGGGGGGTTACGTTTTTTTTCCTAGTTTGTTGTTGTTTGAAATAGCTTTTTTTTCTATGTAGTATAAGATAGCCTTGAATCTTACTACCCAAAATATGGACAGTTGCCACCATACCCAACGTTCCCCCAAGTCTCTTTAAAAGATTTTTTTAAATTATATTTATTTTATCTAATGAGGCTGTCCCATATGGGGAAGAAGTATGTGGATAGATCTCTCCAAATGGGTAAAGGATGTGAAGATATTTGTGTCCCATGTCAATGCTCACCAAAAGGTGACTTCAGCTGGAGAGGAGTTCAATACTCAAGTGGATAGGATGACCTGTTCTGCGGACAGTCAGTCTCTTTCCCCAGCCATCCCTGTCATTGCTCAATGGGCACATGAACAAAGTGACCATGGTGGCCAAGATGTAGGCTATGCTTGGGCTCAACAACACAGACTTCCACTCACTAAGCTGATCTGGTTACAGCTGCTACTGAGTACCAGATCTGCCAACAGCAGAGACCAACATTGAGCCACAGATATGGCACCATTCTTTAAGGTGACCAGCCAGTAACCTGGTGGCGGGTTGACTATATTGGACCACTTCCTCCTTGGAAAGGACAACGTTTTGTCCTTACTGGAGTACTTATTCTGGGTATGGATTTGCCTTTCCTGCATGCTTCTGCAAAAACCACCATCCGTGGACTCACAGAATGCCTTATCCATCATCATGGCATTCCACACAGTATTGCTTCTGACCAAGGAACTCATTTCATAGCCAGAGAAGTTTGAGAGTGGCCCACAATCATGAAATTCACTGGTTTTACCATGTTCCCCATCATCCTGAAGCAGCTGGTCTGATAGAAAAATGGAATGGCCTTTTGAAGACACAGTTACAGCACCAATTAGGTGGCAGCATGGAGGGCTGGGTCAGGGTTCTTCAGAAGGCATTATATGCTTTGAATCAGCGTCTGATATATGGTACAGTTTCTCACATAGCCAGGATCCATGGGTCCAGGAATCAAGGGTGGAAAAGGGAATAGTTCCACTCACTATCACTCCTAGTGACCCTCTAGGAAAATTTTTGCTTTCTGTCCCCACAAGTTTAGGTTCTGCTGGCCTAGAAGTTTTGGTTCCAGAGGGGGGAGTGCTGCTACCAGGAGCCACAACAAACATCCCATTGAACTGGAAGCTCAGGCTCCCCCTGGTCATTTCGGGCTTCTATGCCCTTAAACCAACAGGGTAAGAGAAGAATAAGTGTTAGGAGGGTGATAGATCCAAATTATCATGGGGAAATTGGACTGCCTCTCCACAATGGAGGTAAACAGGATTATGTCTGGATCGCAGGAGATGGCTAAGGGTGTCTCTTAGTACTACCACGTCCTGTGATTAAAGTCAATGGGAAACTACAACAGCCTAATCCAAGCAGGATGACAAAGGACACAGAGCTATCAGGAATGAAGGGATGGGTCACTCCTCCAGGAAAAGGGCCAAGACCTGCTGAGGTACTTGCAAAGGATGGAGGAAATAGTGGTAGAGGAAGGTAGTTATAAATACTAGCTAAGACCACGTAACCAGTTGCAAAAACTAGGATTATAAAGTAACATGAATGCTTCTGTTTTATTCTGTTAAGAATACATTTGCCTTTCTGCCGATTTCTTTAACATCAGTTGATATTTAAGTTGAGATACTAAAAGAATGTTCTCAAGGGATATTGCCCCACTGTAAATTTACAAATGCATTTGTGATTATACGAGGAATAGTTATATCATGTTAGGCTCATTCATGACCTTGTCATTGTTTCATGTGGACATGAGATATTATTTGTGTCAAGTTGACAAGGGGTGGATTGTAGTGACTTATTCCTGGTTGTCAAACTTGACTATATCTGGAATGAACTACAATCCAGAATTGGAAGGCTCACCTGTGATCCGGATCTTGAGGCTGGGAGATACAAGTTTCTGACCTGGATCTTGGCATGGAGATCTTAAGGCATAGTGCCTATGAATCCCAGGAGATGGAGGCAAGGAGATCTCTGAGTGCAAAGTCATCTGGGACAAAGCAAGTCCCAGATCCAGGCGTGTTGGTACACACCTTTAATCTGGGTCACACCCTCTGCTGGAGACCTACATAAAGACACTGAAGAAGGAAGCCTCACTCTTTGTCGGCTGCTTGCCTTGTGGCGCTGAGCAACTGCTAGATCCTTGGACTTCCATTCACAGCTGACCATTGTTGGGGAGTTGGACTACAGACTGTGAGTCATCAACAAATTCCCTTACTGTATAGAGACCACCCAGAAGTTCTGTGACTCTAGAGAACCCTGACTAATACAGAAGTATTTGTGACACACTAAATGTATGGAAGTCAAGACAAGCTTCAGAAGTTAGTTCTTGTTTCCATATGGATCTCAGAGAATCTAACCTGGGCCATGAGGTTTGGTGGCAAGATTACTTATGGTCCCATCTAGGAAGTTCTATGGTTTCTTCGGCAGTAGAGTTAGATTGTTTAGGTCTTTCCTTTTAAAAATTTTTGTATTTTCAAATCTTTAGTTATATGTCTATGTATGTGTCTCTGTGTAGGTATACACACCCACACCTGCAGTACCCGAAGAAGCTAGAGTGTTAGATCCCTTAGAGATAGAGCTAAGGTCAGTTGTGGGCCTCTGAACATGCAAACTGATAATCAAACTGGGATCTTTTGGAAGGGCTGAACTATCTATCCAGTCCTGTTGGTGGGTCTTTCCCTTTTTAACATATATATATATATATATATATATATATATATATACATTATGTATCGCTAACTGGCTAAATGCCTAAACACTCCCTCTAGAACTACTTTTGCTGAATCCCATATATTTTGGTATACTGCATTTCTCTCCCTCTGCCCCTCCTTCTATCAGGGAAGGATTTCAGCCTTCTTCACTTGGTTGGACCTCTTCTGACACACATGAGCTGTCCTAGAGAATGTGGGCTTGAGAAGCGCTTGTGTCTTGTTGCTGTGGAGTGCTTGTTCTACTGTTACCCTGTCGGTAGCAATTTTTCTTTTTTAGTTCTTTGAATGCCATGTGCTCACAGAGTCCAGAAGATGCCATATCCCCTGCAGCTGGAATTACAGGCAGCTCACAGCTGTCCAAGGACACGGATGCTGGGAATCAAACTCGGGGCCTTTGGAGAGCCATACATATTTATAAGCCTTGAGTCATTTATCCAGCCTAGCTACAAGAGTCTGTGTGGATACTTGATGCTGTCTGCATATATAACTAGGTTTGTTCTATCTTCCCAGTGAACTGTCCCTTGTGTCTCATGTTGATAGTCTTTTTCCAGCCCAAGTATGGCTACCCTGCTTACCCTGCTAGTCATTTGCTTCCAGCCTTCCTGCTGCCTTCTGGAGTAAGCCACAGGGCTCTAGCTCTCCCCCCAGCCCTCAGCACCTGGTGTTTGTTCAATTCTGTCATTGCTCTAAGGCAGAGAACAAGGAAACTAGGTCCGTAAAAAACAGAGATGTTGAGGTCGGTTCCCCTTTACCTACAGACTGAGAACCTGTCCCCTGTACACAGGCTCCAGCACCCGGCTGCCCCAGGCATCAGACCTGTCCAGAGCCTGAGACTGACGCCACAGAAATCAGTCCCTCAGGAAGCCCCCAGGAAACACTGATGCCGACCTGTTGACCTGTTCATCTGCCTCCTCCCTATCCCCAGGATAAGCCTCAGAGCATTGTGGGCCTTTCTGCTATCTCAGGGGAGGGTTCCCACGAAGCAGCTGCAGTCTGACTAGCTCTTTCTCCTTCCAAGTGACCCGTGGCATCTGAAGCATGCCAGCATGTCAGCACTCTTGCGACTGGCAAGACAGAAGCCAGTCCCTCAGGTAGCCTCTGACCTCAGAAAGTCAATGTTTGTTATCCAGTCCAGTCTGGCCCTGTCTTTCCCTTTCCAGGGAGCTGCCAGGGTACTGAGAATTACATCCCTCTCCTTAGGGTGGGTCTGTGCTGATGAGAGAAAGGTGCCAGCACTTTCCAATGAAGCTCTCGTCCCTCCTGGGATTTGGGAGCCACCTGGCTGGTTTCTGCATTCCCACAAACAGAATTGGCCCACACGCTGTGTCTGGGGGGTAGGGGAGGAGGCAAAATGGTCTCTGGCTTCTTAATCCACCATGTTGCTAACATCACCGTGACTCAGCACTTTAAAAAAAGGTTTTCATGTAGTATTTCTACAAAATAGTGGGTTTCATCAGCATCAAGTATTCCTACTTTGTATCTGTCTCCTCCGTATCTTCTCTCAGCCTCTTCTGCTCTCCCTCCCATCCTGCCTGTGGCCTAAATACTCCCTTGTTTTGTTTCATGTGTTGTTTTGTGATTTTAAATCTAGGATTCACATGTGAGACAAAGAACAACATAGTCTTTTTTCTAATTCTGGCTCCTTTTGCTTAATATTATTGTCTCTAGATGCGTCCATTTTTCTGCAAATGACATCGTTTCATTCTTCTTTATGCTGATAAAAAAAACTCCATTGTAGGAGCTGGTAGGGTGACTCAGTGGTTAGACACTTGCTCTTTCAGAGGACATGGGTTTGGTTCCCACCACCCACCCACATGACAACTTGGAATTGTCTGTAACTCTGAGGTACCAATGGACCTTTTCTGGGGCAGAAAAAAAAAAAAAAAACACGTATGCACATATAATAAATAAACCTTTGGAAGAAATTTTTTTTAAAAAAAAGACCTTTGTCGTATATGAACCATGTTTTTCTTTACTCGTTCATCTGTCAATAAGTGCTGAGGCTGATCCTATGATTTGGCTATTGTGAATGATGTCACAACGAGCAAGGGTGTGCAGAGATCTCTAGAGTAAGCTGGCTTACATTGCTCTGAGTAGATTCCCAGAAGTGGCATAACGGGATCAAATATTAGTTCTGTCTTTACTAGTTTTTAAGGTGCCTCTGGTGATTTCTACAATGGCTCCACTAGTGTACACCCCACCAGCAGTGGCTCAGGGTTCCTCCCACCTCCTACCTTTTGCCCACACTCTTTCTTGTTTTCTTGTTTCACTTCTTGATGTCAAGGGGGTGAGATGGACTCCTAGCTCCTAGATAGTTTTATTCCGAGTTTCTTTTATTCCTTTACAGTTTAGGTTTTGGGTTGTTTGTTTTTCTTAAGCTGAGGTCTTGCTCTTCCAAGGCTGTGCTCTGAGGCGGGTCCTACGGGTGTTGCAACTCTCTGTCTTTTATCTCACAGGCATTTCCTCCTGATAACCCTCTTTCCTCCTGACTATTAGCATCTGAGGGGTCTTGAGAACCTAATCAGCTCCCAGGCTGGGATCAAAGGCCCTGGCTTTGCCTCTTAAGTCTTAATTTTAGGCCAATGTTAACCATGTGAGGAACACTCTCCGGAAAACATCCAAATGTTTTCTCACCAGCCCATCCTCCACCACCACCAAGTTCCTTGTGACAAACTGGGGCCTGCCTAAGAGACCTCCTCTTCCATCTTTCTGCATTTATCAGGCTCCCTTGCGCTAGGGTGGATATCAAAGAAAATATGTTTTTTTTTCTTTTCTTTCTTTTTTTTTTTTTTTTTTTTTTTTTTTTTTGGTTTTTTTGAGACAGGGTTTCTCTGTGTAGCCCTAGCTATCCTGGACTCACTAGGTAGACCAGGCTGGCCTGGAACTCAGAAATTCGCCTGCCTCTGCCTCCCAAGTGCTGGGATTAAAGGCGTGTGCCATCACCGCCCAGCGGTATGTTTTTCTTCTCTTGATATCTATAGCACTCGGAAAGATTGGAAAGAACGTAAAATGGTAAGGTGGGGGTGGAGGCGACTCAGTAGGTAAGATGTTTGCTTTGCAAGCATGACTGAATCTCTATCAGAGACATAAAAGCCGAATGTGGTGACATGGGCCTGTACTCTCTCTGCGGAGGCTCAGATAGAAAACTGAGCTGTGGATTGACAAATGAGGCAGAGATGGGAAGATGCTTGAGTCTTGCTGGCCAGGCAGTCTAGCCAAATCAGTGAGCCCCACCCAAATTCAGTGAGAGACCCTATCTCAAACAATAGTGTGGACAAACTTTGAGGAAGCTATCTATACTTGACCTCTGACCCTCATACACATGTGTGCATGCTTCTGCACACACACACACACACACACCCCGTGGTGGCCCAAATGACAATGTCCCCATAAGCTCATAGTTTGACTATTTGGTCACTAGTTGGTGGAACTAATTGGAAATAATTAGGAGGTAATGTGACCTTGCTGGAGGAGGTTTGTTACTGGGACTGAGTTCTGAGATTTCAAAAGCCATGCCTAGCTGGGAGTGGTGGCACATCCCTTTAATCCCAGCACTCAGGAGGCAAAGGCAGGTGGATCTCTGAGTTCCACATTAGCCTGATCTATGTAGTGAGTTCCAGGATAGCCAGGGCTATGTGGCGAGATTCCTTCTCAAAACAGCAACAACAAAACAAAAGCCCATGCCATCCCAGTTAGCTCTCTTTGCTTCATGTGTGTGTAACTGCCCCAACGCCATGACTGTTTGCCTGCTGCCATGTTCCTCGCCATGATGGTCATGGATTCTAACTCTCTAAAACTATAAGCAAGCCACCAATTAAAAGTTTTCTTTTAGCCGGCGGTGGTGGCCCACGCCTTTAATCCCAGCACCTGGGAGGCAGAGGCAGGCAGATTTCTGAGTTCAAGGCCAGCCTGGTCTACAGAGTGAGTTCCAGGACAGCCAGGGCTACACAGAGAAACCCTGTCTCGAAAAACCAAAAAAAAAAAAAAGTTTTCTTTTATCAGTTGCCTTGATCATAGTGTCTGATCACAGCAATAAAAAAGTAACTAAGAGACACATACAGAATCTAGGATGGACTTTGAATTTTTTCCCCTCAGTATCAACTAGTTGTTGTTGTTGGTGGTGGTGGTGGTGGGGTGTGTGTGTGTGTGTGTGTGTGTGTGTGTGTGTGTGTGTGTGTGTGTTGGGGATGGAACAGACCCTGCACAGGATAAGCTCAGTCGCTGGGCTACATTTGCAGCCTCTCATCAGCTAATGTTCAAAAATGGCCTCTGAAGAGCTGGGGGAGATGGCTCAGCCGTTAAGAGTATTTTATTGCTCTTGGAGAAGACTTGAGTTCTGATCCCAGTACCCGCCTGGCAGCTCACAAGCAATGTAATTCCATTTTCAGAGGATCTAACGCCCTCTTCTGGCCTCTAAGGATACTGCATGCATGCAGTGCACTTACAGGCACGCACATTGATAAAAGGAAAAGAAGGAAGCTATTTTTTTAATGGACTGAGGGAGACTAGGCACAGAGCCATGTCCTTGGATGACAAAGAAAAACAATATCACATTATTTTTCAAGGCTTGCCTGGGAAGTCTTTAATTGGATGAAGAGGGATTAGAGTTATTCTTCGTCACTGCCACCATCTGGAGGTAACACTAGAATGTTCATTACCACAGGGCCCTGTTAACATAAGTACCTGAGCTTCTGAGGCCTCTGTGTGTGTATGATAGGCTCACCAGAGGGAAACCCAACTCCCAGCAGCACCCCCCCACCCCATATGCTGAGCCTTATTGTTCTGAAGTGGCATTGATTCTGGGAATTGAAAATACGTCTTATCCCGAGAATGACTTGTAACCGTCTGATCTAACTCATGCTGGAGTCTTAGTGAGGCTCAAAAGGGCTTCGTTGGCAATGCCATCCGAGAAGCAATGATATTACAGAAGGGCTTTATTTGAGGCTTGTCCAATGATCCTCCATCTGTCTGCAGATCTGTGCCTCTCACTACCTCACTGTTCCTCCCTCTGTAGCATCCCTGCAGTAATGGACGGCAGCCTGATACGGGATATTAGCCAGCCTAAACTCTACCCCCAAACGGTGGGTATCCTTGCCTTGATTTTGCCCTCCTTTACCTTTGCCAGTGCAATTGCAATTTTCAGGAGCCGCAGATTTGTTTTTGCCACGCTGTAGATGAAATCTAAGGCTTTCCGCCAGAATCCTACCACGGAACTACATCCGTAGCCTCATGATCTACTTTAAGGTGAGATATACATTACCAAGGGTTTGAGTGGTTCACAATTTCCTTTTAGCATTTTACTTAAAAACTTGCCAGGATGAGGTACCAAGATGTCTCAGCAAGTAAAAAGCTTGCCACCCGCACACCTTTAATCCCAGCACTTGGGAGGCAGAGGCAGGCGGATTTCTGAGTTCGAGGCCAGCCTGGTCTACAGAGTGAGTTCCAGGACAGCCAGGGCTACACAGAGAAACCCTGTCTCGAAAAACCAAAAACCAAAAACCAAAAAAAAAAAAAAAAAAAAAAAAAGCTTGCTACCAATCCTGATGATCTGAGTTTGATCCCAGTAAAGCTGGAAGGAGAGAACAGACTCCTGCAGTTTTGTCTGCTGACCTGTATACATATGCTCTGTTATGTGGGTCCCCACATACTCAAAACCAAACGGAACCAACCTTCTAAATACATAAATAAGCAGGATAAATTAAAATAAAAACTCCTGGGCGTGGTGGTGTGTACACCCGCAATCCCAGTACTCAGAAGACGAGTCAGGAATATCAGGAGTTCAGGACTAGTCTTGGCTTTAGGGAGGCCACCCTGGGCTACTTGAGATCTTGTCACAAAAAGGAAGCCAAAACCAACCAACCAACCAACCAACAAACAAAACCCCAAAAACCCCAATGATCATGCAGTAAAATGGATTCTTTGTTGTAAAATCACACACATCTTAGACTCTATTTACTACCAGTACAATAAGGACATTACGTTAACAGCTCCATTACAGCATCACAGTCACCCATGACCAACACCACTGACCGGTTCCTGACAGTGAAGTTTTAAGACAAAAGAGGAATCACACAGGTGATCCCCTTCCAAGACTGGCTTCTTGCCCTCAGTGTAATGGTTTTGAGGTTCACATTTGAGTAAAACCCTGTCCTTGTAGGCCAGTGATGCTCTCCACTGAGCTTTCCTCTCCTCCTCTCTTAGGCAATTAAAAAAAAATGTCACAAGCATTTCTTAGCCTGTGGGCCCTTCCAGAGCAGATTCTGAGTCTGATTTGGCTTGCCCTCTTACTTAAGATGGCTCTTGCTCTCGGGTAAACACCCGAAGGTGGAATTATTAAGACGTCTGTGTACGTCAGAGGCAGCTGTGGCCTGGCTTTGTGTCCCTCCCAGCAGTGCCTGAAGGCTCCAGCAGTCTGCCGTTGAGAGCATCTGGTCTTGCCAGCAGCCCGTAGCAATTCCAATGGGCGCGTTTTATCATCCACTCCTCCATTACCTCATGCAGGTGAGCGCCTTCCCACAGCTGTGCTGGCTCTGTCTCTTCCGGGGTGAAGGTCCAGTTCTCTCTTCTAATTGTTTTTTATTTTTCACCGTAGTTTCAAGCATTCCTTCCACGTTCTAGATAGGAATTCTTTATCAAATGTGGGCTTTGCAATTATCTTCCCCAGTTAAAACTTGCCCTTTTAGCTTCTCCACAGGCTCTTTCACTGAGAAAAATACATTTTCACAAACTGAAACTTGTATTTCTCCTTTCACAGGCTGTGCTTTTGACATCAACTCTATGAATTATTTCTATAGCTCTGAATTTGAAGATTGTCTCCTACCCCTTTTCTCTCTTGTAAATGTCCCATAGTTCTGTTTTATATTGAAATCTCTGTTCTTTCTGAGTTGATTTCTATGTGAGATGACAAGTTTAAGTTGCCTCCTCTCCTTCCCCTGATTTCCAAAGGCTCCAGCTTCCTGTTGAAAAGGCATTTTTTTTCCTCAACTGAATTGCTTTCACACCTTTGTAAAAAATCAGTTGTCCACATCTGCACTACTCCGTTTCTGGCTTCTCTATTTTGTTCCATTGGTTTCTGTGACTATTGGTCTAAGTAGCTGCCTCTGCAGAATGCCAAGCAACTTCCATGATTATAATAACTCCATAGTAAGCCTTGTGTGCTTGTGTGTGTATAGTGTATGCGTGCATATGTGTTTGTGTATACATGTGGTATGTGTGTGTGCTATGTATGTATGCGTGTGTGGTGTGTGTGTGGTATGTGCATGTGTGTATGTGTGGGTGGTATGTATTTATGCATGTGTAGTGTGTGGTGTGATGTGTGTGTGTGGTGTATATGTGTATATGTATGGGGTGTATGTATGTATGTGTGTGTATATGTGTATATGTGTGGTGTATGTGTGTGTGTATGGGGTATGTGTATGTATGTGTGTGGTATGTGTATATATATATTGTGTGTGGTGTGTGTGTGTGGTGTGTGTGTATGTGTGTATATGTGTGTATGTGTGGTATGTATGTATGTGTGTATATGTGTGGTGTGTGGTATGTAGAGCTATTGTGTGTGTGCGTGTGCGTGTGCGTGTGCGTGTGTGTGTGTGTGTGTGTGTGTGTGTGTGTGTGCGCGTGTGTGCGTGCGTGCGAGCTCGCAGACAAGAGGCTGACATGCAATATCACTCTCAGTCACCACCCCTCACAATTTTTGGGACAGGGTTTCTCACTGAACATGGGCTTCACCAATTTGTCTAGGCTAGCTGCTCAGCAAGTCCAAGAGACCTGCTTGCCTTCCCAGTGTTGGGATGACAGACACATGTTGCAGTAGCAACTGGCTTCTTAGGTGATGGCAGGCTTTGAACTCAGATCTTCGTGCTTGCACCTTACTGACTGAACTATTTCTCCAGCCCCTGGTAAGTCATAGAAAAAGGAATTGAAGATGCCGCAGACTTTGTTGTTCTTTAAATTGTTTCACTTACGGTAGTGACTGCCTTCCCAGTTTAAATTTAACTTGTCTACAAAACAATTCTGACAAGTTTTTGACATCTATGGGTCATTTGGAGGCAGTTGCCCCATTTCTATTTTTACTCTTCCAATTTATATTTGCATTTCTTTACCTGTTTGTCCTGTACTCTCAGTTTCTAAATAGTTTTAGTGTCTAGAACCTATAAATGTGTTATTAGGTTTTTGTCTAGTGATTTCAATTATAGAGCTAAGTTTTGGCTTCTTTGAAACCTGGTGGCATATGCCTTTAACCCCAGCACTCCAGAGGCTGAGGTGGAGAGAGTTCTGTGAGTTCGAGGCCAGTCTGGTGTACAGAATGAGTTTCAGGACAGCTACTGAGACCCTGTCTCAAAAAATTACAAGAAAAGAAAAAAGTCAAATCGCACCTAAGAAGTCACCTTGCAAACTGTTGCAATAAGGGTTGGCCTTGACTAAATCCCCTTATTTGAGCATTCTATTATTTATTGTTTTAATTTTTGAAAGTTTCCTTTATTTTTATTTTACATAAATGGGTATATATATATATATATATATATATATATATATATTTGCATGGAAGGAAAGAATTGACTCTATAAAGTTGTTTCTTGGGAGTACTTTAGGGATTAAAAAATCATTCTGCTAGAAACATTGTGAGCCAGTCAAATCACTTATAAGCAGGAAGAAAACAATTTTCTGGCTTCCAGTCTCCCTCCTTACCAGCATGCAACACTCAAGATGGAAGAACCACGCCTGTGGAACCTTCAGCACAGAGGCACAGCAGAGTGCCTCATTGCTCCAAAAAGCCTTCATTGAAGATACAAGTGCCCGGAATAAAAGTCAGTGGTTAAAAGGGTTTGCCTGTCATGTAAGCCTGACGATCTGAGTTCGAATCCCTGGAACCCAAGTAAAGGCCAGGTGTGAAAACTGGCGCAGCACTCTCACAGCAAGACAGGAGTAGAGGCAGGAGAAATAGCTGTCCTCCCCACCAGAAATTCATGGAGCAGCTAGCCTAGAGGGTGCAGGGCAGCAGCAATCCGAGAGAGATTACCCTCAAACAAAGGGTAATACAAGAACTCACCCCCAAGGTGGGCCTCTGATGGCCACAGGAGCATATGTGTAGTCTAACACATAGTACATGTACATTCACACACAAATGAATTGATTGATCAAATAAAAAACAACTAGGACTTGGGGCTGGGGAGATGGCTCAGTGGTTAAGAACACTGGTTGTTCTCTCAGAGGACCCAAGTTCAATTCCCAGCCCCCACATGGCAATTCAACAATTGTAACTCTAGTCCAAGAGGATCAGACATCTCTTCTGACATCTGAGGGCACTACATGTACACAGTACCCAGACACACACACAGACAAACATATATATACACACACAAAAAAAATAAAAAATTAAAATTAAAGTTTAAAAAATGCCTACGAGGCCTGGAAAGATGGCTCAGAGATTGAGAGCACTGACTGCTTTTTGAGAGGTCTTGAGTTCAATTCCTTGCAACTACATGGTAGCTCACAACCTTCTATCATGAGATCTGGCGCCCTCTTCTGGTCCGCAGGCATACATGCAGGCAGAACACTACATAATAAATAAATCTTTGATTGGTCAATGGTCTCTTAAAGCCAGACTCTCATAGACATGTTATATACACTGTGACAATAGAGAGAAATATCAACAAACATGATGTAGCCAACTAAATCCTGAAGACTCTGGGGATAGAAACCCGTGGAGGCGGGTATAAACATCCAGTATCCTCTGAGAATTATTTAAAACCTCGCAGTCAGGAATGGAGACAGAAGTATTTTTCTCTGTAGGAATTAATGACTGGCTTTAACACATTTGCTATGTAGAGACACACTTTGTTCTTGTCAGAGTAGTTTAAAGCAAACCCCAGACCATGTTGTGGCATCCAAAAAATGCTTCTATAAAGTCATGGAAGTTGCTCTAAATTCCATCCATGCTCAACTGTATCTTCAAAAACGAGTAACTGGGCTCTGTAGCTCTGTGGTCCAGTGTTTGACTAGCCTGTGCAAGGTCTTGGGTTAAATCCCCAGTTCTAGAAACAATAGAAGTCTCTTTCTCCCTTTTCTCCCTCTTTTCTTCCTTCTCTCTTTTTTTTTTCTTTTTCGTTGGTTGGGCTGGAACTCAAACTTAAGGCCCAATGCCTGCTAGGCAAGCATTTTGTCACTGAATTCCATTCCCAGCACCAATAATTCCATAGCATCATCTCACTTTAATCTGTATCCAAAGGTCCTTAACGGTAACAAAGATACACTTAAGACCTAATCAAGGACCCTCCACTGTACTTACTTACTTATCGCTCAGAAGTTTGTGTTATTCAGCCTTCTGTCCCCTTCTGTACTCTTGACTTATTGAAAATGCTGGCTGCTGCCTTACACTGGCGGATTGCTTCTGCAGGCGCTCACTCTGCTCATTTGCTCTTTCCTCTTTTTTTTTTTTTTAAAGAGTGATGCTATTTTTATTTGTATTTTTCCTTTTTTTTTAAGATTTATTTATTTTTATGTATACGAGTACACTGTAGCTGTCTTCAGCCACACCAGACGAGGGCATCAGACCTCATTATAGATGGTTGTGAGCCACCATGTGGTTGCTGGGAATCGAACTCAGGACCTCTGGAAGAGCAGTCAGTGCTCTTAACCACTGAGCCATCTCTCCAGCCCTTGCTCTTTCCTCTTAGACACAGAAACTTCTTGAGGTTTGTTACAGGTGGCACTATTTAACATGTATTAACTATGTACTTCAGGTCACACCACAGCAAGAGATGGATAGTGTGTGTTACCTCATCTTTACAAAGGCTGAAATCCTACAGGGGGCAGGGACCTGGTTCATCTATTAGAAAATTTCCAGGCCTGATTTTACTTAATGCTTTCTTTATTAATTTGTGTCCACTAATGACCATTGTTGAAATCCACTACTTTCATCTTTTGTTTTTTTATATATATTTATTTATTTTTATTTTATGTGCATTGATGTTTTGCCTGCCTGTGTGTGTCTATGTGAAGGTGTTGTACCCCCTGAAACTGGAGTTACAGAAAGCTGTGAGCCACCATGTGGGTGCTGGGAATTAAACTGGGGTCCTCTGGAAGAGCAGCAACTGCTCTTAACTGCAGAGCTGTCTCTCCAGCTCCGAATGTTTTGTTTTCATAAAGGGTCCTGTACAGACTTTTCTCTGTACAGGTCAGACTGGCCTAGGATTCATGATCCTACTGCCTCTGCCTCCTAAGTGCTGGGATTGCAGGTGCTGGCTAGTATGAGAAAGTCCCTGGGTTCATTTGTTCTGCATGCACATGAATTACTGACAAATGAAACAATACAAGGCCTGGCATTTGCTGAGAAATGGTGAAGACAGGTAAGCGGGGGAACTGGTGACTCTACACACTGGCTATTAAAACTCATATGGCTGGGCGGTGGTGGCGCACGCCTTTAATCCCACCACTTGGGAGACAGAGGCAGGCGGATTTCTGAGTTCGAGGCCAGTCTGGTCTACAGAGTGAGTTCCAGGACAGCCAGGACTACACAGAGAAACTCTGTCTTGTATGTTTGTGTCTGTGGGAGTGTGTGCACCGAGTGTGTCCTCTCCGGGGCTGCTGTCCTCAGATGACACAGGAGCTGCAGTTTTAGGCAGCTGTAAGCTGCCTGACAGGAGTGTTGCGAACTGAACTTAAATCCTCTGGGAAAGCAGTATGTGCTTTCAACCACGGGGCTATCTCTTCAGTCTGATTGTTTTGTTTTGTTTGAGACAAGGTCTCATTTAACCCGGGCGTCTAGAACTCATTATGTACCCGAGGATGGCCTTGAACATCTGTCTGATACAGGTATGTGCTACCATGACAGGTTTGCCACCCACCCCCAGCCCCGCGTCCTGGTGTTTGAAGAGCTTTGTTTTGAAGCTTTTCTGAAGTGAGAGGGATGTTGGATGTTTTTCTTTTGTCCTCTGGATCTACTCCCTGCAGTTCCTGACCACGCCCTATACCTGCTAGGCTGGCCCCTATGAGCAGAATCAGTGGGCTCCAGTGCCCTCTGTTGGGTTTGGGAACTGGGACAGAAACAAGGAGTCTGAGGCCCGGCATTGTAACTTCCCAAGGCCTCTCACGGAGAGTCCTGGGGAACTGCCAGCATGCAGCAGCCAACCAGGACCTCAGCTCCACCAGCACCTTTCCCACCGCTGCTACCGCCTCTTGCCACGCGGGGACTGCCGAGCCGAGTGGCTTCCCTATATCCTGCCACACTTTCAGGATCAGTCCTTCATTGAATTCTTAAATTAACCAGTTGGAGTCTGTCATCTGTTTCTTGCTGGGTCCTGTCTGCTACCAGAAGGTGATTAGCAGCAAAAAAAAACCAGATCAAGGCCAAAAGCCCCGGAAGAGGCAGGGGGAGGAGGGACTAGAGAGGAATGACAGCGGGGGACAGAGGTGATAAGCAAAATATGTGATGGGGGCCGGTGTCTCAAACATCAAAAATCGGCGACCGGTCTCAAACAGCCCTAGTGGACAAGTAAACAGTTCTGTTAGCCCCGGAATCCCAGGCCTGCTGGAGGGGGCGCAGACCTGCAAGACAGGCTCAGCAGGGTTCTTTGAACACCGGGCTTTCCCAGATGCTTGGGGCCTGGCAGTTAGAGCCTCAGAATCCTCCCTCCTGGGGAGACTCTCAGCTGCTATCAGGGGCCCTAGGGGCGCAACAGGAGAGCCTTGGTAATCTCTGGGGTTAAAATCAGCCCCTAATTCCTGCCCTGAGGGTTGGTGTGGGAAAGTGGTGACTCTGCTAGCTAGTGACACCGCTGCAAAATCCGAAAACGGCTGGGATGGGAGGAGCTTGGGCACCAGGCTTGCTACTGCAGTTAATACTGGGAAGAAGTAGTGCTAGAAAGATCTCTTGGTTTCTGAACTCTACTTCTCCAAAGCCTCTTTAAATGTTTTCATTTAAAACACATTCATTGGAGGCTGGAGAGATGGCTCAGCAGTTAAGAGTGTGTCCTGCTCTAGCGAGGATCTGAGTTTAGTTCCAAACTCCGGGATCAGGTTGCTCAAAACTGCCTGTAACTCCAGCTCTAGGGAGATCTGATGCTGCTGGCCTCTGTGACTACACACAAATACACATACACATGGTTTTTAAACCCTTAGAAAGAAATACATTTACATAATATTTTACATAATTGACAGTTCCACGTGATTCACAAACAAAATACATAGGGGAGGAAGCCACAGCTCAGTCAGCAGCCCAAAGCACAGACCCAATGTGGAGTCCTAAGCATTCAGGACACAGAGGATCGTAAGTTCAAAGAAGACCGTGGCTCAAAAATAAAAAGTAAACTAAACTAAAATGTATTCACAAACACTAGTGAGAGACACTGTCCCTCATCTCTAGTCCCTGTCCTCTCCAGCTAGGCAGCCACTGTGGGTGTTCCAGGAGAGTTAATGCAAAAATGCACAAAAGCAAGCCTGGACTCTCATTTCTCTTCTTTTTAAACATTGTGGGTGGTTTGTTTTTCCTTAAAAAAATGTATCAAAATCTTTCCAAATTGACTCATATAGAAGTTCATGGCTGTCCTTAGTAGTATTCAATTGTACAGCAATGTATTGAGGCATCTCTATAGACAGGGATTTAGATTATTTTCTATGTTACTGGTGATGCATACCTGTTGATTGACAGGTGCACAGTCATGTATATTGTACCCAGTAGAGACCACCTCCCATGTCTGCTAATGTATGCCTCTGGGTGGAGTCAATTCCTAGAAATAAAATAACCAAATCTAAGAGCATATACTAAAGCCAGCCACATGACTTGGTGAATAAAGTCACCTAAGCCAAGCCTGGGGACTTAAATTCAATCTCCAGGATCCACATGGAGAGATGGCATGCTGGTTAATTTTTTGTTAGCTTGACACAAACTGGGGTCAACTGAGAAAATGCCTCCCTAACAATGTCCTATAGGCAAGCCTGTGGGGGCATTTCTTGATTAATGATAGATTATGGGCAGTGCCACCCCTGGGCAGATGGTCCTAGGTTATCTGAGGGGCAAGCTGAGCAGGCATGGAGAGCAAGCCAAGGAAGCGGCACTCCTCCATGGTTTTTGCTTAAGTTCCTGCGTTGAATTCCTGCCCAGACTTCCCTCAGTGACAGACTGAAATAATAGTGTAAGCTGAAATAAAATGAGCCCCTTTCTCTCCATCTTGCTTTGGGTTATGGTGTTTATCACACCAATAAAAAAGTAACCCAAAAGTTGTCTTACGACCTCACATGAGGAAGCAGAATAGCAGGCATGTACACACACACACACACACACACACACACACACACACAATAAATAAATAGATGTCATTTTAAAAATATTATAAATTCTCGATAATTTAATAGATATTGCCAAATTGACTTGAGTTTATTTCTTTTTCTCTTTTAAGATATACAAAGTCTCACTATACAGCCTAGTTTGACCTCTTCAATTCTCCTGCCTCAGCCTCCCAGATGCTGGAATTACAAGTGTGTGTCAGCCCACCTGGCTTACTAAATGGACTTCTGTGGAGGTTGGGCCAATCTATACTCTAGCCTGTCAATGTCTTAAAGTGGCCAAGGCTAGTTAAAGACAGTTACACATGGGGTAAGATATGAGATATCCTCCTCTATTGCTCCAAACAAAATTCCTACCCTCTGGGAACCATCTACCCAATGGAGTACTGTCTTCCATCTTTTGTTTTTTTTTTTTTTAAATCTGGATCTTCCTAGATCTAGGCCAGCCTTTCTAGTGTATATTAGTTTTCTTGTGTATGCATGTGAGCAGGTATAGGTGTGCCTGTACATTCATGTGGAGGCTAGAGGCCAGCGTTGGGTGTCTTTCTCAATCAATCTCCACCTTAGCTTTTGAGACAGTCTCTCACTAAACTTGACTGATTGGCTAGACTGGCTTGCCAGCAAGACACAGGAATCCTTCTTGTCCCCAGCACTGGAGCTGGACACCAGGGATGGGATGCAAATGCAGGTCCTCATACCTGAATAGCCTTACCCACCAATCCATCTCCCCAGCCCTCTATGTTAGTTTTCTATTGATGTATAATAAATTACCAAATTAGTAGCTTGCAATAGCATAAATGTATCACCCCACAGTTCTGTGGGTACAAGTTAGCCATCTTCTGCTCAGCTCAGTCTCCCTAGAGTGAAACCAAGGTCTCAGCCATTACCGGTAGGCTGTGTTCTCATTTGAGCCCCAGGAACCATTAGCAAGGCCTTAGAAATTGCTGGTAAGATTCACGTCCTTATAAATGTGGAATTTGGGTTAAGAGGATGGTTCATTGGGTAAAGTGCTTGCAACCATGGCAACCAGAATTTGAATCCCAGTGCCCATGTAAATGCTGGGTGGATGCAGTAAGCTAACTGTAATCCCTTTTGCAATGAAACAGAGGATCTCTGGAGCAAGCTGGCTAGCTAGATTAGCCCACTCTGTGAGCACTAGGTTCAAAGGAGAGACCCTGCCTCGATGAGGTGCAGAGTCACCCAGAAAGACACAAGCTTCAACCCAGGCACGTGTACCTGAACATATGCGAGTTTGCACAAATACATGCAGCACACATGAATGAACCTTTGAGATTGAAATCCCATTTTTTTTTTCCTGTTTGTGGAGACTAATAACATTTATGGCTTCTCTGAGGCCCTAACCACATGTCCCTCTCCTTACTTGGCATCAATACCTGCAAAGGTCAGTAGGAAGGCCTGTTGCAGTCTACAGAGACCTGTATAACATAATCTAGTCAATGGACCAGGGTGATTATTCCATGGTATTCAAAGATACCACCCACACAAAGGCAAAGGCATAATACAAAATATATGTACCAAGGAAAAGGAAAATTGTGAGAGCCCTCTTAAAACTTGTTTATCATTCCTTGATTTATTTCCAAGCCCCTCTTTTCTCAGTCACTAGCCTGGAGCCCAGTTCCTGTTCAGGGCTCCCTTTCTCCATCCTTGTGTGCCCCAGGGCCTCTTCCCCATTTGCTCAATATGTAGAACATGTCCCCAGTTCTTGATTACTAGCTACATAGTCATATTCTTTAAAAAAAAAAAGCCAATTGTTTTACCAGTGGGCTATTAGACAACTAACTTGGACAGTAGGTGTCCCAGTCTCAACCAACCCACAAGGCTTGATCAACCTTTCTAGGGTAATAGCTAGAACCTCCACACTGGTTGACATGGGACAAAAGTGAGCTCATGTCAATCAACCATACCAATGACTTCCCACTCTCCCTCATTTGCCCCTGAACATTCCATCTTGGAGGGGTCTGTAGTGAGTCGTACACACAAACTTCAAAATGTATTTCAAACTTCAAAATGTATTTGGCCCCCACACAGTCCCCTTTAGAATCTGAATAACTAAATTAGTAGTCCAGTTCTTTCGCATCTTAAGATATATTGCCTGATTGGATGATACGGTTCAGTGTTAGAGGGCTTATGTATCAAGTGTGAGGCCTCAGGTTCAATCGACACACACACACACACACACACACACACACACACACATTCGTGCACACATGGAGAGGCATTTCCTACTGTTTTTTAGGGATAGAAAAAGCAGGTATTGGTCTCTAGTCTCTGTTTAAGCTTCTCTCCATCCTTATACCCAGAACTCTGGCTTCTCCTCCAACCTGCCCCCAACAAGAGTTCCACAACAGTATGTCCACATAAAACGTTTCTGACCAGATAAAACTTGTCTTCAATTTTGCAGTCCTATCTTCAATGCTAATGTGGGTCCTGTGGAGACCATTATCCTGTAAACAAATCTGAGATCAAGGCTGTTTTCCCTAAGAATAAGAAGCTATCCCCCAAAAAATGCGCCTAGATGGTCCTGACATCTTTTCATCTCACATTCCTCTCTGGTACAGATTAAAACTGTGTTAATCTTTTAGATGGATGATATTACAGTTAAGCTACATGATCACACAATCAGCTCACCAAATAATATTTTTGGACTCCTTTATGCCTAGGTCTAGAAAGAAAACTCCTTGCTGCAATTTGTTTCCATTTCTGGTGTGTGTGTGTGTGTGTGTGTGTGTGTGTGTGTGCACACATGCACGAGTGCACACTTCCACACTCAAACGCACATACGCTCTCAAGCTCATGCATGCTTTTTTTCTTCTTATATATATGGAGCACTCCCACCCTTCACCTACCCCTAAGAAGCTGAGAATCATACTCCATTGCTGTTCTACCTTATCCAGTGAGACATGGATTCTCGGTGAAACCCAGAGCTCAACTAACATGGCTACTCTCTTGCTCTGTCTATGCCTTCTGCTGCTGGAAGTACAGGTGGGCTGCATTTACATGGATTCTGGGAGTCCAAATCCAGTCCTCATATTTGCCTGTCAAGTGCTTTAACCACTGAGCCATCTACCCAGCCAAGGATTGCAAACTTTATACAAGGTTCTTCAAGTCAGTCACATGCAAATATTAACATCTCTCTACAGTAGGTACCAAGACTGACTTTAGAGAAAGTAGTAAAGAATGTTTGTACATCCTTCTTCTGACTTGACAAACAGTCCTGAAATCACCTCAAGGGAAACTTTTCTTCATAGTCTCATAGGCTTTGGTCTCTTTAGAAGACATTTTTACCTTCCTCTCTCTCTTTAAAAATAAAAACAAACATTTTATTTTGAGCCAGGCATACTGGCACACCCTTTTAATCCCAGCACTCGGGAGGAAGAAGCAGCAGATCTTTGAGTTTGAGACCAGTCTGGTCTACAGAGCAAGTTCCTGGACAGCCAAGGCTACACAGAGAAACCCTGTCTCAAATGCCTCCTACCCCTGCCCAGACCCCCCCCCCCACCCCAAATCCCAGTATTTGGGAGGAGGCAAGGGGCAGATTTCTGTGAATTTGAGGTCATCCTGGTCTACATAGCAAGCTCCAAAACACCTGGTGCTACACAGTGAGACCCTGTCTCCAAACAAACAGACCCCACCATTTTACATTCAGATAATTCTGGTTTTCCTTATAGGTGTAAGAAAAAGTACGAGGAGAACCCCAAGGATCCTTTCCATGGTGGCAAGATCTTTCTTATAGTGCTATAAGCAGGCTAATGACTCCATCATGCCAAGTAACTAGAGTTGCTGTTTTCTTTTTTTTTATTCTGATTTTGTTTTGTTTTTGTTTTTACTTTTAACTGTCACGCTCGTTTCCATAGCGACTGTGCCATTTTTGCATTTCCATAAAAATGCAGGGGATTCTAATCTTTGGCAACACTTTTTTTTTTTTCCAGGAGGGTATAGAAATGTGCTGTTTTATTACAAAAAGTCTCAAAATGAAAATATCTCAAAAAGGAAGCTAGGCTAACAACCTCCACCTGCAGAATTGGGGGAAGACAGGGCAATGGAAGTTTTTCTGCTTGCCTAGGATGGGTAGGAAGGTAGAAACAGAACCAATCTAAAAATGGCTGATGTTACCCAAGCCTGAAAAGCGGTCCCAGAAGACCTGGTCACCCCTTCTAGAAAGCTTAATAAGGGCATTTTTCCCTCATTTTTTCTTTTTTTTATTGGATATTTTATTTACATTTCAGATTAATAAGGGCATCTTAACAGAGCTCCTGAGAAGGCACTTGGCTGTTTAGGATTTTGTCTTCTGGTTCAAAACTAATACCTGAGGCAGGATGGACAAGGGACTCTGGGAAGAGGTCTCCCAACAGCACCACTGCCCTGGGTCCTGGCACTGGCTCCTACCTAGTCCCTGGGGACACTTTATTTAATATATTTATATAAATACGCAGAGGAATAGAAAACATAAAATCTGAGAAATTGACAGCAAGTGAGGGACTTGGGGAGAAGATGAAGCCAACTTGACCTCTTCGACCCCTTTGCTTCTGGCTTCTCCTCCTTGGTTTTCTCCTCTTCTGTGACTTTTTTTCTCTTCAGGATTTTTCTCTTTCTCATCCTCTGTTTTGACTCTTGAGGTTAGAAGAGTTCTTGTGACCATCTTCGCCTTCCTCATTCGAATCAGAGAATTCTTCCTCACATGCAATGGTTTGTCAGAGGAGCAGATGGAGATGAGTTGGTCAGAGTCTTCCTCACCCTCATGCTCTCTCCTGGGATGGCATCCTCAGGTATGGCCAGGGGCATGGGGCAGCATTCTCAAGTTCATCCTCTTACTCTTTCTTTAGTGAATTATTTATTTCATGTATGTGAGTACAGTGTAGCTGTCGTCAGACCCACCAGAAGAGGCCATTGGATCCCATTACAGATGGTTGTGAGCCACCATGTGGTTGCTGGGAATTAAACTCAGGACCTCTGGAGAGCAGTCAGTGCTCTTAACCACTGAGCCATCTCTCCAGCCCCATATCCTTTTACTTTCAGTAGGCTTTTCTTTAATGTGTGTGGGTGCGAGTACATTCACATGGGTGCTGGTATCTTAGTATCCCTCTAGAACTGGAGTTACTGACAGGGGTACAGGGAACTGAATCTGGTCCTCTGCAGGAGCAGGGTTCTCTTTTAGCCACCGAACCATCTCTCTAGCTCCTTACTCAGCCTTTATCGTTAATTTCAAGTTAGCTTCTTGTATACACAATATTACTGGCTTGTGCTTTTAAAATGTACTATTCTCTGCTTGTAATTGGTGTCTTTGGACAAGTCTCTGCTTAAGGTAATTAAATCTGATGTTTGATTTCTTGTTTTCTGTTTTTCTTTTTCATTTTCTATTTTTTTTTCTGCTGTCCTGGGCTTTCTTGAACATTTCTTATGATTCTGTATTGGTTTATTTATAGTACTTAATTGTGCATGTGTTTCTTTGTAGTTTTTCTTATTGGTTTCTCCAGGAATTGCATTATATTATGTTTTATCTATGTACTTGAGGGTGGATATGTACGCCTGCATTTCTTACTATGTGACTGGAGGGTGCTTCTTTTCCTCCACCATATTGGTCCGGGAGGTCAAACTTAGATAATCGGACTTAGTAACAAGCATTCACATCTTCCTAGCCCGAAATTATATCACATAAGCAGAATTACATCATCATAATCATCTCTTCACCATTTTGAATGATGGGCGGAAATTTTGCATCCATTTATAATCCTCACTTTCTCTCATTTGTAATTAAATTCTCTGGGCTACTTCCTGTAGAGGTACTGGACTGGGCTAACCAGTCCATAGGATGTGCTTTAGCAGCTGGCAAAATGGCTACAATCCAAGAGAGGGAAAGTTGTGGCCGCTCTCTTCTTTGTGTCTGTTCCAAGAGTTCTTTTCTTATCCCTTCTGTTGCGTGGCCTCCCTCTGCCCTTTATTTAGGAAGCTTGCTGGAAACAATTTCTCTTCATTTTCCGGCATCTGAGAGTGCCGGCATTTCCTGTTCTTTCTAACGGATATTTTTACTGCATACAGGAGTCTAGATTGACAGTTCTTTCCTACCTTGAAAAGTACAGGTCCTGCCTTTTTCTAGTCTGTTCCCTGAGCAAGGCTGCTAGCAGCTTCTCTGCAGTCCCACTGTGTCACTCCTTCCTGCTTTCAAGATTTTTTCCACTGTCCTTCATTTTTAAAGGTTGATCGTATGTATGGTTTCATTTCATTGTTTTGGGGTTTATCCTGTTTTCTGTTCACTCACTCCGTTAGATCAATTGACAATTCCTTTGCCAAATGTGGGACGCTTTAGCCATTACTTTTTCAGATTCTACTTTGGCCTCACTGTTATCTTTGGGGACACCAGAGATATCGACATTAGAGTTTCTGTTAGAGTCCCTAAGGTCTCATCAATTTGTGTGTGTGTGTGTGTCTGTGTGTGTGTGTTTTTTTCCAGATCACCTTTCTTCTGTTGTTGGAGTGGGTAGTCGTTCTCTTTTCTTATTCACTAGTTCTTTCTGTCTCCACTCTGTTTTTGAGTCTATCCAGTGAGTTTTCATTCGTTACTTTATAGCTTCTGTATTTGTTGACACACTTGGTTTATTTACCTTAATTTTTGGAGTGTTTTGCCTACACGTATGACTGCACACTGGGGACAGGTCTGTTGCCCTCTGAGGACAAAAGATCTCTTGGAACCAAAGTTAACAAATGATTGTGAGATGCCAATGTGGGTGCTGGGAATCCAAGCCAGGTCCTCTGGAAAAGAATTCAATGCTTGTAACCGCTGAGTCATCTCTCCTTCCCTTGTATTTATTTTTTTAAATCAATCATTTTTGGTTGAAAATAGTTTATAAAATATAATGTATCCTGATTACGGTTTCCCCTCCCTCTCCCAGTTCCTCCCCACCTTACCTCCCATCCAGAGCCACCCCATTTCTGTCTCATTATAAAACAAACAGGCTTCTAAGGGATAATAATATAATAAAAATAATAAGAGAAAACAAGAGCCAGGCAGTGGTGGCACACGCCTTTAATCCCAGCACTTGGGAGGCAGAGGCAGGCGGATTTCTGACTTTGAGGCCAGCCTGGTCTACAGAGTGAGTTCCAGGACAGCCAGGGCTACACAGAGAAACCCTGTCTCATAAAAACCCCAAAAAAAAAAAAAAAAAGAAAAGAAAAGAAAAGAAAACAAAACATGAACAGACACTTCAGAATAGGACAAAACAAACAAACAGAAGGAAAAGAGCCCAGGAAACAGATATAGCCGCAGCCCCCCACTTGTTCATTCATTCAGGAATCCCATAAAAAAGAAAACCAGAAGCCATAGTATATATGCAAAGAAATTGTAGGACAGAGCCTCCAAAGATGCCATTGAGTTCGTTTTCTGTTGGCAATGGACTGCTGGGGACACAGCCTTCACTTAACAGTAGTTTGTTTCCCCGGTGAGCCTCCCTTGGAGGAAACTAAATGTTCATTTGCAGCGGTTATCAGTGGGCGATAGTTCTGTCTTAGGAATGGGAGCGTGAGTCCGCTTATTTTTTCAGCTCTAGGACCCCATCTGGTGCAGAGCTGGGCAGGCCCTGTGCACGCTGCCTCCGTCTCTGGGAGTTCATAGGAGCTTTGCCCCTGTTGATGTAGAGGGCCTTGTATCCTTGGTGTCCTCCATTTCTCTGGCTCTTACATGCTTTCCACCTCCTCTTGCACATGGTTCTCTGAGCCGGAGGGGAAGGATTTGATGGAAGCATCCAGTTTCGAGCAGAGTGTTCCAAGGTCTCTCACTCTCTATGTAATGTCTGGCTGTGCGTCTCTATATCTGTTCCCATCTGCTACAGGGGGTAGCTTCTCTGACGATGGCTGAGAAAGGCATTGATCTATGAGTATGGCAGAATGTCGTTATCATTTCATTGCTATGTTCCTTTAGTAGAACAGGACTGTTTAGTTTTCCCCCAGGTCCCTGGGCCATCTGGTATCAGGTTGTTATCTACTCAAGCAGTGTCAGGTATGGGTTCCATCCATGGAGTGGGCCTTAAGTCAAAGCACATAGTGACTGGTTGCTCCCATGGGCTTTGGGTCACTGTTGCACTCGTACATCTTGTAGGCAGGGCACCACTGTATATAAAGTGCTTGTGGCTAGGTTGCTGTTTACAGTCCTCATTTGGTAGCATGCAGAGTACCGTGAACACTAGAATGTAGGAGTGAAGGCTCTAGGTAGGTACGAGCTGAACGTCTCTGTGTTTATTGAGTTGTTTAGGTGCCGTCGTCAGCAATGGGGCCCTGCTGTCAGTCTGGGCCACAGCCTGAGTTGTTTGTGGGTTCACATGGGACCTCTTTGCCCAACTCAACTAGATGTAATCCATTCCCAGTACTGGAAGCTTCACTTGGTAACAAGTCAAGTTGGGGCTCTGTCTTCCCCACTATTTGGTGATTTCATTTAGAACTCCTTTCTCTCTCTCTCTCTCTCTCTCTCTCTCTCTCTCTCTCTCTCTCTCTCTATTTGTATGCATATAGATCTGGTATGTTAAGATCTTTGATTCCATTACTTAACATATTGGTTTTTGTGCCAATACAATGCTGTATCACCATCATCAACATCAACATCATCATCATCATCATCATCATCCTCACAGCTCTACTGTACAATTTGAGGTGGGGGATGGTGATACCTTCAGCAGTTCTTTTATTGTACAGGATTGTTTTGGCTATATTGGTTTTTTCATTTATCCATATGAAGCTGAAAAGTGCCCTTTCAAGATCTGTGAAAAAATTGTGTTAGAATTTTGAAGGGGGTTGCATTAAATAAATAAATTGCTTTTGGCAAGATGGCCATTTTTACTGTTAATCCTACCAATCCATGGACAGGGGTGATCTTTTTATCTTCTGATATCTTTTTTAATTTCTTCAATGTCTTTTTTTTTTTTAAAAACTCATTTATTTATTTTATGTATGTGTGTACACTGTCATTGTCTTCAGACACACCAGAAGAGGACTTGGATCCCATTACAGATGGTTATGAGCCACCATGTGGTTGCTGGGAATTGAACTCAGGACCTCTGCAAGAGCAGTCAGTGCTCTTAACTGCTGAGCCATCTCTCCAGCCCTGTCTTAAAGGTTTTAATCACACAAGTCTTTCATTTGCTTGGTTAGAGTCACCTCAAGATATTTTGTATTATTTATGGCTATTGTGAAGGGTGTTGTTTCCCTTCTTTCTTAGCCCATCTAGCATTTTTATATAGGAGGGCTACTTTGCTGAAGGTGTTTATGGGCTGTGGAGTCCCCAGTGAAATTTTAGGCCACTTATGTATACTACCACGTCATCTGCAAATAAAAATATTTCGACTTCTTCTTTTCCAATTTTTATCTCCTTGAGCTCCTTCAGTTGTCTTATTGCTCTAAATAAGACCTCAAGTACTTTATGGAGTAGATGTGGAGAGAGTGGACAACCATTTCTTCTTTCTAATTTTAGTGGAATTTCTTTGAGTTTCTTTCCATTTAAGCTGATGTCTATGGGCTTGCTGTAAACTATCTTTACTACGTTGAGGTATGCCCCTTGTATCCTTAATCTCTCTGGTACTTTTATTATGCAGGGATGTTGAATTTTTGTCAAAGACCTTTTCTATATCTAATGAGATGATCATGTGTGTTTTTTTGTCTTTCAGTTTGTTTATATAATGGATTGCATTGATCAGTTTATGTATGTTGAACCATCCCTGAATCTCTAGGATGAAGCTTACTTTATCATGGTAGATGGTTTTGTTGTCTGTTCTTGAATTCAGTTTCTAAGTATTTTATTGAGATTTTTGCATCTTTGTTCATAGGGGATATTGGTCTGTAATTCTCTTTTTTGTTGGGTCTTTATGTGGTTTGAGTATCAGGGTAACTGTGACTTCATAAGAAAAATTGGGCAGTGTTCCTTTTGTTTCTATTGTGTGGAATGACTTGAGGATTATTGGCATTAGCTCTTAGGGTTAGGGTCTTTGAAAGTAAAATGCTGGTAAAATGCTGTGCTAAAAACATCTATTTGTGGGGGACCCGGGTAGCCAACGGCCTGTGAGCATCATGCCTAAGTTTTATGGTGACTACTGCGATCCATATCTTACCCACAATTCTCCATCTGTGAGGAAGACACACTGCAGTGGTCGGAAACACAAAGAGAATGTGAAAGGCTATTACCAGAAATGGATGGAAGAGCAGGCCTGGAGCCTGACTGACAAAACAACGGCTGCATTTCAACAAGGAAAGATCCCTTCGGTTCCATTCTCTGCTCCTCCGCCATGACCTCCCCTCCCGCTAGTCTCCCAGGTCCTCGGCCTGGCATGACGCCTGCACCCCACATGGGAGGCCCTCCTATGATGCCAATGATAGGATGGTGCCTGTGGGACCAGCTCTTGGGATGAGACCACCCATGGGAGGCCACATGCCCATGATGCCCAGGCCTCTAATGATGAGATCTCCCGCCTGCCCTATGATGGTGCCCACGTGGCCAGGCATGACCTGGCCAGACAGATGAGAGCAGAAGTGCTCTTTATCTTGCTTTGTATTTCTTGTTCTGTTTTACCAGGAGATCTTGGTGCTGAGCCTGAGTGTTTACTAGATGCATGGCAAGGAACTTCCTTCCTAACAGAGAGAATACTTTTGGAGGGAGAAGTGATACAAAAGAGGCAGTTTTCACTTACATTGTGAAACGTGAAAATAAAATAGTCAGCTGTTTTAGTTTAAAAAAAATCTATTCGTGAGCTTTTTTGGTTGGCAGATTTTAATAACTGCTTCTATTTTACTGGGGTTTATGGGTCTGTTTAAATTGCTTATTTGGTCTTAACTTTGGTAGGCAGTATGCATCAGGAAATTTATTCATTTCATTTAGATTTCCCAATTTGGTAGACAGAATACAGGTTTTTAAAGCATGATCTTATGATTCTCTGTGTTTCCTTGGTGTCTGCTTTATGTCTCCCTTTTTGCCCTTAATTTGGATAAGGGTTTGTCAATCTTACTGAGTTTCTCAAAGAATTAACTCTTTGTTTACTTGATTCTTTGTGTTGTTTTTTATTTGTTTCTATCTTAGTGATTTCAAGTCCTGAGCTTGACTGTTTCCTGCTGTCTGCTCCTCTTGGGTGTGATTTCTTCTTTGTGTTCTAAAGCTTTCAGGTGTGCTGTTAAGTAGCCAGTGTAAGATCTCTCCGTTTTTTTATGTAGGCACCTAGTGCTATGAATTTGCCTCTTAGACCCCTTTTCATTGTGTCCCATAAGCTTGGATATATATATATATATATATATATATATATATATATATATATATGTGTGTGTGTGTGTGTACGGTATATATATGTGTGTGTATATATATACTGTATATATATACTGTATATATGTGTGTGTGTATATATATATATATATATATATACTGTATATTCATGCTCATTGAGTTCTAGAAAGTCATTTCTTAATTTCTGCTTTGGCCCATTTTTTAATCATTAAAGTTTTTCAGTTTCCATAAGTTTGTAAGTTTTCTGTTGTTCCTGTTGTAGCTAGCCAGTTTAATCTGTGGTGGTTGGGGCTGGAGAGATGGCTCAGAGGTTAAGAGCACTGACTGCTCTTCCAGAGGTCCTGAGTTCAATTCCCAGGAACCACATGGTGGCTCACAACCATCTGTAAAGGGAACTAATGCCCTCTTCTGGTGTGTCAGTAACACAGTGACATAAAATAAAATACATAGAATCAATAAATCTTTAAAAAAATAAAAAATCTGGGATGGTCTGTTAGTATGCAAGGTGTTATTTCAATTTTCTTGTATCTGTTGAGACTTGCTTTGTGTGGGAGAATGTGCTCAGTTTGGGGGAAGCTCCATGAGGTGCTGAGAAGAAGGTATATTCTTTTGTGTTTGGGTGAAATGGTCTGGAAAGATCTTTTAGGTCCATTTGGTTTATGATGTCGGTTAGCGTTTCTCCGGGGCTTTTATTTATTTATTTTTGTCTGGATGACCTGTCTATTGTCAAGAGTGGGGTATTGAAGTTTTTCACTATCAGTGTGTGAACATCGATATGTGATTTAAGCTATAGTAGTGTTTCCTTTATGAACTTGAGTGCCCTTCTGTTTGGGGCATAGATGTTAAGGACTTCAATGTCTTGTTGAATTTTCCCTTTAAGAAATTTTCCTCTATAAGGACCTCTAGCATTTAAATTCAAAGTTTCCTTTTTAGAGCTGTTTTGTCCATTTCCTTTCATTGTTTGCTTTGTTCTCATAGATTTCTTTAAGGGTTTTCTTCATTTCCTCTTTAAGGACGTCTGTCATATCCATAAAAGCTATTTTAAGGCCTTTGTCTTGTGCTTCAACTATGCTGCATTTCCCAGGGCCTGTTGTGGTAAGGTTGCTGGGCTCTAGTAGAGACATATTATCCTGACTGTTATCAATAGAGTTTTTATGCTGACATCTAGGCATCTGGGTTTGGGATAATTGTAATTCTAGGTGCTAATACCTGGTCTTGTCTTTACTGGGTGTTTTTTTTTTCTCTTGGTTTCTATTGTCCTCTCTGGTTCTGTGGTGGCTGTGTGAAGCTTGGTTGAGAATTCTTCTAGAATCCTGCTAGGTGTGGCCATGGTTTCAGGTAGAATGTATTCCTGGTTACTGGAAGCTGACACTTTCAGGAAAGGGGATGGGCTGGGAGCCAGAATGAGGGGTCCACGAGAGAGAGAAAAGCAAGCAGTTCTACCAGGATCTGCTTAGTCCTCTAGGAATGAGCTCAGAGAGGAGAGCCCAGAGCAGGTAGTCTGCTACAGAGCTGAGATTTGGGGATTAGATTTGGAGAGGAGGTTTGGAGAGGAGGAAGAGCGAAGATCTGAAGCTTGCCTGCCTACTTTGCTGTTGGCTTGGCTAGTGGGTTCTTAAGGAATGCCTGCTGGAGTTGAGGGCTGGGATAAAGCAATGGGGAGGGAGGGAGGTAGGTTGGAGGAGATCAGAAGATTAGTGTAGTTTCCTGGAGACAGGGGCAGATTAAAGCAAACTTATTTTTTTCAAACATTTTTTATTTGTCCATTGAATTAGTTTTATGAGTTTGCTTTAAAATATTTTGTTAGCTAATCTTAATATGTATTTCACCTTACTGTCGGCATCTATGGGTTATATACTGCCAGATTCTGTTGTTATTGTTTTGTTTTCAGATGAAAGCTCAGAATGTCACTGTGGCAGGCTTGGAACTTACAATGTGGACCAAGCTGGCCTCTAATTCAGCCTCCCAAGTGCTGTAGCTAAAGGCAGGAACCACCCCACCACATCTAGCAAACAAAAGAAAATATTTTAGTTTTTGGGAGGTGGGGAAGTCAGGCTCTCATGAGCCTAGACTGGCCTCAAACTTACTAGGTACCCGAGGCTGCTTGGGAATTCTTGCTCTACCTGCCTCCATCGTCTTAAATGCTGATGCTGCAGGGGTGTGCCGTGACTTTCACTTTTCACCGTCCTGGGGACTGAATCCTAGGCAAGTACTCTATCAATTAAACTATATCTTTGGCCCTACTATATATTTTTGAGACTTGGATATTTGGAGCATTATGTTATGGTGACTCTCATTTGAACTTTCTGGTTTTGCTGGCATTTTTAATGCTGTTCCAGCAGGGGAAAGAGGTGCAGTGTCCCCTTATCGCTCAATCTCTGTGGACAACAGGAGTTTACTGTGGCTCTGTGGGAAATCTAGGCTCAGGTAGGCTCAGTGTTGCTGAGGATAGTAAGATTCTTCTGCCTCCTCGCCTGGCTTCCTGGGGTACCACCCAAGAAGGAAGTGCATACAGGCTCTCTGTGTGCTTGCCTCCCTCCCATGCAACAGTAGGAAGTGTGCTGGTTCCCCAGTTGACCTGCCCTAATAAGATAGGATGGGACACTGTCTTAGTTTGCTTTAATACCTGTGATAAAGACCATGACCAAAAGCAACCTGAGGAGGAAAGGGTTGGTTTCAGCTTATAACTCTTAGGTCACAGTCCATCACTGAGGGAAGTCAGGGCAGGAACCTGGAGGTAGGAACTGAAGATGAGACCATGGAGGGGTACTGCTTACTGGCTTGCTCCCCATGACTTGCTCAGCCTGCTATCATCTACTTCCCAGGCCCACCTGCCCAGGAGTAACACCACCCACAGTGGACTGGGCTTTCCTACATTAAACACCAATCAAGAAAATGCCCTACAGGTTTGCCTACAGGTCACTCTTGTAGAATTTTCTCAGTTGAGGGTCCCCTTTTCCAGACGATCTGAGTTTGTGTCAAGCTGACAAAAAAACTAAGCAGCACAAGTAACTCATTATAATAAGACAAGTGTGGAATTTGAGGCCCTCCACTAGGCCTTTGTTGGCACTGGCAGGGGTGAAGCCATAGTTTTTGCTTTAGTGTCTTCTTGGTGTAGCACAGTCTCTGTCTAAAACTCCTCTGTCTGCAGATGCTGGTCCTTTCCTGGTCTTTTGGTTAACACATTTCTCTTTTGTTATGTTTTATTTATTTGTTTATTTATTTATTCTATACTGAGATAGACTTGCTATGTAGCCTAGGCTGTCCTCAAATTCAAGATCTTCCTTCTTTGACTTCCCAAGAGCTGGGATTACCAGCAGGAGCCATCAAATCCAGATCCTTCCTGATCCTTTGGCTAGGAAGAGCAGGCTTTTCCTGGGACTTTAAAAGTCTGCTCTCATTGATGCTCTGAGTGCCAACTTCTTTTGGGCTGGAGATCTAGAATGTAGGCATCAAAAAGAAGCCATTGCCCTTGTGATTCTTGGGTACTGAGGCAAAGCCATCTTATGCTTGCTTTGAATATAATATCCTACGTTTGTCCTTAGCAGGACTGACAGGGAAAAGAATGTCTACTCTATCTTCATGGAAATAGTAGTCTCTTGAATTTTTAAAGGTTGCTAAATTATAACAGTTGTATGACAAAGGGAACATATCTCACACATGCAGGACAATGACTCTCTGTTAGTAATATAGCCATGTGACCCAGAAATACAGTAAAAAAAAAAAAAAAAAAAAAAAAAAACCACGCACACACCGCCATCACCTCTAATAAGTTCCTTCTTCATGTTCCCTAGGCCTAAATGCAAAGTTTGCAATATCTTAATTTCAGACAGTATGGTTTTAGAGATGCCTGTTTTCATGTTTCAAAAGAGGGACCCTTTAAAAACACATATTAAATATGTTCTGCTCTGCCATTCTCCTGCATAGGAAGCAACCATGGCATCCATCTATAATGGCAATGATCCTCAAACACTACTTCCATAAAGACCAGCAGCAGCAGCAGCAGCAGCAGCAGCAGCAGCAGCAGCAGCAGTGAGTGGACAATCGGTTCAACTAGCCAGGATGCAAGATCCATAGATGCAAGGGCAGCCAGGCCAAAGAATGCCACACTGCCCTATCAGGCTCATAGTGAGGTAGCCTGTAGTGAGATACCACACCAGGGTCTGAGCTGGGAGGGGTTTCAGCCTAGGAGAACTGAGGGAGGCCAGCATCCGTAAGAAAGTGGCCCAGATTATTGGCTTCTCTGTGAATCCAAGGAACCAAAACAAATCCACTGAATCACTACAGTCCAGTGTGCTGCAGCACCTGAAGGGGACGGCCTCAAGCTCACACTTTTCTTCAGGAAGCCTTCTGCTTCCAAGAAGGGAGACAATCCACTGAAGAATTCAAATTGGACTCCCCAGCTAACAGGATCTGTGATGCCCTCTCGAATGGCTACACAAAGGAGAAGGCCAGAGTCATCACAGAGAAATAGAAGAATTTCAAAAGGCTTTCTGTTGCCAGTTTTCACATGCCCAGTACCAAATGCCCGAGTCTTTGGTATTTGAACAAAAAAGGCCAAGGAAACTACAGAGCAAGATGTTGAGAAGAAAGGGGGAAATGAGCTGTTGGAGCACTGCAATACATTTTCAGTAAAGCAAGAATGAAAGAATGAAAACAGAAACAAACAAATCCATAGGGAAATGGCTCAACAGGGGTAGGCTCTGCTTGCTGCCAAGCCTGACCACTATAAGAGCCCGAGACCCACTGGGTAGAAGACGACTAGGAGAGATCCGACTCCTGCAAGTTGTCCTCTGACCTACACGTGTGCTATTGCATGTACACAGACACATACACACAAATAAATAAATGAACTAAAAATGTTTTAAATACATAAATAATTAGACATGCTACTACACACCTGTAATTCTAGCACTTGGACCACAGAAGCAGGAGGATTCTGAGTTCAAGATAGAGGTCAGTCTAGGCTACATATCAAGACCCTTTCTAAAAACAAAGGCTGTATGTCTATCATGAACCAGTCCCTGGATTTGAGGCTCAACATTGAAATACACACACACATACACACACACACACACACACACACACACACACACACACGCACGCACGCGCGCGCGCGCACACACACACACACACACACACACACACACACACACACACACTAAACAAACAAACAAGCAAGCAAGCAATAAAGGGCCAACAGCATGGCTCAATGGGTAGAAGTGCTTGCCATGCAAGCCTGATGACCTGAGTTTAATTCTTGGAACCATGTAAAGACAGAAGGAGAGAACGGACGTCACAAAATTGTGCTATGCGGGGCAGTGGTGGCGCACACCTTTAATCCCACCACTTGGGAGGCAGAGGCAGGCGGATTTCTGAGTTCGAGGCCAGCCTGGTCTACAGAGTGAGTTCCAGGACAGCCAGGGCTACACAGAGAAACCCTGTTTCAAAAAACAAAAATCAAACAAACAAACAAAAAAAACTGTCCTATGATGCCCCCATCATCCACACAGAGAGATTAGTAAGTAATTAAAAATAAGTGAATACTCTGAGAGGTTTGATGTTTTATCATTTTATTGATAAATGTAATGAATTAGTTTATCTTATTTTATTTTTATTTAGAAACAATAAATCACTAATATTATTTCAAATACTTTACATTTTATAACAAGCTTTGTAAGGCTTTATATTCTTTGGTCTTTACAATTCCTGTGGAATGGGCGATATTATTCTAATTTAAGGTGAGAAAAACAAGTTTCTTGTTTCTTTGAGACAGGGTTTCTCTATGTAGCTCTGGCTGTCCTAGAACTCATTTTGTAGACCAGGCTGGCCTGAAACTCACAGAGATCCATATGCCTCTGCCTCCTGAGTGTTAGGATTAAGGACATGAACCACCATTGCCCAGCTTTAAGATGGGAAAATTTAGTCTCAGCAAAACAGAATGTTATGTCCAAGGTCACCCAGGTAAACAGACTTAGTAGCCCCAGAAGAAAAGATTTGTCTATGTACCAATTTTTGAGAAGATTTTAATTGGCTCCATTTTGATCACATGGCCACAGAATGACCATCAATAATCTTGCAGGGTACTGTGATTGATCTCCTTGCCTACCACAGTCCTGTGGAGTCAAGGAAAGCAATTTGAAGTGACTTCAGAGGAATTGTCTTGGCCACCGTTCTACTGGTGTGAAGAGACACCATGACCAAGGCAGCTCTTAATTGGGGCTGGTTTACAGTTTCAGAGGATTAGTCCTTTATCATCACAGCAGCAGAATGATATGGTGCTGGAGCAGTAGCTGAGACTTCTATATCCTTATCTGCAAGCCGAGAGAGAGACTGGGCCTAACACAGGCTTTTGGAATCTCAAAGCCTACCCCAAATGACATACTTCCTCCAACAAGGCCAGATAACTTACGAGAATCAGTTCTCTGCTTCCTCCATGTGAGTCCCAGGGATCAAATTCAAGCCATCAGGCTTGGCATAAGTGCCTTTACCCACCAAGCCACCTCACTGGGCCCATTTCTTACTTTTTATGAGAATGTTGAAATAATTGAAGTTTCTCTGTGCCTATTTCTTTGTCTCTCTCTTCTGGGTCCACATTTGTATGATTTGCTTAATAGTTCAGAATCTTACTTTGTAAAACTTGGGGTGGACTGGGCTGGAAGAAAGCATGCACCCCTTACCACAGAGAGGAGGGAAGGAGGGAGGTAAAAATCATATTTTAGCCGGGCAGTGGTAGCGCACGCCTTTAATCCCACCACTTGGGAGGCAGAGGCAGGCAGATTTCTGAGTTCGAGGCCAGCTTGGTCTACAGAGTGAGTTCCAGGACAGCCAGGACTACACAGAGAAACCCTGTCTCGAAAAACCAAAAAAAAAAAAAAATCATATTTTGTAGCAAACTTGTGTTATGCTTCCCTCTATGTTCATTCATAAGATCCATCTCATTCAAGTAACAATGTTGTTGAAAATTATTTCTCACTTCAACATCATAGCAATAATTTCATGTATGGTTTTTTTTTTAAAGACTTATTCATGCTTGCTTTACCTGCATGAGTGTTTGCCTGAATGTATGTTTATGTATCATGTCCACAGGCACCCGTCCAACAAGGTCAGAAGAAGGTATCAGATCCTCTGGAACTGGAGTCACCGTGTCAGTTCTGGGAATTGAACCTGGGTCTTCTGCAAGAACAGTAAGTGGGCCCTTAAATACTGAGCCATCTGTCTAGCCCCTCATGTAACTTCTAGTCTTCATTGGGTTTTATGTAGGTGGATATAGTAGAGATCATGGTGCACCTTGGCTTTCAAAACATGCTAATATGCTCTGCCATATGGCCAATGTCTCCTACTAGCATATTCCTATCCACACAACTCGTGGGTACCCGAGCTAAACCTGCCTGCTGATAAGCGGTGAGTGCCTTCCTGCAGAGTGATAGATAGGAACACTTGTTTTTCTAGTGCTCTTAAGCTCCAAGGTTCTCAACCTGTGGGTCGTGACCCCTTCGGAGGTTGGATGATCTTTTCACAGGAGTCACATATCAGATATCCTGCACAGGGTACAGGAACTCTATGAGAGAGTCAACTGAAGCCCAACACAGAGCAGCTGAAGCAAGGAGCCACGGGTCTGGAGGAGCGGTAGTAAATTTACAGTTAGGAAGTTACAACCAAGTAATTTATGGTTGGGGTTATATCATGAGGAATTGTGCTGAAGGGTTGCAGCATTAGGAAGGTTGCGAACCTTTACCTGCATGGGATTCCCCACCTCCTCCAGGCCTCGAACTTCAGTCTTGAGCGAAGTGGAAACCTCTAGAGGCTACCCTCCTTTCTCTTTTCAATCTGCCTCTTTTCTTGGAGAACGTTGGCATATAATTTCTTCTCAGGTACTCACTGACTGCATTTACAGGACTAGAAAAGCACTCCCAGAGCAACCTCACTGTCTGAGAAAGGGGACCTCTTTTAAGGCAGAACAGCGATCCTGACGGAAGGAAGAGCAAACCTGTTCTTAAGAAGGACCCACCATCAAGGAGCTCATGTTTCTGACTTCATTCCAGGCAGTGACTCTTCCAGTTATCTTCAGGCTGCCCTACCTCTGCCTAGCACAATAAGGGGTACTTGGGCTTGCCATCAATAGGTCCTGTCAGATAAGCCATCTGCATCACTCCAGGCTCTGGCAGGAAACAGATGGTGCTCTCTGATTGGGTAAAATGAGACGAGTTTAATAAAGAGACTATTTACGAAGCCAGATTAGGGTGTGTGGAAACCACAGGCCAGAAGGGGTAGAAGAAGGAAGCAATTACTGGAAACTTGAGAGAGAGAATCCTGTGAAGAGGGCCTCTTGACAAGACTTGTGGCTTCTAGTTCAAAGCTGTAGCTGGCTAGCCCTCAAGGAGGCATTTGGGGGAAAGACATATGCTTATCTCTTTCCTCCCAGCCTACTGTTTCCTAGAGTTGACCAGGATCATCTGGAGGGTAGAGGGCACAGGAACTCTATGAGGGAATCAACTGAGGCCCAAAACAGAGCAATTGAAACAGGGTGACATGGGTCTGGAGGAGTAAAGGGCAGTCACAGAACATGCCAGTCAAGTTTGGAGATGTTCTGCTGTGATCCTTGCCCAGGGCTGTTGCTCTCAACACTGTTGGAGAGGGAATCTTTCTAACAAGAGATAGGGATGCCTATCTAGTCTTCTTCCTAGTGTTTGGACTCTTGAGTCTTCTCTCTCCTCCATCTCTCATTATCTATAAAAGGCAGTTGCATTAGTTACTTTTCTGCTGCTGTGATAAAGATTGCCTGACAAAAAGCAACTTTGGGAAGGAAGGACTTATTTTGGCTCTCTGTTTGAGGGTACTGTCTATCACAGTGAGGCAGGCATTTCCATAGGAGCCCAAAGCAGTGGGTCGAGTGGGGTGGGGGGAAGAGAATGATAAATGCTAGTACTCAGCTGGGTTTCTCCTTTTAATGCAGTCCAGGACTTAAGCCTAGGGGATGGCGCTGCCCACTTTTAACCTAAACAAATTCTTCACTGACATGTCCAGAGATCCAACTCTCATCAAATTGACAATTGAGATTAACCATCATAGAAGTGTGGTCTATGACAGACAATGCATGTTCTGGGTCCCAGCCTTTAGATAGAGGACTAGCTTCCTGCACCCATCCTGCTAGTCCTGTGTCTTTTCTTCCTGCCATCCCCTTAACAGCAAGTTGCCTTTACAGGTAGGTTGCCAGACAACCCTGACATGGCCAGACTGCAGCTCATTCTACTTCATTCCCTCATATTCGCCATGGTCACCAGAAGTCAGAGCATACTTCCCTGTGTCTATGGAGACTCCATCTAGATTAGAGGCCCCAGTAATGCTCACTCCACTGCCATGTTCCATATGGCCTCTGCTCTGTCTTCCTCTGGCTAGCTTACTTGCACTTTATTCCTAGCCTACTATGTGTGGCTTACTACAGTAGAATTCTTCTCCTCTTAAAACAAGATTTGGGACAATGAGATTGCTCAGTAGGTAAAGGGACTGGCTGCCAAGCCCCTGATGACCTCAATTCAATCCCTGAGACCCACACAAAAGATCGAGAAAACCAAGTCCATGGCTTGTCTTCTGATCTCTACATTCAAGTTGTGACAGCTGCTTCCATGCATAACGAACAAATAAATAAGTAAATAAGTAAACATGAGTGTTGGGGAACTGAACCTGGGTCCCCTGCAAGAGTATCAAGTGCTCTTAACTGCTGAGCCATCTTTCCAGCACTGAAATATAGTCTTCTTGTACTTGCTTTACCAGATTTTCTCTGTGTAAGACACTAGTTACAAGGGATAGTACAGCCGAGGTAGATGAGACTCTTTTTATTGTATATCTATTTTTTCCTGGGATGGTTTGTCTGTTAACAAATTTCACCTTTTGCTTTTGAAACATGTCTCACTTTCAGACAGGAGTTAATCAGAACCAGCGACATTGAGGGGTAGGGACAGTAGAAGCACCATGAAAACTGCAGACACAAACCAAAAAACTACAATGGGAATGAGCTTCAAACCACTGAAGGTGGATTCTGGCCTTGTACTCGAGGTAGGCCGGCCTTCAGTGACACTGGGACTAAGTACGTTTCTCTAACTCTGTTAGGAGTCCACATAGGAAACTGAGGTAACTACTGTGGTATTCAGTTACTCCCAGACAAGCTGGCATCCTGCCCAGGCAGGTGCCCTAGGATGCTGTCTGGTTGGCTTGTTCTTCTCTGGCTCCCCATGAATCCTCATACTTGCCAGGGGATCTTGTTACTGCAGTTCTGTATCCTTTATTTAATAGTTTTCATCACTGTGGCCAAAGACATCTGACAGAACAATTCAAGGGTAGTAGGGTTGATTTTGGCTCAGGGTTTTAGAGGGTTCAATTCGTGGTTGCTTGGGCCATGCTTGGGCAAACCCATCATGGAGCAGGGGGCGGGGGAGCAAGTAGCAGTGGAGCTTCTGCATCTTGTGGCAGACAAGAAGCAGAAAAGGTGACAGGTAGGGACCAGGGACAAAATACTATCCTCGTGACATCTTTCTCCAGCTAGAACGTACCTAAAGTTTCAAAACCTCCTAAAATAGCATCAGTGGGGGCCAAGACCCCACCACACAGACCTATGGGGAACATATCACCATGACAGACTGACAAGCAGTCTAATTATCCTTCTGGGTTACTTAACACCTTGCTAAGAATGAGGCCATTCTTAACTCAGAGCGAGCAAGCAAGCCAGCCAGAGTTTTCTTCTTCTCTCTTTTAGCATCTTTTCCAGCCTCGCCTACCTGAGGGATACAGCGGTTATGGGCGGCACAGTGAGATGCCTGCACAGTCCTCTGCCAGGGCCTTCCAGAGAAAGGCCCATTCACCCTTCTCTCTCTCCCTCTTCTTCCTCAAGCCCTCGTCTCTATCCCTCCAGCCACCTGCTGAAACACTGTTACCTGCTTCCCAAGGTAGGCCTAGATAAGAGGTTCCCAGGGATAGCTGGGTGGAACCAGAACTGTCTTCCTGAACTGAGAGAGATGTTAGATAGTAGACTGTGTGGGGAACTGAAGGGTCGCGACTCTCTGTAGATTTGTTTAAAGAGCAATAGTCCAAGAGCTCTGATTGTTGCCAGCAAGGCTCTGGAAAACAAGGCCAGTAACATCACACTAGTGTCTTACTTTGATGGACACTGAAAGTCATGATAAAGGTTGTCTCATCAGAAAGATAGGGTCTTGGCACAGAAACAGACAGTGGGACACAGTGGAAAGAAATTGACTTCGTGGGAACTGGGTACAGTGTATACTAAAGGTGTCATTTCGATTCCCTAAGGGCTCGTTTCATAAATGCTGGTAGAATAATGGCCTTCGTGTGGAAAACAAAAGACTTGCCACTGATTTAGTTACTGACAGATAAGGATGCAGCAGTAAAGCAAAGCAAGTTTCTAGAAGGAAATTTGGGGAAAATAATACATGTGTTGATCAGGGACCGCAGGCCTCTAAATAGCACAAGAAACTTAAAAGTCACAAGGGGAAGAAAACAGATTTGTTAATGTGGATGATTACAATTTCCAGGGGGTAGAAAACACTATCAAATGTCAAAGTATGGGCCAGCAAGGTGACTCAGCAGATAAAGGGGTTTGCTGCCAAGCTGGATGACCTGAGTTCTGTCCCTAGGGCCCACAAGATGAAAGGAGAGAACTGACTTCTGAAAGTTGTCCTCTGATCTTCATGCAAGTGCCATGGCACATGGGTGCCCATCTACAAACACAAAATAAACTTAAACAAAATGAAGGGGGGGGTAGAGAAATGGCTCAGTAGTTAAGATCACTTGCCTTCATTCTTGCAGAAGATCATGGTTCAGTTCCCAGCACCCACATGGCAGCTAACAGACATCCAGTTCCAGGGATCTGAGCCCCTCTTCGGTCCTCCATGAGCAGTGGACATACATGGTACACAGACATTCATGGCGGCAAAACTCTCATATACGCTAAATATGACCAAGACTCTTTTTAAAAAAATTTTTTAAATGTAAGTCAAAAGACAGCTAATAAGCAGTGTGAAAATAGTTACTACTATAGTTATAATGGCTGACGAAGGGTGAATGCCCATAATATTAGAATTACTATCAATATACATATTAAGGTGCTGAAAATCAAATATCTTTTATTAAGGAAATGGCAGATTTGTTATCTTACTCCAACTCTGATGAGAAAAAGGCAAATAATTTAAGGGGTCGGGGAGACCCACATAAAAGCAAAGCGATAGTGAACCTGGGGTAGAGAAGACAGACAGACAAATGTGGCAGATGAGTGGGAAAGAGTCATCCCCAGGTGAACTGAGTGGCTATCCCCAGAGAAAAGCTCACAGCTGGCTGCCCATGTTGCCTTCTCATGAACGGTATCCTTAACTGCGATACAGAACCTACGTGCTCGATGTCAGTAGACGCTTATTACATACTCACTGTGACTCAGGACCTAACAATAGAGGAAACACAAAGGTCAACCTGACCCCTGGGCCAGCAATATGGTTTATCTGGTGAAGGTGCTTGCCGCCAAACCTAATGACTGGAGTTCAGTCCCTGGGACCCATGTGGTAGAAAGACAGAACTAATTCTCATAAGTTTTCTTCTGATCTCCAAGTAAGCCTGTGCACGCGTGCGCACACGCGCGCGCGCGCACACACACACGCACGCACGCACGCACGCACGCATGCACGCACACACACGCACACACACACGCGCACGCACACACACACGCACGCACACACACACGCGCACGCACACACACACACGCACACACACACACACGCGCACACACACACACACTTGGGTGAGGGAGATGCCGAAACATTGACCTCTTCTTAGATTTCACAAGAACTGGTCTAATCAAAATGTCTGCACTAAAGGACTGTTTTTCTATGTATCCAGTAAACTTTATTATCTTCCCTCCATCCTTTAGTGTATGTGTGTGTGTGTGTGCACAAACACACTATGGCACCTGTGTGGTCAGAGGACAATCCTAGCCTTTGGCCTTGTTTGAGACAGGGACTCTTTGCTTCTTGCTGCTTACACTGGGCTAGTCCCTAAGAGCTTCAGGGGACTCTTCTATCTGTACCCGCCTCACAATAGGAACACTGAGAAAGACCACAGACATGAGCTTTACATGGGTTTGGGGGATTTGAACTCAGGACCTCATACGCTCTATGAGCCTTCCCTCCAGCCCCTAATCCTGAATCTTACTGGATTCTGGGACTGTCATCTAGATGGTCTGGAGACTCCAACCAAGGACCATGTATGATTGATGTCAATAAAAATACAGTTAAGGTCCACAACAGTGCAAGCCATGCTTCAAGGAAAGTTTTCCTCTGTTTCTTCTCCTAGTGAAACAAGTACAATTTTATAAAGCCTAGAAGGACAGATCCATGGTCGGGGGTCAGGATGTCTTTCTAATTGAGGATCTCTTTTGAATGCCTTTCATAATGCAGATATGGAAGAGGGAGATTGAAAAAAAAGATACAAAGCCATCAAATTGATCACAGTGTGGATTTTGGCACTATGGTTACTAGTCAGGGGTTATTTGCTGACTTGTTTTGGATTTAGGTTTAGTAACCTCAGCTCTCAAGAGGCTGTGATGATTTTCTGATTGTATTAGGTTATATTTTAAAATTATCAGAGACCTTTTAAATGAGAAGTCCTCAGGGCTGGAGAGATGGCTGGGCAACTCACAACCACCTGTAACTCCAGCTTCGGAAGATCCAACTCCCTCATCTGGCCTCTGCTGACATCAGTGTTCATGTGCACATACCTATACACACATACACAGAATTAAAAATAAAACAAATCTTTAAAAAATAAAATCCCCACTAGATGTTGTGGCATAGAACTTTAATCACAGCCCTGGAGAGGCAAAGACGGACAAGTCTCTATATCTTGAGACCAGTCTGGTCTACGTACATAATAAATTGTAGTTCAACCACAGCATCACAGTGAAATCCTGTCTCAATAAAGTAAAATAAAATCCCCAACTGAGTGAAGAGAGCCTGCAGAATGAGGAAAAAACTGCTAGCTATCTATACCGGCTGAGAACATCTAGGATGCACAGATATACAAAGAACTCAAAGAACCCTAAATAACAAGACAATAAAAATAATTCATAAATGGACAGATGAAATTAACAATGGTTATCAAAAGATGAATTACAGATGGTCAATAACCATGCTCAGTCTTATTAGCCATCAGTGAAATGCAAATTAATACTACATTGAGATTCCATCTCCCCGCAGCTAGGTCCCTCTCAGTCATTAAGAGAACAAACAGCAAATGGTGAGGATGTGGGCACACTGCTGGGCAGGGTGGAACCTAGTCCAGCCACTTTGGACATGAGCACAGAGGCTCGTCAAAAAACCCAAACTAGATCTACCATATGACACAGCTTTTCCACCCCTGGATATTTAGGCAAAGGCTCTAAGCCATCATATGACAGAGACGTTTGCTCATCAGTGTTCACTGCAGGGCTAGTCACAGTAGCTGAGTTACAGAACCTGCCCAGGCATCTATTAGTGTGTGTGTGTGTGTGTGTGTGTGTGTGTGTGTGTGTGTGTGTGTTGGGGGAGTGAATAAGGAAAAGGTGGTGTATATGCACAAAGGAATTTTTCAGCCATAGGAAAAAATGTAGTTTCATTGTGCAGGAAAATGGATGTGACTGGATGCAATCATATTATGCAATTAAGTCAGTCTCAGAAGGACAGATACTGTGGGGCTAGAGAGAACTATTAGGGGCACATAGTGCTCTTCCAGAGGACCAGTTCTGTTCCCAGCACCTACACTGGGTGGCTCAACTGCCTGTAACTCCAGCTCCAAGAGATCTGATGTCTCTGGCCATTGTAGGCTCATACACACACACACACACACACACACACACACACACACACACACACACA
>JANHMN010000005.1:114180132-114200128 GCA_030674055.1 Rhabdomys pumilio | reverse complement strand
ACACACACACACACACACACACACACACACACACACACACACACACAATTTTAAGTAAATAAATAAGCAAATGATGTTTGTCTTTTCTCATGTGTAGTTCAGAGATCCTCCTGCTTTTGCCTCCTGAGTGCTGGGATTAAAGGTATATGTCACTACTCCCGGCTCTAGATTTTCTATAGATAAATAAGGTCATATACATACATATGACAAGAAAATTAAAGCAGAGATGTTTAGGGGAACGTAGGGGATTAATGGTGGGGGGAAGGAAAGACATGGGAGAAGAGGAGGTTATGAAGTGATAATATGATTACAAATTACTTGTACAGAAATGTCCTTGTATAAGAAGCCCTTGTGTAACAATAGAATAATAATAAAGAAATCCAATGAAAGAAAGTCCCAGGTTCCTTCTCTGCAGATTCTGATGTGGAAGGTCAGGGGTGAAGATATAAATTCCTATTTTGGAAAAAAAAAAAGCCTCATGCACGCCTTTGCTTAAGAACCTGAAAGGCTTAGGGGTGAGTACACTGTGGGTTTGCAAGCATTCCCACTCTCCTGATTAACTGTAAGTTCAGGGAAATGAGTGGTGGCCTTGGAAGGCAGGGGAGGTATCTATCCCTTGGAAAAGCCCTGATGAAGGGCACAGAAGGATTACTGTGAATGTTACTCACCACAAGGACTCACAACTCTAGTGAGCCAAGAGTCCCAGACATCTTTGGTTTGATGTTGAGGACGCCCCCAAAGCTGTATTTCTTTACATGGTGGCAAATGAGATTAAGTGAAGAGCACCCCCACCCTCAAACTGGAACATGGACCCTGTAAGAAGGGCGGGCTAGATGCTAATATTCCTAACTTAGAGGTGACGAATAAGACACATGGTGATGAGCATTCCCTGGTTACACAGTTAATCCTTAATGAAATCAGGTCACCAAAATCTGCTTTCTACGTTATATCCAAACAGCCACGCTTGCCAGGTATGGTGTCCCCACATTGGCGATCCAGGCACTTGGGATGCTGAGGCAGGAAGAACACAAGTTCTAGAGTGAGACATTGTCTAGAAAAAATCAAACCAAATAAACCAACAACAAAGATAATCTTCTGGAGTTCACATTCTTCCTTTCTTCTTCTTTCTGTCACCTCTCCCTCCCTCTCTCTCTCTCTCCCTCGATTCATCTCTGAGATCTCTTGCTATTGGAAATGTAATGAACTTTGGGGTCCCCGCAGCCTTTAAAATCTACCACCCCACGGTGGTGAGACGATACCTTTACAATGTATTCCCTATCTGGTAGAGGCTGGGTACATCAGGGGTACACTGAGGCAGGCCCATTCCTAGAGAACAAGGAAACAGGCCTTTGACCAACAGCCTTTGCTCTAGGGCTCCACACTGGCCTCTCCAAACCTTCCTTACACAGATCGGTAGTGTTTAGTGTTGTTTAGTGTTGCTTCCACTAAACTTCCTTCTTGTTCTCTCTCCTTCCTAAGATGGACCCTCACAGAAATCTAAGAGGCTCCTAGTCTTTTCCAACTCCCCCCTGCATTTCCTCTTTAATACATTTCTTACATATCCTATCTCCTTTTTGTGCTGTCTTGGAAGAGAAACTAATACCATCTGTGCTGGATAGGTTTTGTCATCTTGACACAAGCTAGATCAGTGCTTCTCACCCTGTCAGATATCCCGCATATCAGATACTTACATTACAATTCATAACAGTGGCAAAATTAGCAACAAAATAAATTTATGGTGTGTGTGTGTGGGGAGGGTGTTACCACAATATGAGGAACTTCATTAAAGAGTTGCAGCATTTAGTTAGATTGAGAGCCACTAAGCCACTGAAAGTCATATGGGAGAAGAGGACCTCAATTGGAAGAATGCCAGTAGACAAGTCCCTGGGGCATTTTCTTAATTAGTAATTGATATGGGAGGACCCAGGTCACTATGAGTGTGGTCAAGTATCCTATGTGGTATGAGAAAGCTGTCTGAGCAAGCCATGTAAGCAGTGTTCATTCATGGCCTCTGCTTCAGTTCCAGCCTCCAGGTTCCTGCCTTAACTTCCCTTCATGATGTAAGCTGTAACTCTTCCTCCTAAACTCTTTCCTCCTCAAGTTGCTTTTGGCCATAGTGCCTTATCACAACAATAGAAAGCACTAGGAGAGCAGCCCTCTCTTGCTTCTTCCCTTTCTCCTCCTTTCTTCTTTCTGGATTCTGTGCCAATCATACCGCATGTACACAGATTAATATTGTCTGGTCTTAGGCTGGAGATGTAGTTCAGTTGGTAGAATGTCTTTCTAGCATGCATGAGGCCCTTGGTGGTTTGTTTGTTTGTTTTTGTTTTTCAAGACAGGATTTCTCTGTGTAGCCCTGGCTGTCCTGGAACTCGCTCTGTAGATCAGGCTGGCCTCGAACTCAGAAATCCGCCTGCCTCTGCCTCCCAAGTGCTGGGATTAAAGGCGTGCGCCATCACTGCCTGGCAAGGCCCTTGGTTTTATTTTATTTTATTTTTTATGTATGTGAGTACACCATTGCTCTCTTCAGACACACCAGAAGAGGGCATCAGACCCCATTGCAGATGGTTGTAGGCCACTATGTGGTTGCTGGGAATTGAACTCAGGACCTCAGGAAGAGCAGTCAGTGCTCTTAACCACTGAACCATCTCTCCAGCCTCCAGGGCCCTTCTTTTTACCCCCAGAACCACATATTCTGGTCATTATGTGGTACACCTGTGATCCCCCAGTACTCAAAGCAGGAGGATCTAACTTTCTAGGCCATCCTTAACTATACAATGAGTTGGAGGTCAGCCTAAGCTACATGATACTTTGTCCCTTCTCAAAAAAAAGTATTATATGGGGCCTGGCTCAGTGGTTAAGAGTTCTTGCCACTCTTGCATAGGACCTGGGTTTGGTTCCTAGCATACACATAGTGGCTCACAATTGTCTGTACTCCAGCTCCTGAGAATCCAGTGTTCTCTTCTGGCCTCTGTGGGTTTCAGACACACACATGATGCACATACATACACACAGGCAAATGGATAAAACATCAGGAGGGCCCAGAGGAGTAGAGAAACCAAACCAACTCACAGTGGGAATGGATTCAATTCTAGGTAAGAGAATGCAAATCACTGGGTAAGAATTTGTCCCGCTGTGCTCCAGACAGGTCTACAGAGTCACCCGAGAATTGTTTGACTTGGCAGTCTCCCTCATATAGTACGGTGACTGAAGCAACAGAAACAATGAGGAGCCACAGGCTCGCTGCTCCACATTCACTGTCATTTGTTCATTTGGTTTCTGGTGACTTAAGTTTTGTTTTGTTTTCAAGCCAAGTAAAACAAGGAAGTCCCCACTTACAGTCTTTGACCATGACTTGACTTGACATGACAACCTTGACTCTTCCATGTTCCCTCCTTGGGAGTAGAGACACATGAATATGTTCATTTCAACAACAGGGCTCCAACAGAAGGGTTCATGCAAGCACCCAAGGTGACAAGGAGAGTTAGAGGGCAGGTCCCCTACCCTAACTTGCCCCCATCTTATTCAGACGTTTCATGGAAGGATTTCCCTATAATGAGATATGGCAATTTGAATAGGTATGGCTCTCATAGATTCATGTGTTTCAAGGCTTGGCCATAGGGAGTGGCACTATTAGGAGGTGTGCCTTTATTGGGGTAGGGGTGGCCTTGTTGGAGGAAGTGCTGAGTAGGTGGGTTTTGGATCTCCTATGCTCAAGCTCTGCCCAGTATGGAATGAGCGCCTTTTTCTGCTGCCTTCAAATCAAGGTGTAGAACTCTCAGCTCCTTCTCCAGCACCATGTCTGCCTGCATGCTGCCATGCTTCCTGCCATGATGATAATGGACTAAACCTCTGAAACAGTAAGTCAGGCCCAATACAATGTTTGCTTTTATAAGCATTGCCTTGGTCATGGTGTCCCTTCGCAGCAACAAAACCCTAAGACACGACACTAGGCTTCCTAACTGACCCCTTCCATTTCAGAACCCAGCTCTTCACCATCCTGATCTTGTGAAGCCTGTTCCTAAAACTCTGTCCTATCTGTGATGTAGGTGGGAAGAAGGTAGCTCTGAGTACCTGGTATATTTGACTGTATGTGGCCATGAAAAAGCTTAGGCCCAAGGCCTTCGATCTACAATGAAGGATGGGTAGTTCCTGGCAGTGGAAGTACTGACTGACTGGCAGTGGATTTGAGCTGGATTAGCAGGCAATGTGGGGGGTCTCAAAGGGACAGGGTGAATCTCAGGAGTTGGCTGATCTGCAGGGTAATTGTCAAACAAACAGGTAAAATGAGTCCAGGTCACAAAGCAGTGACCTGGCCTGGATACAGGTACTAGGAGCAAAAGTGACCATTGAATAGACAATAAAAGATGACTCTACTAGAGGGTACAGCATAAGAAGTGAGGGGGCTGTTGTGTGGTGATGCACACCTTTTATCCCAGTGACCCAGGAGGCAGAAGCAGGCAGATCTCTGTGAGTTTGAGGCCAGTCTGGTTTACAGAGTAAGTTCCAGGCCAGCCAGGCTTCACATAGTAAAACCTTGTCTTATAAACAAAGAAGTGAATGGGAACTCAAGCATTTAAGGTGCAGACAGGGAAAGAAAAGTGTGGGGAGCCAACAGAAGGCGCTATCATCCTTGCAGCCATCTTGAGCCATATACCCTGACAAGAGACTTGATTACAACAGCCTACAACAGCTGAGCACACTCTGATAACATCTTGCTTTAGATACCCAGGATCTTCCCTTGGGTGTATGAGATTTAAAGGTGTGATTTAGAGTGGAGACTTAAGGGTGTGACTTAGAGATCAGATTTAGAGATAAGACCTAAGGGCGTGAGTTAAGGGCGTGACTTAGAAGTGAGACATATAAAAGGCGAGAGGCAGACAGAAAAAAATTACCAGACAACAGATTACTTGACACAGTACAACTTGGAACAGAGAATTAGGTATTAGGCACTTAGCACTTGGAGGAAGAACTTGGAATTAGACAGTACAACTTGGGGTAGTTATTAGGCATTAGGTGGAAGACACTTGGACTAGAGAACTCAGAAGAGAGCAACAGATGATTAGGCACTCGGAATAGTTATTAGACATTAGAGAGTACAACTTGGAACTAGGAATTAGGTTAGACACTTGCAACAGAGAATTAGGCACTTGGCACTTGGAAGAAGTAACTTGGAACTTAGAGGCACTAGGGACTAGGAACTAGGGACTAGGAACTCAAGACTTGGGACTTGGACTAGGAAGAGAGACTGAAGAATAAATGGGATTGAATCACACTCTGTCTAGTCTCCATTCCTCCAGTTCATCTTCACCCTCTCTCTAGCTGAACCCCAACCAGTGGACCAGAGCAGCTTGGGGCAGTTCAAGCTCTAACAGTTTAGCCCCAAGGCTTTTGGCAGAGCGGGTTCCAACATTGATAGAGCGGTCCCCAACATTTTGGCCCCCAAGTGTGGAGCAGCTCGGGCCCCAACAGAAAAGTCCTTGAATAATAAGAAAGACTAACTCATGATATGTTAAAAAGAGGATAAAAATATTATCAAAAAAAAAAAAACATCACTAATAATGAATTCTTACTCTTGCTAAGCATTATTTTAAATTCTCTACATGCAATTATTTGCTTCCCCCTCCAACCTCTCTCTGTCTGTCTCCCTGTCTCTCTGTCTCTCCCTTATATTTCTATCTCTCATGTGCCAAGGCTGGCCTCGAACTTGTGCTGTAGCCATGCAGACCTTGAACTCCTGATCTTCCCACCCCTACCTCCCAGAAGCTGAGATTACAAGCCTTTGCTAGCACATCCTGCTCCTAATTTCTTACAGAAACCTGGAGTAGACACTGTTTCACTTCAGTGCCCCCTAAGCTAATATCTGCTTGATGACTTGGCCCAGAGTGTGGAAGGATGGAAATGGGCCCTGAAACACAGAGAAGAGGGATCACAGACTGAGCCCCCTGAAAATGTGAGCCAAAATAAAGACTTGACTTGCTTCTGCCAGAAACTGGGTCCCAGCAATGAGAAAATTAACTAATACAGAAAATCGGTCCCAGAAAAGTGGATTGTTCCTGTGACTAAACCTGATCACAGGGATCTAAGACCTTTGAAACTGGTTTCTGATATGAATTTGAAAGAGGCTGGAGAAGGGGCCATGCTGGCAGAAGCTCAATACCAGAATACTGACAGAAACGCTGGAAGGCAAGACTGTGCCCACTGAGGATTTCCATGGGAATGAAAGCTCTGGGGAACTGGATTAGAAGCACTACATTCTGGCAAAGAGTGTGCCTGCATTCTCACTGTGTGAGGCTGAATTTCTTTTATTAATGTTTATTGGTTGTAAAAATAAAACAAAACAAAACAAACAGCAGGAAGCCAAGGAAATAGCTCAGTTGGTAAAGTGACTGTCTTACACACATGAAAACCCAAGTCAATCTCTAGAATTTGCATTCTTTAAAAAAAAACCAGGTATTCTTGTAATCCCAGGGCTGGGAAGGTCAATACGGTAGAAGCCTGGAGCTGGCTGGGCAGCAAACTGAGCCTTGGTGAGCCCCAGGCTAATGACAGACCTATCTCAAAGGAGGCTGGTGCTCCTAAGAATAACAACCAAGCTTGTCCTCTGGTTTACACACACACACACACACACACACACACACACACACACACACACACACACGGATTGCATTTCTTCAAGGCTCTGCCCCACAGTTACCTGGCAACAGCCAGGTCTGCCTGACTCAGTGTAAAAGGGGCTACTTGCCCCCTCCTTTCTCTCTTGCTCTCTCTCTGTCCTCTCATCCCTTCCCCCTCTCTCCACATTTCCCTCTCCCTTTTCTCTCCACGTGTTCCTGGCTGGACTCATTTCTCTCTCTCTCTCTCTCTCTCTCTCTCTCTCTCTCTCTCTCTCTCTGCCTTTCTCTATTTCTACTACCCCCTCAACTCCCCTCCCCATGCCCTAAATAAACTCTATACTATACCTGTTGTGTGGCTGGTCCATCAGGAGGAAATGCCTCAGCATGGGCCCCCAAAAGGCACCCCTTTCCACCTCAACATACTGTGCCTCTACCAAACATATCCTGGCTTACTCTTTCTTTTTTTTACAAACCGCAGCATGTATATGATGTGCTTTGGGCACCCTCCAGCAATCCTCTTATGGCCTTATGCCCTCCCACAGATCCTCTTCCAAGACACTCCCCCTTCTGTATCTTTCATGTTTTTTTTTGTTTTGTTTTGTTGTTGTTGTTGTTTTTAATCTAGGTTCCTCTCAAACGAGAATGTGATTTTTGTCTGAGTCTGGTCTATGTCTACAGCCATTCAGTCCTGACCACGCCAGATCGCCAGATCTCATCTGACTATTTCAGTGAGCATGACAATCACTGATTCCATCTTTTTTCTGCAGGTGACATGATTCTGTCTCTCTGTATGGCTGAACAAAAATCCCTTTGTGATGTCTTCTCTCTCTCTCTCTCTCTCTCTCTCTCTCTGTGTGTGTGTGTGTGTGTCTGTCTGTCTCTGTCTTTCTCTCTCTCTCTCTCTCTCTCTCTCTCTCACACACACACACACACACACACACACACACACACACACACACACACGCACACACACATGGAGGGGAGAATGTGTGTTTGAGCTTACATTAACTGTCTCGGCAGAGATGACACTCTTATAGGATCGTAAATAGCAGTCAGAGATTCTTACCTTTACCCAGCAACAAGGCTTTTGTTCTCCTTTGGTTCTGAAGAGAAGAAAAACAGACAAACAAAACCCTTCAAATATTGACCTACAACACACAGTAGCTTAAGAAAGCCTAAATGTGCTTTCCCAAGTCTTGTGCTCTAATTTAGACATAGCTCTTACCTGATTTTTAAGGGATCCTATGTTTCTCTGCTTGCAAAGGAAGCTCGCAATGAAATTATATTCCCCAAATCACATTTTAAGAGATCATAATAAAGATGTTTTTCAGATGGCCTCTCCCTGTGTAGCCCGCAGCTTACCACGCTCTAAACACTGGAGAGTAAAGTCCCTCACAGTGCTTCACGCTGTGTCGCTGCAATTGGAAAGATGTCAGACTATGTCACCAATCAACACAAGCAATGTCCAAATTTATGCTTTCTTAAGCTAATGGGTTTTTTTGCAGGTAGACATTTGGAATAAAGGACTGAATGCTGATTTGTAAAAACTGTGACCATATAGCAAGACAAAGGACTAAGCATAGGGATGGGGAAATATTAATAAAACCACTAAATGAAACATTCTATATTCATTCTTTTGAGGGCTTTTGTGACTTACGATCAAATTTCATCCACTCCTGTGTTTTCCGCCACATTGTGAGCTTATACATAAATACCCTTGAGAATACATAATCAAATACATGACTAATAGACTTGCCAACTCCTCTAATAAAGGTAAAATATGCAGGGCAGGACAAGCTATTTGGGATGGCTTAGTACTCAACTGATAAACATTGTTAATAAAGCTGCCCCCTGCTGTCCTGCATGGAAATGCAGAGGCTTTTAAAAAAATCATCAAGGAAGGGATTTAAAAAGCCTACAAGATGGACTCTACAGCCTAAGGTCTCATAAAAGCCTTTTACATGATTAATAATGCTTGCCTTGGTGTTTAAATCAGTGTCACGACGTACAAATGGCAACTTTGTCAATTTATTTGAGGCCTACCTGATACTATAATGTCCCCCCACTTTCTACTCAGCTTAGCAAACTTTAGCATTTAGGTCCCATTTGGGGGTGAGGGGGTGTCAAAATTTCAAGTAGCCTAGACTAGACTCAAAGTCACTACAGAGCTGAGGTTTTGATCCCTCCTGCTTCCAACCCCCATTCTAGATTTCTGGTTTTGAAAAAAAAAATCGCTGGTAAATTCATTTCATACTTAAATCCAAAAGGTCCTTTTAATATGGCTTAGCTTTCATATACCATATTTGCATTAAAAAGGATTACATGAAATACCATGGAGGTGGTAACAACCACGCTTACAGAAACAGCAAGAGAGGCCTTTGTTTGGTGCTGCTGTGCCTTGGATGTCATCTGTCCCTCTCAAAGGTTAATTGGGTTGAGAGATTGGTCCCCAGCGTGGCAAAATGGAAGCAGGAGCTTCCCAGAGATGGGGCCTAGATGGGAGGTCCTATGTTGACAGGGAATGACTGGGGGTAGTCCTTGAAAGAGGATTACTCTAAAAGGTTGAACCTGACCCCACATGGTCTGTCGCTGTGGTTTCTCATCACTCCTTCCCACTAGTGCTCCTGTGGCTGCCATCTGCTATGACGTCAGACAGCTGAGAGGCCTCTTCCAGAGCTGAGCCGGTGACAGAACCATACGCTTGAGCCTCTTGAAATGAGAGTTAAATAAACCATGTTTCTTTTTATGAATACCCTGCCCTGGCTATTACATTGCCGTAATGAAATGCTCATCTGTCAGTGAGGCATTCTCTGAACACAACACGTGACATTACTTTACCCTTATAACGACTCTGGGAAATGAGTTACTGTCTCCTGTTACAGTTTGAATATAAAATGTCCCCACAGACTCGTGTGTTAAAAGCCGAGTTACCTTCTGGAGCTATTTTCAGAGGGCATGGAAGCTGTGGGGGGACAGCACAGTTGGAGGAAGTCAGTCCCTGGGGGCGTGTCTCTGAAAGGTATTTTGTCCTGGCCCCTGCTATCTCTCTTTGTTTCCTAGGCACCAAGGTAGGGAGCTTTGCTCCTCCCTGCCCCCCGCTACACCCCCCACCCTACCCCGTCGCCCATGACCCTGAAATTTGTGAGACTCTAACAGAATGAAGATATTCTCGATCTGACCACTGGACTACTGAAACAATTGATCCCCAAAGAAACAGGCACACCCTACCCCTACTCCCCTGCAACCTCATGCTGGGAGAAGGAAAAGGCACCAGCCAGAAGGGGAACTTGTCTCCAAGCTAGAGATTTTGCATAGTTCTAACAACTTGTCAGACCACCTACCAGAATGAGATGGAAGCCCAGAGAAGGGGTTAAGGGTAGATGGGACCACGCTTTAGATGGGACCACGCTTTGATCCTTGCTTAGATGTACATGTCCTTGGCCCTCTATTTAAACTTTGGTCTCACTTCAGGATCCCAAAGTCAGACTTGGCAGACTTGCTGGATCTCTTTGTGCCTCTTCCCAATGTGGCCACAGTGAATAAATCACCTCATTCTGCTTTCCACCAATACTTTGTGAATGAAATGGGTACAGTTAAAAAGCCCACAGAGCTGGGGCTGGAGAGATGGCTCAGTGGTTAAGAGCTCTGGCTGCTCTTCCAGAGGTCCTGAGTTCAATTCCCAGCAACCACATGGTGGCTCACAAACATCTGTAATGGGATCTGAGGCCCTCTTCTGGCGAGTCTGAAGAGAACTACAGTGTAGTCACATACAATAAATAAATTTAAAAAAAAAAAACCACAGAGCTGATTTGCTGTGTGGGTGAAAAAGAGAAAAGTTTATTCCAAACAAGGCTGTGTCTCAGGAAAGGAGAGAGAAGTGTGTGAGTGTGTGTGTGTGTGTGTGTGTGTGTGTGTGTGTGTGTGTGTGTGTGTGCGCGCGCGCGCGCGCGCGCGCGCGCGCGCGTGCACATGCGCACATGCATTCGTGTCTTGGAAAAACATTTTTTCAGGAACCTGACAATTTGTCTTAGTGAAGATGGGTAGCCAAACTTTGGGGCACAGGCTGTGATCCCCAAGTTCTACAACAAAACTATAAAGCTTCCCTCCTTTTAAATTATTTCTCTTCAGGCATTTGTCTTGGCAACAGAGGTTTGACTAATATATCCCATTTTTGTTGTTGTTTTGGTTTTTCGAGACAGGGTTTCTCTGTGCAGCCCTGGCTGTCCTGAACTCACTCTCTCTGTAGACCAGGCTGGCCTTGAAGTCACAGAGATCCATTTCCTCTCCTTCCAGAATGCTGAGATTAAAGGCGTGCACCACCACTGCTCAGCAACACCACTGCTCAGCAACATATCCCATTTTAGATGAGAAAACCAGGGCACACAGAGCTAAAGCACGTTATAGGTATGGCGAGGCAGAATTCTTTTTTTTTTTTTTTTTTTTTTTTTTTTTTTTTTTTTTTTTGGTTTTTCAAGACAGGGTTTCTCTGTGTGGTCCTGGCTGTCCTGGAACTCACTCTGTAGACCAGGCTGGCCTCGAACTCAGAAATTTGCCTGCCTCTGCCTCCCAAGTGCTGGGATTAAAGGCCTGCACCACCACCGCCTGGCATGAGAGGCAGAATTCAAAGCTGCCATCTCAACAGAAACCCTTGATGCTAGTTTGTGATCAGTCTTGCTTGAGCCAAAAGAAAGCACTGGCCTAGAATAAGTACCAAACAAAGAGGAGAGATTGAAATCAAGGATTGAATGTGTACTTTTTGAAAATCACACTTTTGGGAGGTAGGGTACATATGTGCAACAGTGCATGTATTGAAGTCAGAGATACCTTTCAGGAGGTGGTTCTCTTTTTGCATTAGGTGGGCTTCAGGGACCAAACTCAGGTTGTCAGTCTTGGCAGCAAGCACCTTTACCCACTTTGCTGGCCCCTGAATCTGTATTGTTAGGGTTTTGTGACAGAAAAGTACCTTGGCAGATCCGGGGTCAAGGAATGCCGCAAAGATCATACCATGCAACTGCATGCAAGATTGTGAAAGGTCACCTCTGAGCAGGGACAAGAGAGACAGATAAACAGACAGACAAAAGGTATGTGACTCATGGCAACAATGGAAATGTGTCTCATTTGGTGGCTGGTGATGACGTGGCTGCTGGCACTGACTCGCTGAAGGTAGGCTGTGGGAGCACTTGTTTTTTAACATTTCTCCTTTTTTTAAAAATTTTTTTAAAGATTTATTTTGTATGTAAGTATAACTGTCACTGTCTTCAGACACACCAGAAGAGGGCATCAGATCAAACAGATGGTTGTGAGCCACCATGTGGTTGCTGGGACTTGAACTCAGGACCTCTGGAAGAACGATCACTGAGTCATCTCTCCCTTTTGTTTATTATAAAAGGTGAAGAAATAGGAAGGGGTGACTGGTAAGGCAGGAATGAGGATGCCATGCTCTTTAGACTACATCCTAATGTCTGGGGGCCAGGTGTCGACACCTTTGGGGACCCAAGAAAGCTGGGCTGCCGGCCTAATCCTGGAATAGGCTGTTACACTTGCTGTCCAGGCTCTCTAGGACCATCTGGGGGTAGGGGTGTACAGGCAGTGGCTGTGGGGCTGGACCATCTGGAGCTAGCCACTTTGAAGCTGTCTAGGATGAAGATTTTGAGGGAACACCCAGAGTTGGCAGGTTAATGGAACAGATATATATTAGGGGCAGAAGGTAAAGTTAAGGTGTTTAGGGGAATTTTTTTTCCTAAAGTGTACATTTGAAACTTTAAGGCCCATGGTCTTGGTAGTTGGGGAAGGGAGTCCCAAGACCATGAAAAGCAAGGGTGGGAGAAGGGGGCAGAGGATCCCATCCTTAGGGATAAGCAGAATAGACAGGAGGAGAAACAGGTTGTTGATTGACTTATCAACTCTATTTGGCCCGAAAGGTAGATTCAAGTAAATTCCCTGAAGCTTACAAGAATGCTTTTAAGTTTACAAGAAGAGATAAGTTTTAGACATATTAGTATTACTGTTTGTAATCTGTTCTAAAATCCACATTCTGTGAAAGACAGTAGATTCACACCTTTGAGTCACAGTAGAAACTTGGGGGCTCCAAATGATTTGGGGTTAAAAGCATGACCATTCTTTCCTCTGTCCAGATGAGGGTGAATACAGGTTGGATAGGTGTTTATAGCACACTGAGAAGCACTTTTAAGTCTATACTTAGAAGAAAGCCAAAGAAAATGTAAAACCTTGAGCTTGGTACTGATAATAGTAGCCAGTGCTTACCTGAGCTAGATTAATAGCCCTTAAATAATTTTCTTTTTTTTAAAGATTTATTTATTTTATGTATGTAAGTATACTGTCTGTTGTCAGACACACCAGAAGAGTGCAGCAGATCCCGTTACAGATGGTTGTGAGCCACCATGTGGTTGCTGAGAATTGAACTCAGGACCTCAGGAAGAGTAGCCAGTGCGCTTAACTGCTGAGCCATCTCTCTCCACCCCCCAAATCATTTTCTTATACCTTTACAAATTGCATTTACATACCTTAGGACACTTCCTTAGACCTCTATAAGAGGTTGCATTTATGTATCTTAAGCATTTTCTTAGATCCTCACAACTTAAGCTTTCATATCCTCAGAACCTGCATAAATCTTTATTCAATCCAGTCATTCACCATGAGACACAGCTGGCTGGGTACTGAGTCATTGTAAAGCTCTTTAAGTAAAGGAATAGTAACTTTTTACCAAAGTTACTTTGAAATCTGTTTAGTGACTTTATCTCTTTTCTGAGTCTGGTATAAGGTAAAGGATTCCTCTTTCTCTAAAAGCTCTCTAGTGATGCCTGAGGCCTTCTGGGAGGAGCTGGTATCTTTGCTGCTATTAAACTGGTAAATTTATTACTAACCTAGTCATCAACGCCATCAGAGATCTGAGAAGGATAAATGTCACCAGAGTAAACAGGAAGTACAGACCAAGCAACTCCCAAATCTATTAAAAATGACAGACTTATCAGCTACCTGAACAATCACTCTAGGTTAGGTTCCTCGGTGGTCATCTTCATTTTGTTCGGGGCACACAGGTCCTAGGACAGCATCAGTCTTTGACTACAGGGTCCAGAAGATCCAACGGACTTTATTGTGGAGTAGGAACTTGAAGGGGAGCCTGGGGACTGGCCTGCCTTGTCAAGGTAAATCATGCCAATCAACTCCCCAGTGCCCTGCTTTTCCACAGTATGGACAGGCTCCTGGAGTGGTCAGGGTAAAGGGCAGTGTTTCACCCAATGGTTGGTTCTGCCACATTTAAAGCAAGATCCAGGTGGAGTTCTTCTGTGCCCTCATCTTCTTTGGAGAAGATTAGGGTGCTGTCAGGAGCTGACTTGTCTATTATGAAATGCTTTAAAAAAAAAAAAGATCTATCTATCTATTTATTTATGCACATGAGTGCTCTGTTTTCATATACACCAGAAGAAGGAGTCAGATTCCATTACAGAAGGTTGTGAGTCACCATGTGGTTGCTGGGAATTGAACTAAGGACCACTGGATGAGCAGCCAGTGCTCTTAACTGTTGAGCAATCTCTCCAGCCCCGAAAAGCTTTTTCATTAAACATTTTAAATGCCATATTCAGCAGGTATCTGAAAAGTTTTGTGTGAGGAGCCGACTTTTAGCAGAAAGAGGCTAGAAAGCAACTATCAGCTTTGCAGCCATCTCGAGCCATATACCCTGACATGAGACTTGGTTTTCAACAGCCTACAACAGCTGAGCACACTCTGATAAATATCTTGTTTATCCCACATATCTTGTTTTGCTGTTTAGTGCCCATGCCTGCAAGGCACATAGTGCATGTGCTATCCATGCTATACACGCCTGTAAGGCTTATATCATATCCACACCTGCAAGACATGTGGTATCCACGTGCCCTGTAGGCACGTGGCAAAAGTGTATAAATACCCTGGACTTCCCTTCAAAAGAGAGACAATAAGAGAGAGGAGAGACAATGGGAGAAAAGGAGAGACAATAAGGGAGACAATAAGAGACAATAAACAAGACTTGAGACTTGATCAGAACCTCTGTCTTGCCTGCATTCTTCACTTCTCTTACTAGGCCCTGACCCGTGGACCAGAGCAACAGCACAGGCCGGAACATTTTGGCCCCCAAGAGTGAGGCAGAACAGTCTACAACACAGTATTTCCAAAACATGGGTCAGTGTGGGCCTCAACATTTTGGCCCCCAAACATGGGACAGAGCAGATCTCAACAGTTTTGAGGACCATTAGCTATTAAATATATCTAAACTAAACAAATTTTGTTTCTAATTACTTGTTTTAGGCTTAACTTTGAAAACATAGAAGGCTGAATAAAGCTTATTCCTGTAATTATTAGTATTTAACATGACTACAAGTATAGTTCTGAACATATCAAAGAATTTGATCATTTATAAGGTGACTATTAAGTTGCATGTCTTAATTATCTTTTGACAGTTTACAATGAGTTAGCTTTTATAAGATTAGGATTTCATAGCTTTATCCCTGTTAAGTTTGAACCTTAAAAATAACCATTTTTAAACTGAGCTCCTTTAGTATCACAAAACTTTTTATTATAGATACAGTCCACATTGAGACTGGTGAGGACATGGCTGCTGGTGCTGAGTCTCTGAAAGTGAGTTGGCGGTGAACCTGGTTTCTAATGTGAAGTAGAAACTTAAGGGTTCTTTGGAAAGTCAGTTGTGTTGGATGGTGTTTTGCTGGGCAGACACATGAAGGAGTGTTTTCCTGAAGTGGACACAGGTGAAAGGCTAAGGAAAACTTGTGAAGAAACATTTGGCTGAAGCAGACACAGGACAGAGGATGTTCTGCTAAAGCAAGCACGTGAGAGGACACGTGATAAAGGATTCTTTGCTAACAACACACATGTATTGGTTCACCTTACATTGTGCAGTTGAGCTATATTTGTCAGGACTCCATAGAGAAAAACTGCACCAAGAAACTTTTGGAGGTGTGCTGCAGCTTCCTGCCAGTTCCTCGGACTCAGGCTGATTGGCAGAGTGATGACAGCTGAGCACGACAGCTGAGTCACATGCACGTGCTGAGGCAGACATGTGCTGTTTGGAGAGTATAAATAGGACTCACTGGATGGTGACAAGGCTGAGCTTGACCTGCTGCTTATAGAGCTAGTGTATAATGCTTCTTGGTCTGGAGTCTTCGCTGATCTTCACTTGGCTGAGAGAGGCACAGCAGAGAACTTCTCCTGGTGTCCCTTCTGGTCCTTTCTGCTGACTCATGCCAAGGCTGAGGCCTTGGCTGTCTATGCTAGGTTGTGCCACCCCTGGTGGTTTGTGTTTGCTATGTTGACTCTACCTAACTGAACTGCTGATTTCCAGACAACACAGACTGGAGTCTCCCCAAAGAACCATTTCTAAACAGCTCCACTTTCCCTGTATCCTTTCTTTTCCACTACCTCTGGTGGGTGGGGGCTAAAAGGGAGGTTAAAGCACTTAAGAACCATCATTAAAAGTAAGATTTGGCCGGGCAGTGGTGGCGCACGCCTTTAATCCCAGCACTTGGGAGGCAGAGGCAGGTGGATTTCTGACTTTGAGGCCAGCCTGGTCTACAGAGTGAGGTCCAGGACAGCCAGGGCTACACAGAGAAACCTTGTCTCGAAAAAACAAAAAAAAAAAAAAACCAAAAAACAAAAAAAAAACAAAATTAAGATTTGAAAAAAGTTAAAGCTACACTAATGTGTATATTTTAAGAATTTTTTCATTTACTTTATAAAACAAAAGTCATGACTACAGTGCTAAATGTTTAAATGATACATTCTTCATTTATGCATATATTCAAATTAAAGCAAAATGCACATAATAATGGGTCTCACACTCAGGACAAATGACTGAAGTGCCTATTTAACATATCAAAGTGGAACTGACCACCAGGCTCCCAGCACCTCTAGGTAACTGTTATGGAATTATCCTGGCTGGAATACACCCTACCCTAAACTCTCCAGCCCAGCGACTGGGCTGAACCCCTTTCCCTAACTTCTCTTCCCTAAATAACTCAGTCATTTTGGCTATGCCAGTCCTTCTTGGTCTCCTGGATCACTTCTGGCCTCTTGGCTCCTGGTTCCTCTTTTTGCTCCTCCAACCCCTGCCTTTCATGGCCAGGTTCAGTCTGGATCATTCCAGATACCTCTAGCTATGTTTTGGTTCATATCTACAATAAACTTCCTCCACCATTTCTAAGAGCATCATGCCCTCCTTTAATTTATTTTCTTCATTTAGGAGTGGGTGGAATCACCATAGAAATTCATGGAAGGTTTGTAGTATCCATGATTAAAAGCTGAACGATGATAGCTGTGTACCTGAAGCACATGCGCTCTCTCTCTCTCTCTCTCTCTCTGCAGGATACATGTATACATGTTTATGTATGTGTATATATATGCATGCCTGTGAATGCATGCGTGGAAATCAGAGGTTGATATCAAATGTTGTCTTCTTCTTCTCCTTCTCCTTCCTTCTCCTCCTCCTCTTTCTCCTCCTCCTCCTCCTCCTCCTCCTCCTCCTCCTCCTCCTCCTTCTCCTTCATTTTCTGCTGCTGCTGTTGCTCAACATCTTGTTTTTTGAGATGAGGCATCTCACTGAATAAGGAATCTACTGATTGGCTAAACTGGCTGACCAGCACATACGCAGGGTTCTGTCTTTACCTCCCAGTGCTAAGATAATCATGTGCCTCTATGACAGTTTTTTCCCTTAACATGTACCACCCATGTCATACAAATCCAAGTCTTTGTACTTGAACAACTCCAAAATTCTGAATGTATTTGTTATATTCCATTTTTCTTTGTGTTTTAAGACAGAGTCTTCTGTAACCCAGGGTGGCTATGCGGCAGAGGATGACTCTGAACTTGTGATATTGTTACTTCTACCTCCCAAGTGCTGAGATTTCAGGCATGGAAGGTTTGTAGTGTTGGACTCTAAGTATTCAAAACCAAGGGACATGCTCTCACAGAGAACCCACAGGCAGGATTTGTTGTAATAACATGAGGTTTATTGATACTGGTGCACCAGGACTCCCTTGTGTGCAGGCAAAAGAGAGTGCTGAATCAGAGTTGAGGCCGTTTATATACCAATATTCACAAGGCTCATAAAGGCAGTTTTACCTCTTAATCAATAACTACAAAGGCCGATTTTAACATCCTTTCTCAAGCTTGGTTTCTTTCCCAGTCTCTATCCCTATTTACATCTGTATCTCACTCCCCCCAATTTACATCTGTATCTCCCTCCTGGAGAATTCTTTTTTTTTTTTTTTTTTTTTTTTTTTTTTTTTTTTTTTTTTGGTTTTTCAAGACAGGGTTTCTCTGTGTAGCCCTGGCGGTCCTGGCACTCACTTTGTAGACCAGGCTGGCCTCGAACTCAGAAATCCGCCTGTCTCTGCCTCCCAAGGGAGAATTCTTTTAAGTGACTATTTACCCAGGTCTTTTATTGCCTCTATCTTGGGTCCTTTGTTCTTTTGAAATGTTAGTTCAAGTCCCTGGGATGCACCCCAGGGGCAGCTAACACTTGAGTTTAAATTGAAACTCTGAACCTAAGAATCTTTCATGTTGAGACCTAAAATTTCATTTTTTACAATTTATTCTCACAGTAGTATCCATGATTAAAATCTGAAAGATGAACTGGGTGGCAGTGATGGTGCATGACTTTAATCCCTGCACTTGGGAGGCAGAGGCAGGTGGATCTCTAAATTCAAGGCCAGCCTGCAGCACTTGGGAGGCAGAGGCAGGCAGATTTCTAAGTTCGAGGCCAGCCTGGTCTACAGAGTGAGTTCCAGGACAGCCAGGGCTACACAGAGAAACCCTGTCTCAAAAAAAAAAAAAAACACAAAAAAAGGCCAGCCTGGTCTAAAGAGTAGATTCCAGGACAGCCAGGGTTACACAGAGAAACCCTGTCTTGAAAAAAAAAATACAAAGAAAAAAATGTAAATTAAATCTGTAAGATGATAGGTGTGTAGCTAAAGAGGCAAGATTCTCTTTCTCTCTCTCTCTCTCTCTCTCTCTCTCTCTCTCTCACTCTGTCTCTCTGTGTGTGTGTGTGTGTGTGTGTGTGTGTGTGTGTGTGTGTATGGGTGCACAGTACTGGGGATTGTGTGTGCTTGGCAGTCACTCTAATAATTGAGCTTTATTCTCAGCCCTATGTTAGTTTTGTTAATTCTGTTTTTCTTTCCCTCCCAGCTTTATCAAGCTCTCACTGACGAGTCAAAATTCTATCTATTTAGGGTGTTCGTTGTGATGTTTTGATATCCGCACACATTATGACATGATCACCACAGCTAAGCTAATTGGCATATCTATCACCTCTCCACAGCAAGGTGTCAACAGAAGCCTGTCAGCCTTAGTTCAGGCTCTTTTCTGCTCCTTTACAATTAATCAGAATGGATGGTATTTTTGAGAAAGAAAGGGCCTGCCCCACTCACCCGCCTCCAGCTCCTGCACTGTCATTCTCTCTTGATGTGGCTGCTTCCAAGTAAAGCTGGGCCTGGCAGGTAGTCTCTGTAAGCCTTGGGTAGCCTGACAACCACTTTTTAAAAAAGGTGGATTTCTTTGCAGTTGGGCTTGAATCAGAATAAAATTTTCAGGCTCTCTTCACCTTTCCCTGTATGATGTTACAGTTTATAGAAAAGATACAGTTATATAAACATGGAGAATCAGCTGCAGGGGTATCATGAAAATGGCCTAGAGGCCAGGTTTCCTACGAGCTTGCCTCTGGCAGCCCCTCCTCTGGTATAGGGACTTGAGGCTATTCTCAGCCTAGCATGCCATTTTCTTGAGAACAGTTCATTCTTTAGGTCCCTGTTGAGACTTTCTAACCCTGCTTCTTTGTGACTTATTTCTTGATCTTGAAGGATTTGAGGTGCTGTGTCATCTACAGGCCGGTGTGAGGTTTCCTGAAATATGCTTGCACTTACTGCTGTGAGTGTGTGTTCACATGTGTGTCCATGTGAAATCCAGAGGTTAATGGCAGATGTTTTCCTCAGTCACCACTCTTTATCTTATGGGTTTAAAATTTTTTTTTGATCTATTATTATTAGGGTATGGTAGTGTAGTGTGTGTGTGTGTGTGTGTGTGTGTGTGTGTGTTAGAGAGAGGGATGGGAGAGGGATGGGAGAGAGAGGGGAAGGAGAGAGAGAGAGAGAGAGAGAGAGAGAGAGAGAGAGAGAGAGAGCGCGCACGCCATGTACACCACGGGTATTGTTCTTCTTAGCAGTTCTTCTAGGCTCCGCCCAACAGTTACCTAGCAACAGCCAGGTACTAGCCTGGCTTGCAACAAAAGGACTGTTTGAAAGGACTGTTTGGGTCTCTCTCTCTCTCCCTCCCTCCCTCCCTCCCTCCCTCCCTCCCTCCCTCCCTCCCTC
>JANHMN010000005.1:114166253-114179883 GCA_030674055.1 Rhabdomys pumilio | reverse complement strand
ACACAAATAAACACACACTAACACTACTGTACTCTCTCTCTCTCTCTCTCTAACACACACATAAACACACACATACACACACACACTACACTACTGTACTCTCTCCCCACATGATCCTGGCTGGTCTCTTCCCTTCTTTCTCTCTCTGTGTCCTTCTTTGTCTCCTTTCTTTGCCTCTATCCCCTTCCCCACAGCCCCTTCCCATGTCCCAAATAAACTTCATTTTATACTAGACCAGTCATATGGCTGGTACCTGCGTGCACATAGGATATGTTTAAGAAGCCCTGCTCTGGCAGATAGCCACTCCTCCTTGCGCAGCCTCTCTGTGTTGCCTGGCACAGGGGAACCCTCACCATGTGCTACTGGGTCTAAGAGTAGAGGGATAGAGAGGTAACCCTTCTTTAAGACCTTCTGGCCTATTGGCCTAAACCTGTAGTTCTCAACTTTTCTAATGCTTTGACCCTTTAATACAGTTCCTCATACTGTGGTGAGCCCCAGCCATAAAATTATTTTCATTGCTACTTCATAACTGTGGTTTTGCTACCGTTATAAATGGTAACTTAGCCGGGCAGTGGTGGCGTATGCCTTTAATCCTAGCACTTGGGAGGCAGAGGCAGGTGGATTTCTGAGTTCGAGGCCAGCCTGGTCTACAGAGTGAGTTCCAGGACAGCCAGGGCTACACAGAGAAACCCTGTCTCGAAAAACATATATATAAATCTGTGCTTTCCGATGGTCTTAGGTGACCCCTGTGGAAGGGTCGTTTGAGCCCCAAAGCTGCAATCCACAGGGTGAGAACCACTGATGTCAAGTGGGATGCCCGCAGCACTTCTTGCCACACTTGTATCTCACCCCCTACTCTAGCCAGAGTTTCTTGGTTCTTCACACAGATATGAATGCAGCCACCGTATGAAGGGTGGGCACTGAACTCAGTGGCAGAGGGCTTGGCCTGTCACTGAGAGGTTCTGGGTCCCATTTCCAGAACCACAAGCAAAATAAAAACCAAACTGCTGCAGAAGAACAACCTTTTTCTTGATGATCAATTCAGAACTAAACTGGTAGTATTGAACTTAAGTCTGAGGATCTCGGATCATTGTTTATGATCGCAGCTCTGGCCTTGCTCTTTGATTTTAGAATGAGGATGAACTCAAAAGAATGGACATTCTGTTACGTGGCAATTATTGGTACCTGTGATTTACTTAACAGGAGTTGGTGGGAAGTTTTGGTTTAGTTCCTCATTTTCCTCTCAATGCATATATTCGTATAATCATGGAAATTGCAAAATATAGTTTGAATTGCATAATTGTGGAGAGTCAGCTATGTGTGCTAAATCCAGTACTGTGGAGCCTTCATTTCAACTCTTTTCCTGGTTGGAGCACGAAGGACATTTTTTAGTTAATTTCCTTGGTCTGGGCTTCGTTTGCCATCTCTCTGACATGAAGAGATTGATGTGTTTTCTATGAGATGCTGGGTTTTCATTTTTAGAGTCTAGGCAGTCTGATAGCCACAGCCATCATTATGTGCCTGGCGGCTTAAGTTTTAGCTCTTTGCAGACAGGTCTGGGTTTCTGCGTCATTGAATGTGATTTCTACCCCCTACTTGTTCATCTTGTAATGTACCCTTAGCTCCACCATGAAGAACTCGGTTTCTTTGTGGGTAGTGGTTTCCATGATAAAGCAATATATGCTCCCCACACACCCAGAGGTTCTGCATTCCTTGCTGGAGGAGCTGGTGAGCCAGGAGCCTTACACTGCAGGGGAAACTGCTGGAGCTGAGCCGAGCGAGCTCTTCACCTGGCAGTGCCTCCCATTGGTGCAGAGAATTAGTCCTCTGCTCAGTCATTCCAGATTGAACTGCATCTGCAGAGACCTCATTTGCTGGGGATATTTGTCTGCCCTGTCTGCAGCCACCATTTTAGAATAGTACACGTCATGCTCCTTTCAGCCTAATACACAATAAGGAACACATTCTCTCTCTCTCCCTCCTCTCCCTCCTCTCTCCCTCTTCTCTCTTCCTCTCTCTCCCTCCTCTCTCTCCCTCCTCTCTCCCTCTCTCTCCCTCTCTCTCCCTCCTCTCTCTCCTCTCTCTTCCTCTCTCTCCCTCCCTTCTCTCCCTCCCTCCTCTCTCTTCCTCTCTCTCTCTCTCTCTCTCTCTCTCTCTCTCTCTCTCTCTCACACACACACACACACACACACATACATGACAACGACAGACAATGACGGAGGGAAAGAAACAGCATAACAAAACCCTATTTGTTCTGTGATTCTTGTTTTTCTCTTTTCCAATTAATTGACTGGATCTGAGGGTGGGGCTCAGTTGTTAGAATTCACAAGGCCCTGGGTTCCACTCACCCCAGCCTGTGAACCTGATGTGGCAGGGCACGCTTCTAATTCCAGCATTCAGGAGGTAAAAGCAGGAAGATTTCAAGTTCAAGGTCAGTATGGTTTATACAAGACCTGTCTTTTTTTTTAAAGGAGGTAGAAGAAGAAAGAGAACCAATCATTTCTTCTTCTCTTTCTTCTTCTACCTCCTTAAAAAAAAAGACAGGTTACCCTGGAACTCACAGAGATCCACCAGCTTCTGCCTCCAGAGGGCTGCTATCAACTGCATGCAGCACCACACCTGCACCCAGCTACAGAGATTTGAAAACTTCCTGAGGAGTCTTGAGTCCCACTCCACAGTTTTGGAGTCAGTCCTCAGATAGTCATAGAAATCAAGAAAGCTTTCACTGTCACAACTCTGTCTGCTATTTCTTCTGTGATTTGCTTTTATATTTCTACGGTCAGATTTCTTATATTCTTTTTCCCCTTTCAAGTCAACTCCTTGCTGATAGAAGGTAACTTCCCTCCATGTCCCCCCCCTCCCCCCCGTCTGTGTGCTCTCTTTGGAGACCACCAAATACACATTGGCTCTTTGTTTTTCTCAGTCACAGTTGTGTGTATCAGTCACAGTCCAAGGAGACGATACACTCCAAAGGGCTAACTTGAGAAGAATCAAATAAGAAGTCATTAAATGTGGCAAAGCCTACGGAAACCACTAGAGACCTGGCTGGTGAGACTCTGGGCATGCCTATGCCTAGGCCCTGGAGAACCTGGAGCTGAGAGTTGTAGAGATAGCGTTGGCCAAGGCATGGGGTCATACTTAGATGCCAATGCCCTAAACTGAGGCAAGAATTGCATGTCCCCAGCTCTCCTCCTCCCACTCTCCATCCCTTTGTTGTCCTGCTGAGGATCCTGGGGGGTGGACACCCACCTAGGAGCCAGAGGCCACGAAGATTCTGTTGGCAGACTCCACAAAGCTGGAAGGCCAAGAGAACAGACAACATTTTATGTAACTAGAATCCACAGCTGAACACGGTCAACATTCTTTCCTTCCTTAAATAAATTTGGTTTCCCTTGGAGTTAATAATTGGCCCTTTTTCTTTTAAAAACTTTGTTTTCAATTTCTGTTTCTTGTGTTTCAAATGTAGGTTGTTTTCTTTCTTTTGTTTTCACCAAAATTATTCATCCTTTTTCTCTTACTCCCCAAGGTAATCATGTTCTCTTCTCTTAAGGGATTCTACTTGTACTTTGCTCACACAAGGGTAGTGTTGTCCTGACCTGTGCAGGGATGTCTAAATGTACAAAAGAAAATTCCTGTTCCGAGAGAGATAGTTGCACTGCCACTTTCCAAGCCTCCAATGGAGTTCATCATCATTTTGTCTAAACCAAGATCTAGCCTTACATCATTGTAACGGTAGAAATGTGCTTCAGGGTGAAACTATATAATACCCTCCCTCAAAAGTCGATCTCCTTGCTTGCTTAGCTTTTCCTTTCTCAGTTGCCCATTTTCTTCATTTATGTTTTGTAAATACTAATAATTAATCTGCCTCCCAATCTTTTATTGCCATCCAATTCTCTTTCCCTCCCTTCTTTTCTCCTTCTCTCTTTTTTTTCCTTATTTCCCCCTCCCTCCCTCTCTTTCTTCCACTGCTGAGAATAGAACCCAGGGCTTCCTGTGTAACTAAGCCTATACTCAGCCCTGAGCTACTTCCCAGCCCTTCTGTGCTCATCGTTATTCACCAGCATCCAGTTTCCAAAGAATCCACTACATCTGTCTGCAGTGCTTGCACCCTGGTGGTCTGGAAGTCTCACCCACTGTCACCCTGGGAGCTGCCATCACCACCCTCTTGAGTTACAACTCCTGCTTGCCAGGATTTTTCTTCCTTGCTGGAGCAGCTCTGCTAGCTCTTGAGGGCCTGGTGCATGGGAGGTCAAGTTTTTGAGATTGTTTATCTAAACATGTTGTTAATTAGCCTCGTTAATGTTTTTTTTTTTTTACAGGTCCAGAAATCTCAGATGGAATTCATTTTTCTTGGCATTTTTAAAATATTGATTTTGTTTTTAATGATGTTCTACACGTGGGGGGGGAGGTGTGCACATGGACCTAGAATTACAGGCAGATGTTACCCACTGGATATGGGGACTGGAGAACACTCGGCCACTGAGCCATCAATCCAGCCAGCTAACTGAACTACATCTCCAGGCCTTCTTTTGTATTTTTTTAAATTAATTAATTAAAAAACATTTTGACAGGGTCTCACTGTGGAGCTCCACCTGTCCTGGAACAAAGGTCCACCTGCTTCTGCCTCCTGAGGGCTGACATTGAAGGCTTGTGCCACCATGGTTGGGCTCTTTTCCATATTTGAGAGATTTACTCAACCTTAGCTTTGAATCTGCCCACTGAATTTTTCATGTCTTTAGCCAGGTTTTTTTTTTCTTTTTCTTTTTCTTTTTTTTTTTTATTGGATATTTTATTTACATTTCAGATGCCAATCCCTTTCCCCATTTCCCCTCCCTAGAAAACCCCTATCCCGTGCCCCCCCCTTTCCATTTGGCTTTTATACAATTTTTTTTAAATGTTAATCAAGGGCTTTATAAGTATGGTAATGCTCAATCAGAAGTGTAACCTAATACCCAACCTAGCTATGTAAACTATCTTTGACTGGTGGAGACACGTGAACTTCTGCCTCCATGCCCTCTCTCTCTTTCTCTCTGTTTCTCTCTCTCATTACCTAGCTTCTCATCTACTTCATCTTCTCCTCTCCTTACTCCATCTTTTCCTCTCGGTGCTCCTTTCCCCTTAGCTCCTCCTACATATTACCCTTCCTGTTAAAATAAAGCTTTTCTCTCAGAATACAATTAGAGCACAATTATTCCTATTTGTACCAGTGAGGTACAAGATAGTCTTAATACCCAGTCCATCCTTTTGTTGACTAGCCAGAACCTCTGTCGTCTCTCTTGACTAGAACACTTAGTTTTGAACCTGGCTTTTTCTTGGCTTTAGAATGAATAGCCAGGTTTTCTTATCTTTTTTTTTTTTTTTTTTTTTTTTTAATTTCTAGGGGACTTTTCCCATCCCTTAGGTGTTTTTATGTGGTTGCAATATCATCTCCTATTTCTCAGAAAATATCAACTACTTAAGTGGCTACATATCTCAGTGGAGTCTTTTTCTTCCAAATGATTTTATTCTCAATGGTTTGTGCTCCCTGTCTTGATGTAGTGGGTTTCCTGGGGTATCTAGTAGCCCTGGGTTATAAGATTATAACCTAAGAACGTGATTAGAAGGGACTCTGATGAGGACTGTTGAGTGTGACGTTTGCTGAAACCCAGTTAAATCACTATTCTGCTGTCTAAAGCTGTCAGCGCCTGACAAATGCAGCTTTCTGGCATGCTGATGTCAGGAGGACTGGTGGTATCTTCCAGTGAGGGTCACTGGGAGATGGGGGCTGAGGGTCACTTCACTCTCAATTACTTCTTATTCTTGACGTAGAATCCCTCGCTCAGCAATGATTAATATACCCCAGTCAAGAGACAACACCCTTTCAACACACGCGGGCACGCGCGCGGACACACACACACACACACACACACACACAGGCGGACACACACACACTGCTCAGCACGCGACAGGGGTCCGGGGAGCTGTTACATCTCTGAGGCTGGGAATCTGGATGTCTGTGGCTCCTGACAACACACACTGTCAATAATTACTGTTTTTTTCTGTCTTCTGGCTCTAATCCACCCTTTTCTGTTTGGCTTTGTGCTGGCTGGGCGGAGTCTGCTAGCCGCATTGATTTTGCTGGCTGTTCCTTGCTAGTCTTCGCCCGTAGAGGGCAGTAGAGGGAAGCAGGCCGGCTGGCAAAGGATAGAGGGACCAGCTTCCCACTGCAGCCTGCCGCAGTCCAACCTGGTTTAAATGCTCCAGCAGCTGCGTTTTCCTGCAGCAAGGCAGTTTTGCAGCTCTTGAGCCGCCCGATCACGTCCTCACCCCAGGGACACTTGAACCTGTGCATGCAACAACACCCTGCTTTGGAGATGCGGGTGTTGGGGTGGGGGGAGGCGGGAGGACCTACGATCCAGTCCTTTGGGACCCTTCTCTGACATACTTGGTTTTTGTTTTTGAGGATGATTGCTGCCTCCTGTGGTTACTGCCTCCATGATACCTTCTCAGAGTTCTCTTTGTGTGCTTTCAGTCTCTACCTAGCAACTTCATAAATAGTCAACTCCTTCATTCAATGCATTAGTCAATACAGCGAATTCTTTCTGTTCAGCCTGGGGTCCCTCAGCAGCACTTGCTGGGTGTGTGCAATCGCTGCCCTGGGTTCTCTCGGCGGCAGTGTCCTATTTCTCTCTCCAAACTGGATTCACACTGACTCAGCTGTTTTCTTTCTTTCTTTTTTTCTTTCTTTCTTTCTTTCTTTCTTTTCTTTTCTTTTCTTTTCTTTCTTTTTTTTTTTCGAGACAGGATTTCTCTGTATAGCCCTGGCTGTCCTGGAACTCACTCTGTAGACCAGGCTGGCCTCGAACTCAGAAATCCACCTGCTTCTGCCTCCCAGGTGCCGGAATTAAAGGCGTGTGCCACCATTGTCCGGCGACCCAGCTGTTTTCAATATGGCTTCTTATTTTCCAGTCTCACCTCCACCCCAGTTATAAACTAGGGTTGCCCCACCCATCCACAAATCTAGAGCCTTTCTGTAACTTAACAAAAGACATCAGTTTGCTTCTTGGATTCAGCCTCTGTGGTCTATTTCCCTATGTGTTTTGCATCTTCACCTCCAAAGTTCTGTTGCTGTTTCCTCTCCCAATCTATTTGGTCCTTTGGGGTTTTGCTTTTTAAAAAAAAAAAAAATTAGTTTACTGTCAGCACAACGAAGTCTAATGGAGAGGTCCTAGTGTTACTATTATCATTTTCTTCTCATTAAAAGCATACAGGCATGATGGTAATTCTATAATCCCAGCACTAAGAAGCCAGAGGCAGTGGGATTACTGCAAGTTTGAGGACAGTCTGCTATGTAATGAGTTCAAAGCTGTCCACTACCACATGGTGAGACCATGTCTCAAAAATAAATGAAAATAAAATAGGGATGGTGAGACGATTCACCAGGCATGATTCTTGCAGAGGTCCAGAACCTGGTTCTCAGTACCTATGTCCAGCTCACGGTCACCTGCAGCTCCAGCCTCCTGCCCACCCCCATGTGTGTGCATGGACGCGCAAATAAGAATAAACCTTTAAAATTATAAAAATAAATGAGAAATCTAGGTGTGGTGGTGCATCCCTGTAATCCCAAGGCTTGCAAGGCAGACTCAGCAAGATCTTTAGTTTGAGGACAGCCTGAGCTACTCAGCAAGACCCTGTCTAAAACAAACAAACAAACAAACGAATAAACAAATGGCCAGAGTAGGCAATTTTCAGGTTTTAAAAGCAATAACAGGGCTGGGAGTGGTGGTGCACACCTTTAATCCCAGCATTTGGGAGGCAGAGGCAAGTAGGTGGATCTTTCTGAGTTCAAGGCCAATCTGGCCTACACAGTGAGTTCCAAGACAACCAGGGCTATGTAGGAAGACCCTGTCTCAATAAACAAATCAATCAATAACTAAAAGGAATGACATCAAACCTGGAAAATATTCCCTGACAAATCAGGACAGTGGTCTGCTCCAGGCCAAGAGAGTAGAGCAGAGACCAGGAGGAAGTGCACAGGGAATTTCTACTGGATTTCTCAGTCATACATAGTACACATATAGTCTGCACATGAAATATTTACTACATGTGTTGTGTGTGTTATTTATTGTATGTCTCTCTGTCTTGTGTGTGTATGTGTGTATGTGGCAGTCTGAGGACTCCCCCCTGTAGAGGCAGAATCTGTTGGTTGTTGCTTTGCTTCCTATGTCAGGCAGCAGGCCATGGGCTTCCAGGATTCTCCTGTCTCCCTCTCCCATCTCACAGGGCAGGTGGGTTGCTGGGATGACAGCCATGCGCCTGCCTTGCCATTAGCTCTGGGTGTTACACTTAGGTCTCGCACATGCATGATGGTGAGCACGTTATCCAGTGAGCCATCTCATCAAGCCCAGATTTCAGTTTTTGAAAAGGTTAAGATCAGTGTAAAACCATATCAGTTAGTCAGCTGCAGAGGGTATACGTTTGGTTTTAATCAAATAGGAGTTTGTTTTAGACTGCTCTAGAACTTGTTATGTAGCCCAGGCTGGGCTTGAACTTGCCATCCTCCTGCCTCTATTTTGTTAGTGCTAGGATTTCAGGCACGTGCCAGCATGCCTGGCTAGGGTTTGTTTTTGTTTCAGTTGCACTCCAGTGTATTTTGTGTATGTTGTGTATGTACATATGTATGTGGGTAGCCATGACAAGACACACTCATGGAGGCCAGAGGAGGACATCAGGTTATTTCCTTGGAGACAGGGTCTCTCACTGAATCTGGAGCTAGGCTAGCTGCTAACATACCCTTAATCAACCCTCCTCTCTCTCCCTCCCACCATAGTGCTGGGGTTTCAGGCGTATACAGCCATGCCCAGCTATTTATGAGTGAGTGCTAGGGATCTGAACGCAGGTCTTCATGTTTGCACAGAAACTGCTCTTATCCACTAACACATTTTCCCAGCCCTTAGGGGTTTGTTTTTCTTACACAATTTTTCTTACAGGTTCAAGAGAAGGCAGGCCAGGGGTAACACACAATCTCTTTGGTGTCCTGGGCACTCAAGAATCCTGTTCATGTTCAGCTTTGATCTTTGAGCTGGAATGTGGCCACTTTACTTCTGAGTATGACCTGACTATTCCAAAAGAATGGAAAGGGCCAGGAACAAGGCAGCTGAGAGGACCCAGTGGGAAGGTCTCCTGAATGATGCCAACAGCAACTTTTCTTTCTCATAGCCTTGCCACAGATCTTTCCCAAGTGAAGAGGTCCGGAAAAGGGACAGTGTTGCCTCAGCAGGCTACATTAGGAAGGAGGCTTAGGGAAGAGACATCTCCTTGGACTTCTCAGGTTCAGGGAGAAGCATGGGGGAAGGGCCCCACTTCCACCCAAGATTGTGAAGTGATGAAGTGGGCATTAGGTGGGCCATTGAAACTGTGTGCTGCTCTGGCTAAGCTACAGACAGACAGGATGGCGTTACACTTAGCCTAAAAAGCATTTATACGAAAGTTAGCAAAATGGCTCAGGGGGGAAGGTCGCTTGCCACTCAAGCCTGATGATCTGAGCCCTGGAACTCACATGGTAGAACAAGAAAAACTACTCTTGCAAGTTGTCCTCTGACCTACACACACTCATTCTGATGCGTGCGTGCGTGAACGTGTGCACGCAAACACACACACACACACACACACACACACACACACACACACACACTTTTAAAACCTGGCCTTTATAAACTCATAAAGGTAGATGGTTCCAGACTTGACTGAGTCAACATTATCCAGGACTTGGGCTTCAAGTTACTGCCCTGTTATCACAAAATGGCAGCAGCTAGTTATCTTCACAAAATGGCATTGGAGGATGGGCAGAAAATGAGAGGAATGTTTCCTGTCTTCTTTCCTATCCTACAAGTGAGCAAAACGCCTCCCAAAATTCCTGGAGGCACACAGCCCCTCAGATTTCATCAGCTCACTTTGGACCACACACCTATAGTTAAATTAACAGGCAGGAGGCATGGACTCACCCTAGTTGTCTGGGAATTGGGATGGTCTGGGAGGGCAGACTGGGTGGCACCTTGCCAAAGAAGGTGATTCTTGGAGAAATAGAAAGTGGCTAGGGAAGCAACAGTAGCTGCTGGATTTAATCATTCTGGTGTACTGTGACCATAAAAAATAGTGTTCGTGCTAGGGCATCCATGGAGCTGAGAAATGGAAACAGCCTCAATGCCTGACAGCAGATGAATATAGGAAATGTGGTCCATATGCACAATGGAATTTTATTCAACCATAAGGAAAATGAAGTCATGACATTTGTATGAAAGGCACTGGGGATCATTATGCAAGGCCAAATAAACCAAACTCAGAAAGACAAATAGCAAGAAGTTTGCACCTATACATGAACTCTAGATGAGTGTGTGTGTGTGTGTGTGTGTGTGTGTGTGTGTGTGTGTGTATGTGTGTACATATGTAAGTCATAAAACTAGAAAGAGGGGAAGACAAGGTCTTAAGGGATGGACGGAGAAAAAAGAGGATAATAGAATACATGTGATGTGAGAACAGAAGAGGAAGGGGACCAGCAGGAGGAGGTGGGGGATGGAAGATGGGACTGGGACAGGAGGAACAATAAGAACAGAGTATGTGTGAACATGCTATGATGAAATCCCATTACTTTGTATGCTAATTTTAAAGAAGGACACCCAGGCAGCGGCAGTGCAAGCACTCTGGAAACAGAAGCAGGTGGATCTCTGTGAGTTCGAGGACAACAAGAGCTATTACAAAGAGAATCCCTATCTCAAAAAACAACCAACCAGCCAGGCAGTGGTGGCGCACACCTTTAATCCCAGCACTTGGGAGGCAGAGGCAAGCGGATTTCTGAGTTCCAGGACAGCCAGGGCTACACAGAGAAACTGGAAAAACAACAACAACAAAAAAAACCAAAAAACAAACAAACAAACAAAAAAACACACAACCAACCAACAAAACCCTGAGAGGACAAACAGAGGACTGGGAAGGCTTAAACGAAGGGAAAGATGGGAAAACTGAGTGGTTGGCCTCCTTGCCTGATTGTCTCATAGGCTCATTTCCAACTCTGGGCAGAGAGAGCCTTATCTGACGTCTGAAGTTCTTTCAATTTTTACCCTAGTCTTCCTTATCTGTGGTTTCATGTTTTCGTTCAACTCATAGTCACTGGGCAATTATAAAAACAAGCAATTCATAAGTTTTAAATTGCATACTATACTGCATAGTGTGATAAAAATTTGCAACTGAATGCCAAGTATAATGGTGCATGAATTTGATCCCAGCACTCAGAGGTAGGTGGATTTCTGTGAGTTGGAGGCTACCCTGGACTACATGGAATGTTCTAGGCCATCTGGGAGCCAGGGTTCCATGATGAAAGCCAGGGTTGCATTTTGAAACATGCACCTATTCTGCTCCATTCTGCCTAAGGATGTGAAGGATCCTTTTGTCCAACATATCCACGTTGTATGATTTACCCACCCATTAGCTGCTTAGTAGCTATTTTGGTTATGAGACCTGCTGCCCTCCTACCTCAGTGTTTGTGTTCAAATAAGCCTTGTGTACTAGCCTAATACTACATCACAATGTGTAGGTCATTCGCTTCATGTCACCATGTAGACACTGTGTCATGTCATAGACACCGTGTCATGTCACATCATCACAAGCAGAAGGGTGAGGGGCTAGGGATATGGCCCAGCTGACAGAGTGCTTGTATAGCATGTACACAAGCCTGAGATCAATCCCTAGCACCGCAGAAACCGCGTGTGCTGATGGCTAGCTAATCCTAGTATTCTGAAGATGGAAGGAAAAAAAACACAAGTATTCAAGGCCATCCTCAGCTACAGATCAAGTTTGAGGACAGCCTGGTCTATGTAAGACCCTGCCTTAAAAGGCAGTGGGTGGGTACATTAGTACAGTACAATAAGATATCAGCACAAGTGTTTATATATAAGAGAGAACACAGTATATATAAAATTCAGTACTATCTACATCAGGTATCCACAAGGATCTAGTTGCATCTTCTGCTGATAACTGGATTTAACAGGGGGTCATTTCAAACTGCCCTTTGCTGTCTCCCCTCCCTAATCCTTTATACTGAAAAGCCCTTCCTCTGGTACTAGTAACCCACCAATAGAGAGGAAAGCCACTACTCTGGATGAGGGAGGCCCAAGCTAGTGTATGGACTTCAGACTAGGAGCATGAATTTCCTACTGGGACATGAACTCCTGCCCCTTGTCTCTAGACTCCCATTTGTCTCCTAGAAAAGCCTTTCAAACTTGACACTCTCTGCAGATGGATATCTGAGTCTGAGACAAAGCATCCCTTCCTCTGGTCTTCAGCACAGGCTTTGAATAGGCCCATTGTTACCAACTTCTGTCTCCTGGGTCTTCAATTGAGCCAAGAGCAATACAGATTTCCATGGTTTGGGTGGCACAGACAAGAAAGGACTACCCTGAGCTGTATGACCTTCCAAGTTCCCACTGGGGACCCGGTGATAGCTCAGGCAGAGGAGGTCCAACTGCTCACAGCTAATGAGAAGTGGTCTTCTGGACTCCAGGAAAATCCCAGCAACTGTCTGAAAACATTTTACACACAACCAGAGGCTTTTCCCTCTCTTTCCTACTGAGGCCTGGGCTGCCTACCAATGCTCTATTAATTGAAGAAAAGGGTCTTAACTCTCTCGTTTGGTTGGATTGTTTCAAGTTTTCTCTTTTGGTTTGGTTTTGAGCCAAGAAGCCCCAAATCTATCCCCCAAGTTTGGAGAATACTCATTTGTTTGCTTTCTAGATTCAGGGATCCAATTGGACTGTAGCCTTGGAGTGCATACCAGGAGTTTTCTCCCTCAATCACAGGATAAGTTGTCCTGCCATCAGGACTGGTGAGCTGAGCAAGCTCTACTGTTTGGGGACTTGAACAGCTTTGTAGACATTCCTAGGGTTATTTTGGGGGTTCCTGGTAAGATTAGAGTTACAGGGCTGACACTCCGAGAAATGTGTTTGGTTGGTGAGATATTACTTACATGTTGACTTTCTCTTTCACTCACAGCCGCTATTATTTGTAGACTGGGGAGAGACTTCCAAAGCAAGCAGATCTGCTTCTTTGACAAGCAGTTCCATTAAGGCCAGAAAGGTCCTTGGCTCTGTCAGCAGTTCTGCCCTGGCCCAAAGCCAGAAATGTATGAATCATAGGCACTGGTTTGTGTCTTTTAAAAACAAAAATGCAAAAGCCTTTCTCAGCACAGCAACCTACTGGGCATGCCAGCAAGTGATCAGATACTTCATTGCCTCTTAGAGGTGTTGGTGGGAACCCAGTCCTGTCAGCAGGGTGGCGAAGCTTATGGATACACCTCGTGGGGATTAGTGGTTGGACCACCTGGACTGGTCAGCCCACCTCGCCATAACTCAGAGCAGTCACTTCCAAAACCAAAGTATGTTTCTTAATTGTCTCTCCCTCCCATCCCATTTCTCTGTGACCTTTGCACTAGCTTATGGCCATCCTTCAGCAAATGGTCCATGTGACCCATGTATAAGGTAGAGTTTTGATGATACAACTGTTGTATGAAACTTGCCTACCAGTCTGCCAAAGATCAAGAAAATGGGACACAATCTCTCTCTCTCTCTCTCTCTCTCTCTCTCTCTCTCTCTCTCTCTCT
>JANHMN010000005.1:114145868-114166243 GCA_030674055.1 Rhabdomys pumilio | reverse complement strand
TCTCTCTCTCTCTCTCTCTCTCTCTCTCTCTCTCTCTCTCTCTCTCTGTCTGTCTTTCCAATATTTTTACTTTATTTCATGTATATGTTCATCACATGTGTGCCTACAGGGATCAGAAGAGGGCTTCCTAGAACTGGAGTTACAGACAATTGTAAGCCACCACGTGGTTGCTGGGAATTGAACTCAGGTCCTCTGGAAGAACCGCTGAGCCATCTCTACAGCCTCAGGGATGCGGTCTTTTATATAGGCTTTCATATTCTCAAATAATAAAGTTATTTTTTTTAACAAAGAGGGAACTAGAGCGATGACTTAGAGAGAAGAGAATGAATGTACATGAGTCATCTCCTAGTTGGAAAACCTCAGGAGAAACATAACATGGGAAAAGTCACTTTTTACCATGCTTTCACTCTACCCCAGTTGGCATAGTGACTGTGGCACAGGTCCCATGGATTTAAATAGCCTCCTACTGGGCCAGAGCGCCTGTTACAACTTCAGTTTGGGCATGACCTTTTTCTCCTGTCGTCCTGCAAATCTAAATTTGTTTCCTCTCTTCCTCATCACCTTGTGTCGTTAAAAATGGAAACTCCAGGGTCTGGAGAGGTGCCCCAGTGGCTAAGATTACTAACTGCTCTTCCAGAAGTGGGGGGAGCATGAGGAACTTTTAATTTAATCAATTAATTACTTTTATAGTTGAAACAGGATCTTACTATGTAGCCTTGGCTGATCAGGAACTCTTAGAGATCCTCCTGCCTCTGCCCCCCAAGTGCTAGGATTAAAGGTGTGTACCACTATGCCTGTCACTTTTGACTTTTTAGATTTATTTAATCTTTTATTTTATGTGTAGAAGTGTTTTGCCTGCATATCTATGTACATCACGTGTGCACCTGGTGCCGAAGGTGACATTGGATCCCCTAGAAGTGGAATTATGGATGGCTGTGATGGGCACTCTGCAAGAGCAGCAAGTTTTCTGAACCACTGAACCCTACAGTAAGGAGCTTTATCGGCTCTTCTGAGAAGACACAGAAGGGTGTGACCACCCAGTGGAAGGGTCCTAGCAGGCCCTAGGGATTAGAATCTCTCCAGGAAGATGAGGTTAGGTGACCCACAGGAGCCCTGGCATCTAGAAGAAAGACTGAATCTACTTATGCAGATTTCCTGACTTTTGTGTCACCTCTTCTACAGGCAAGGAGTGGAGAACTTTTCTCCCTCTAGTTCTAGAACAGCGTAAAGATTCATGTCTTCGGTCTCCTTGGTTTGCAGGTGGGGAGTGAAGGAGAGGGCATGGATTGCTGTAAGCCAGAATGTTTGATTCCTAGAACATCTTAGAGGCTCCTATTTGTCCTGGAAACCCGCAGGGAAAAAATTTCCAGAAATTCCTTCCCTAAGCCACCCATAACCCCTTCAAAACACGGACCCCAGCAGTAGCATAGAAGGTTGCAGTTTTCAGGAAGAGCGGCACCTTTATGAAGACGGGAAATTTAACTAAGGAAGCATCGGATCTCTGCTAACCTCAATTGGGAATGTTTGATATTCCTAAATCAGTGCTTTTAACCCTAACGCAAGCTCTTTCTAAAGTAGCTGAGTTCTGTGTTCTCGGGTTAACTGGGCATGCTGGCTGCTCTTTGCCTGCCCTACTCATCCAGGGTTTGTGTTAAATTGTGAAAAGGAATCTCCCATTGGGGATGGGGGGCAAGATTACAGGATCTAAAGGATCAGATTGTCAAGTGACATTTTAAAACTCTTTTAAAGAGACATTTCCAGCCTGGTGGTGCTGCACACATCTGTAATCCCACCACTCAGGGAGGCAGAGACAGGTAGATCTCTGACTTCGAGGATAGCCTGGTCTACAGAGCAAGTTCCAGGATAGCCAGAGCTACACAAAGAAACCTTGCAGAGAGAGGGTGAGGGGAGGAAGGGAGAGGAAGAGAGAGAGATATACACGGAATTCAGGTCCACTGGAAGAACACTAAGCAGCCAGTGCTCTTAACTACTAAGCGATCCCTCTACCCCTGTAATTTTTTAAAAGATGAGATAGAATAGAAATTTAAGGGAGCATGAGTAAGGAAAAGAGCCCCTCACTCCCCGAAAGCTGGTTTAAGTCTCTTACTGGGTAAGTGTCAAGAATTTCAGGATGGCTGACCAAATTGCCTGAAAAATTTCTCGAGCAAGATTATGAGCCATATTTACAGTCAAAATATACAATCTTGACCTCAGTGTGACCAACACATACTGAGAATTCTGGTATTTTTTCTGACTCACGATTTTATTTTACTGGTGCTTCTTATCTGTAAACCTGTGTGAAACACCTCAATCTCACCATAAAATTTCATCTATGAAAGAAAAATCTTCTGATGGACATAAATATGCCCAAACATTGTTTTACTGTCATTTAAATGTAGGTAAAGTTGATAATCTTTGAACAACTTCAAAACACCACAAAATCATATAGAAAGTTCTTGTTAGAACACTAGTGTGACTGTCTCAGAAGTCCGCATCTGCCTGCTCAGTGTCCTAATGTCTTTTTCTCGGTAAGCCCCAACTTTGTTTCATACTTAGTCACCCTGAAATTCTTTTCTGTGGCCTACAATAAGATCCAGCCTATAGCTGAGAAATTCGTTCAGTGGTAAAGTGCCTACCATTCACAAGGCCTCTGTTTAGAAACAAGTTGTGTTTTAAAATGGCTATGTGTAGACCCAAAGCTGCAGGGTCTCCATGACTCGGCCATAGGAAGATCTCTGAGAGAAGTCTTGGTGAGAGTCCAGTCTTGATAGTGTAGCAGCAGCCAGAGGCCTTGAACAGGACCAATAACTCACTGCAATGAGCATTTGCAAGTGAATGTTTGCCAAAGGGTATACTGTGGGACATACTGTAGCTTCCACAGGGAGGTGGCTTTTTGTTTTTATTTAATTTTCATTTTTTTATGTTTTATTTTCTTTTGGGGGAATGGTTACAAGGGTAGAAGGGAGATATGGAAAGGCTTGGAAATGAGTGGGATTGGGATGCATGATGAGGAATTCATAAACAATTAAAAATTATATTAAAATAACTAAATAACATAAAACAGCTGCACAGATGCATGAGCAGTATCTGGTGCCTGGGGCCCCCAAAAGTCAGAAGAGGGTGTCAGAGCCTCTGGAACTATAGGGATGGATGGCTGTGAACCACTCTATTAGTGCTGGAAGTCAAACCGGGGTCCTTGGAAAGAGCAGCAAGTGCTGTTGACTGCTGAGCCACCTCTCCAGTCCTGAAACTGCCCATAATTTAAAGGCTACGTAGGACCAGGGAGACAGCTCAAGCAGTAAAGCGCTTGCCACATAAGGGGTAAGGACCTGTGTTTGATCCCCAGAACTCACGTTAAAAAAAAAAAGGGCAGGTACATAACATGGACCGTTAATCCCAACACTGGGAGCTGGAGAGACAGAGACCGGAGGGCCCGTAGGTTTGCTGGTCTACAGTGTGAGCAGCTACCTTTTGTTACTGTCTGCTGCTAAGAGTTCCCCACCATCTCATCAAAGAAGCCTTTTCTCCCTTAAGTTGCTCCTTGTCTCTCATTTGGTCACAGGAACAAGAGTAACTAGTACGGTCATGATTACAAATGGATTATGTACGACAAAATAAGACATCACATGAGGTCTTTCCAGTTCTATTTGAATCAATACAAGAGAGATCATAATGGACAGTGAGTGTGGTAGCCATTACAAAGATGAGCTCGAAGACTCCAGAATGTCCTCTACACTTTTGATTATAAAAGAATGGTGGGGAGGAGCCCAAAGAAAGAGGATTTTGTCGAGAACACTACAGCCATGCTGTGGGTAGAGCCGGATTCCTCCAAATCTCAACCACCATGAAGGTGTGGAGGGGACCTCTTAAATAGGTTGCCGTGTTTCCTGGATTGGGTATCCAGAACTGGAACTTAAGTAGCAAGCCAGGACAGGGAGAGACACACGGAGGAGCAGCTGGCCCCTTAGCGTGCAAGCTCTACAGGGGGAAGAAGTGTCAAGCTAAAAGCCTGCTTTTTATAACCTTTCTGGAAATATAAGATGCATATCAACGTGGATGTAAAGAACAGGTCTGCAGTTTGATGACATTTTTTCGAATCAAATATCCTTAGGGAACTAGAAAATCCATCCTCAACATCTCTAGACGTACCACCGTTAGCCATCATCAAGGGGAACCATTGTCCTAACTTCTAAAAATAGCAATTAGTTCTCCCTCCTTTTTTCTATTCTCATTCTCTATCTCTCTCTGTCTCTGTCTGTCTGTCTGTCTGTCTGTCTGTCTGTCTGTCTGTCTGTCTGTCTCTCTCTCTCTCCCCCCCCCACCCCCGGTGTGTGTGTGTTGCTAATGGCTGGTGGCTAATATGCTGGAGTACTGTTCTAACCACCTAGAACTTTCCTCTCCTACCTCTAACACCTGGAACTCTGCTGGTTAGGTTGTTTGTGTTTGTTTGTTTGCTCTACTTGACACAAACTAGAGTCATCACAGGAACCCTTAATTTAAAAAATAAAAAACAGATTGGTTTGTAGGTCTTTTATTTTCCTTTCTTTTATTTTGGTTTTTAGAGACAGGGCTTCTCTGTGTAGCCCGGCTGTACTGGAGTTAGTTCTGTAGACCAGGCTGGCCTCGAACTCAGGTATCTGCCTGCCTCTGCCTCCCAAGTGCTGGGATTAAAAGTGTGTGCTGCCACCGCCTGGTATTCCTGATTTTTTAATGTGTGTTTTTGAGGATAGAGCTCGTGTCCTGTTTGCATAGCAAGAGCTTTACTGAATAAATCCTGTTCTGCATGGAAATAGAATCTTGGATCTTTGCACTTAGAGTCTGACTGCATTTCCTCAGTACTACATGCATGAGCTCCGCCCATAATGCTTCATGTTACTGGACTTTGTTCATTTTCTCTACTGTTATAGCATCCCATTATATGAATATTCCATGGTTTATCTCTTCTGCCACTGACAGACACCAGTACCCCGGGTCTCCCAAAGAATGGATGATGGAAAAACTTCTCCAGTGTAGAAGCACAGGAAGATTGGTCATAATCAAGTCATGAAGGCTCAGCCCTTGGGGACAGATGGATGTTGTCATCATGGGAGTGGATTAGTTACTTTGAGAGTGCTAAGTTCCAAACCCCGGACAAGCAGTTGAGATGCTTATTTAATATATCAAAGCCAATCTTGCCTCCAGGTTCTTCCAGCATCCCTCAGTCCCTACCTGTTATATGGTATGGCTGGCACACCCCGTTGCCACCCTAAACTCTACAGTCCAGGGACTGAGCTGCCCTTCCCCCAGAGACTCTTTCCTATACAATCCAGCCATTTGGGTTATCCACTCTTCTCTTGCTCCTTTTGGACCTTTGTCCTCCTGACTGCTGTACTTGGTTCCCCATTTCTCCCTTCATCTCCCCACATGGCTCAGGATCATGACCACTCTGAACTCTCCCAGATGTGTCTGCCTCTGGCTATGCTCTCGTACAGAGCTATAAGAAACTTTCCCCTCCACCATAGCTAGGAACAGTCACACCCTTTCCTTTCCTTTCCTTTCCTTTCCTTTCCTTTCCTTTCCTTTCCTTTCCTTTCTTTTCCTTTCCTTTCCTTCCTTCTTCCTTCCTTCCTTCCTTCCTTTCTTTTATTCAGAGAGAACCAAGTTTATCTTTCTTTTCAAAGACAAATATTTTTATTATTATTTTAAATTTTTATTTATTTTTTAAAGATTTATTTATTGGTTATTTATATGAGTACATAGTAGCTGTCTTCAGACACACCAGAAGAGGGCATCAGATCAAACAGATGGTTGTGAGCTACCATTTGATAGCTGGGAATTGAACTCAGGACCTCTGGAAGAGCAGTCAGTGCTTTTAACTGCTGAGCCATCTCTCCAGCCCTAAATTTTTATTTTTAATGGGAGGGAATATATGTGTTTATATGTGGGCCTACAGAGGCAAGACATGGGCATCAGCTGCCCTGAGCAGACTTCTCAGGCAGTAAGTAACGTGCGTCCTCTGGAAGAACAGTACTCACTGTAAGCCACTGAGCCCTCTCTCCAGCCTCGGTCTTTCTCTTTTGCTTCTTTTGCCTTTCTGCTTTCTGCCTTGGAACAACATAGCAGGAAGGGCAGCCTCAGACACCAGTACTCTTCCTCTGGGATTTCTTAGCCTTGAGGACCATGAGAAGTCAATTTTTTACTTCCTTTGTTGTTTCTGTGATAAACCACCCAGGCGGTGGTACACTGTATGGTAACACAGTGGACAAAGGCAGGTAGTATCTGCTTGGGAGCTCTAAGTCCCTAGTAAGAAATCTGCAGATTTTCTGCATAGTGGCCCATACCTTTGATTCCAGCACTCAGGAGGCAGAGACTGAGTTTGGGGCTAGCCTGGTCTACATAATGAGTTCTAGGACAGCCAGTGCTACACAGAGAGACCCTGTTTTGGAAAAAGAAAGCAAGAAAGTAAGCAAGAAAGAAAATGAGTAAATGAATTATCAGATTTGAAAGTCACTGAGGGTGAACCCTTCACTCCTAATCAGCTTCAGGCCCCTGTGTCCTGCTTCAGGCTTCCTGTGTTCCCTGTAATACACTCGTTTTAAGGAAGGGGGAATATCACAATTGCCTCTCCATAAAATTTAAAATACTGGGTGAAAAGAGGGAGAAAGTAATTCAGTTGCTCCTGGTCACAAGTTGTTTTAAAGTATCAATCGGAAATGAATTGGAAAGGTTTTTTTTTTTTTAAAGAGATCTATTTATTTAATGTATATAAGTACACTGGAAGGATGACTCAGTGGTTAAGAGCACTGGCTGGTCTTCCAGAGGTCCTGAGTTCAATTCCCAGCAACCACATGGTGGCTCACGACCATCTACAATGGGATCTGATGCACTTTTCTGGTGTGTCTGAAGACAGTGACAGTGTACTTATATACATAAAATAAATAAATCTTTTTTAAAAACAATAACTACACTGTCACTGTCTTCAGACACACACCAGAAGAGGGCATCGGATCCCATTACAAATGGTCGTGAGCCACCATGTGGTTGCTGGGAATTGAACTCAGGACCTCGGGAAGAGCAGTCAGTGCTCTTAACCACTGAGCCATCTCTCCTTGTTTTTTGTTTTGTTGTTTGTTTTTGTTTTCGAGGGTTTCTCTGTGTATCCCAGGCTGTCCTGGAACTCTCTATGTAGACCAGGCTGGCAGAGATCTGCCTGCCTCTCCCTCCCAAGTGCTGGGATTAAAGGTGTGCACCACCACCTCCAAGCCTGTGTTTATGATTTTTATTTGTGTGTGTGTCAGAGTCACATGCACATGTGTGCACACACACACACGTCACACGTGATTTGACATGTGAGAGGGGAGAGTGCACTTACACTCACAAGTGTATGTGAGCAGAAGATGGGGGACTGTGTTAGGTCTCTTCCTCTATTATTTTCCATCTTGTTTTTTGTAGAAATAGCTCATCAAACTTGAGGTTGCCACTTTGGCTACACTGGCTGGCCAGCCAGCCTCTAGGATCTGCCAGTCTCTGCTCCTCACTATAGGAGTTACAAGTATGCACCTCCTATCCCAGTTTTTATACAGGTTTGGGGGATCTGAACTCAGGTTCTCATGCTTGTGTGACAAACACTTTATCCACTGAGCCATCCCCACAGCACAGAGACAGCCTGGATTTGTCAAGGCCCATAAAGGGAAGGAAGCCTATTTCTTCCTTGTAAAGTATTACTATGTTGACAGATTTAGTTAGGTTCTAATTTTTTTCTTTCTGTTATCCCTTTTAACTTTCTCTGTTATTTGAGTTCTGGTTAAAAGAATGGGGTGTGAATCGTATGTCTAGTCCTGGATGCAGACATGAAATTCTGAGCTGCCAGGAAGATTATAGGATTACTACTTAGCAGGAACAAAGGCACCTTGTCCCTTCTTGTAAGAGTTAATCCAAATGGGGCTGTCAATCACCTTGACAGCCTTGTAGGAGAGCTGTTTCAGAAACTTTTAAATAGCTTCAAACCTGACTAACAACATGTGGGTCCAAATGATGCACTCTCTGGCCATGGTCCTTTCCCACTGTGAAAGTGTCTTCCTTTCCAATGGTCCCTTTTAGGCAGTGCCCACTACTGCCCTTGTGTGTGCCTCATGTGATTCTGTGAAAACCTTTGCTGGTCTTGCCAGAGAATAGAGGGACTGGAAAGACCTGAAGGAGGCCAGAGCAGATTCCCAAACAGGAAGTGTAATGGATACTTCTGGCCACTGGATGGAGTAGGGTTGCAGGGTCAAGGTATGGTAGGCAGGAATCCAGGAACACAGTCCTGTCTATAGAAATCTGACTCCAGTATTCCATCCATCCCAGCTCAGCACGGGTGCTAGGAAGGACTGCAGCTTTGGAGACCTGGTTTTTCCTGACCAATTATCTGGCTCGCTTCTATGATCTTGTGACCTCTCCTGCTCTGGGGCCTCACTTCAGTGGCTTCTTTCTGCCTCAAGCTGTTGTTGCTTTCTCTCTCTCTCTCTCTCTCTCTCTCTCTCTCTCTCTCTCTCTCTCCTTTTGGTTTGTTTTAGTTTTTCAAGACAGGGTTTCTCTGTGTAGCCCTGCTGTCCTAGAACTCAATCTACAGACCTGTTTTTGCCTCTTGAGTGCTGGGATCAAGGACATGTGTCATCATCGCCTAGCTACTGCTGCTTTCTTTAAGATTTGTTTTATTTTTTTAATTGTGCATTGGTTTGTGCCTGCAGAAGTCCAAAGAGGGAATGCCTTGGAGCTGGAGTTAGAGGCAGTTGTGAGCCACCCAACTCGGGATCCAAACTCTGATCATCTATAAGACCAGTACATGATCTCAGTGCTGGGCTGTCTTTCTGGCTCTGCCTTGAGTTCTAATAGCTCGTCTTATAAGCATCCTGAGCAAGACCCACCCTTCTCCTCTTTCTTTCGTGTTCTTATCAGCACAGTAGCCTCCTGGACAGTTAGTCTTTTTTTTTTTTTTCCCTTGGTTTTTCGAGACAGGGTTTCTCTATGTAGCCCTGGCTGTCCTGGAACTCACTCGGTAGACCAGGCTGGCCTCGAACTCAGAAATCCACCTGCCTCTGCCTCCCAAGTGCTGGGATCAAAGGCGTGCGCCACCACCGACCGGCATAATTTCCAATAGAAAAATCTGCCTTTGTGAATCCAATAAAGAGGATCAAATTAACAACATGGGGCCTTGAAAGATGGCTTAATCGCTAAAGGTGCTTGCTACAAGGCTTGAGGAGCTAAAAACTGATCTCCAGAATCCATGTGGTGGAAGGAGAGAACAGACTCCCACGAGTGGCATGAAGGTACTGCAGCACATAACAAATAAAATGGGCTTTAAAATGTATATACTTAATGTGGCGGAGCTGAGGAGCTGGTCCAGTGGCTGTGCTCCAGTTGACTTGGGTTCAATGCCCAGCACCCACATGGCAGCTTAATTCCAGTCCCAGGATATCCGATGCCCTCTTCTGTCCACGGGCACCAGCCACACATGTGCACAGACATACATGCAGGCAAAACACCCACACACATATTAAATAAATAAATAAATGCCAGGTATTTCTTTTAAATATTACACAGTGTATACATGTGCTCGTTCAAAGACTGTTGTTCTGCATTGTCCCAGCTTTGTGGGAAAACCCACATCCATTCTCCTCGTACTAGTATCTAAAGGCAGAGAACAAGGGTCATCTATGTAATCCATTTACTGACTCGATGCTTTATCGGAGGATGTTAAGTAATTACAGATTTCAGCAAAGACCCAAAGATCCTTTCTCTTCATCCGGGAACTTGTCTTATCATTTGTATTCAAAGGTTAAATATAGAAGAAAGAATTAAAAAAAAAAAGACTCCAGACATTATGTAGTCACTGTCTGGAACGGCAGGCATTATATTTCAACAGGATATTATCACTAAGGCAAAGAGAAATGATTCTTACTGGGTAGGAAATGACTGCACGGAGCAGTGTTGTTCAAGCAATCAGAGATCACAAGATGTGGTGAATGAGGAGTTTGCAATTCTATTGTTCATTTAAAATGGGCTGCTGAGAGAAAAGGGCTGAAAAGAGCTTAGGGAGCAATGTCACACACACAGCTCTCCACCCCACCCCCACCCTGCTCTCCGCTCGGAAAATTCTGGAGTTCTCCTGAAGTACGCTCTGCCATCAGCCATCAGCCATCAGCAACCTTGGCTCTTTGAATCCCTTGCGTTTAGCTTGTGCTCCTACCCGGTTCCCGCGGGGCGTTCATAGAGAACTGAAAAGGGAGCACGGGGTGTCTTTCCAAAGGTTTGTTAGGAAATCTGTCTTAGAATTCAGAACAGATTTTTTTCAGTTCTCTGCCTGACTTCTGTTCTTAAGCAGGCCACGTGAGCGCATGTCACCCTTAGGAAGTGAGCGTTTGCTACGGATGACAGTGAAGAGTCTGGTTCCTGGCGATCTCTAGCTGAGGTGCCATCTTGGAGCAACGCAGTCTTCCCCCTCCCTTCCCTCCTCGCCTCTGCAGGCGGAAGAGGGGAGAAGAAAGAAGGTGGGAGGCACCCAGGAGACTTTGAGCAGAGGTGGGGACTTCCCGGCACTAACAGAAAGAGGAAGGGAAAAGTGCCAGGGGTGGCCCAGAAGTGAGACAAGGGGCGGAGCGGGAACATTGATAGTGTTAGCCGCCATCAGGAGGAAAGTCCCTGCCCGTGGGACACTGGCAACTGGAGTGGTAGTAACTGGGGCACTGTTCAATGTTCAATGTACAAGTTGCTGGTTTAATGTTTTACTCGAGCCCACTGAACCTAACCTTTTTGTTATTTTGAAACAAGCCTTCACTGGAGATATCTCTGTCTCTCTCCATTTCTGTCTCTGTCGCGCGCGCGCGCGCGCACACACACACACACACACACACACACACACAGGCACGAGATACAAAACAGTATAGCAAACATCTGGCTTAAGATAGAAAGCAGGTCTGGGGATGCTGGGCTTGGTGGGGCATACCTTTGGTACCAGAACTTAGGAGGCAAAGGGAGGGAGATCTCATGAATTTGAGGCCAGCTTGGTCTACATAGTGAGTTCCAGGACAGCCAAGACTACATGGAGAGACTCTGTATTAAAAAGAAACAAACAATAACAACAACAAAAACAGAAAGAAGGGAAATAGGGCTGGGGAGATGGGGCTGCACCATGGAGCATGGAGACAAGTTCAGATACACACAAGTTCCAGGACAGTCAGGGCTACACAGAGAAACCCTGTCTCGAAAAACCAAAAATAAATAAATAAATAAATAAATAAATAAATAAATAAATAAATTACAAAATAGAGAATGACTCAGATATAGTCAGAGGCAGCCTCTGTGTACTCCCAAGACAACCGTAAGTTTTGAATAGTATTATAATAGTATTATAATACAATTATCCATATTGTCTTTTTTTTTTTTTTTTTTTTTTTGGTTTTTCGAGACAGGGTTTCTCTGTGTAGTCCTGGCTGTCCTGGAACTCACTCTGTAGACCAGGCTGGCCTCGAACTCAGAAATCCGCCTGCCTCTGCCTCCCAACCATGTGGACTTTTATTGTTTTGTTACCCACATATTTATTTTATCTATCTTAAATGTATTAGTCTACTTTGGATTACTATAATGAGATACCTAAGGCTGATTGTTTGTAAAGGTTTATTTAGCTCACAGGTCTGGACACAGAATAGTCAAAAAGCACAGCAGCAGCACTCACTGTAAGGCCCCCACTGGCTCCATCACAACCCAGCAGAGGGTAACATGCTGGCAGCTCATGCAAAAGGAGGAATCACAGAGCAGAACAGTAAACTGAAAATGACTCGGGACCTGGCCTTGCTCTTCCATGACAATTCACTGCTGCAGAGAACAAACTTATGGTCTCATGCCATCACCCTGATCCTTTCTGAAGACAGTGCCCCTAATCAACTCCTTTTAAGGTATATCTAAAGGTCTAACCACCTCTTAGCATCACCACACTGGGACCCAAGGTTTCAACACATTATCACTTAGAGACATACTTAAACCACATCCAATCTACTGTACCATATAAGTGATATCCCATTAGAAATCACTAGGGAAATGATTTCTAAGATTTTTGCATATTTTAATATTTTTAAAACACTAGCACATTCAATATGGCCTTCTGAAATTTGCTTTTTCTCATCACACTATTAAAAACCTTGAGCGAGTGCATTTGTCATATCCATTCTAACTGCTATGTAGCATTTCATCATCTGAATAATAACGCCCTCGCTACCAGTCCAAACCGGGACCCAGCCACACACTCAGCTGCTGCCCATAGGAAGTTTGATTCTTAGTTCACAATTAAAGGACCAAATAGCTCACATCCTTTATGCAAGCCCTCTTTCTTGGACCTTAGGAGAAGTTGCCAGTGGCTGTCGGTGGCTGCTTAGTGTGACAAGCTCAGAATATTATCTGACTTTGAGAGAGCAATTGCCCTTGCCACACGATGACTATGGTGTCTAAGTGACTGAGGTCACCGCATTCCCTAAGTCTTTTCCCTGGATGGAGTCCGAGTCAGACTGTCAGGTTTGCCGGTATCAGAAAGGGGAAAGAACATCAACACTGTGGGAGAACCACAGAACACAGAGTAGGTCACTGGTCTACTCTTTCCCGAGCCCTAGTTCCCAGTCCCCAATACAAGACAGAGGACCTTTTGGACATCAGCCTAGCAAGCCATCTGAACAAATTGCAAGACTGTTGTCCCTTGGGGCATGCAGGATGTGAAGACTTGGAAAGGGGGGCAAGACAGAGTGCTGCAAAAGCTGAGTACCACCGTGGTGGTCACTCAGGGACAGGCCAGCCATTCCTCTCTGGACTCAGCTCACTCACTCGTCAGGAATCTCCTGGCTGAAGGTTCTGTCTTGGGATTTCTGGCACTCGGTTTTCTGGCCCGTGTCAAACATTCCTTGAGAACTGTCTAGCCAGTCAAGTGCTGGCGCCTGCCACGGTGTTTGTAGCCAGATCACTGAAGGGCTCTTTTGAGCTTTAAGCCAGCAGAGGCTTCTCATTTCTCAGTCTTTCTAACACCCTTTGATCCTATAAGCAGTAACTAAAGAAGAATCCCAGAAGGGCAGGCTGGCAAGAGTTCTTGAGATGGTCTTGTTCAACATCTGACCCATCATTTGTTAATTTTATAAATAGATGCCAGGTAGACCATACAGTAGACCATTCTGCGTTGGGCACCAGGTTAACCTCACCAAGACACCAGTCTCAAAACAGAATCTATATTTTATGTGTTTGTTCTATATATATTCATTTTATCAATCTCAAACATTACAAAGAATCTGACCAGATTCTCGGCTGGACACCATATTAGGCTCAGCTGTGTATTAAGAAACTGTCTCAAAACAAAAGCAAATAAACAACATCAAAATAAAACCCCACAGGGCTGGAGAGATGGCTCAGTGGTTAAGAGGGCATTCTGCTCTTGCAGAGGTTCAACCTTCAGTTCCCTGCAACCACGTGAGGAAGCTCACAACAGGCTGTAACTTCTGCCCTCCACGGTCACCTGAACTCATGTGCGCATACCTCTAACCATGCATAGACATATACCGAACACTTTAGTATTAAGAAAAACCTTTCTTTTTAACCGAGACAGAGACAGAGACAGAGAGACAAAGAGACAAAGAGATAGAGAGAGACAGAGACAGAGAGCCATGCCCTCTTGAAGACTGCACAACAGTGGAACCGCAGATGGGAGCCAGAGGTGGCCAATGTTCATAGAGCAACCACACAGATTTTAAATCATTAGTGCTACCAGTCATGTTTTTCCAGGTCAGAGGAGGTGTCTAAATTATTTTCCTGTTGCTATTATAAGACACCATGACCAAGGCAACTTATAGAAGAGTTATTTGGGGCTTACAGTTAGAGTCCATGACCATCATGGCAGGGAGCATGGTGGCAGATAGGCATGGCACTGGAACAGCAGTTGAGAGCCCACATCTTGAGACACAATCACCTGGCAGAGAGGCAGGGAGAAACAGAATTAGAACGACAGGAGTCTTTTGAAACCTCAAAACCCTTCCCCAGTGACACACCTCCTCCAATAAGGCCATACCTCCTAATTCTTCCCAAATAGTTCCAACAACTAAGAACCAAGTATTCAAATATATGAGCCTATGGGGGCCATTCTCATTCAAACTATCACAGAGATTGTAGTGTGGCTTATTAGAAGGTGTGGCCTAATTGGAATAGGTGTAACCTTGTTGGAGGAAGCTTGTCACTGTGGGGGTGGGCTTATGAGGTCTCTTATGCTCGGGCTATGCCCAGTGTGGCTCATAGTCTCCTTCTGCTGCCTGTGGATAAAGATGTAGAACTCTCAGCTCCTCCAGCACCATGCCTGCCTCCTGGATGCTGCCATGTTCCCACCATGATAATAATGGACTGAACCTCTGAACCTGTAAGCCAGCCCCAGTTAAATGTTTTCCTTTATAAGAGTTGCTTTAGTCATGGTGTCTCTTCACAGAAATAAAAATCTAACTAAGACAGAGAGCTTCTGTTCACACCATATGAGCCAAGAAGCCCAAGGAGAGCTATTACTCTGTATCCTAAAAGCAACAGAATGCCACAGAGGGTCTTCACCTAGGCCATGGAGCATGCTGGAAGAGAACTCTTTGACCACTGTATGGAAATCAGGCTGCAGAGGTATCCATGGAAGTTTCTTTTAGGCAAGAGACAATGGTAACTTGAGCTGGGATAATGGAACAGAGGACAGGTCAGACATGCTTAACAAATAAAATCCACACAACATCTTGGATAGGGATGGAAAGTCATTTCTAAGCAGGTTGTGTTGGCTCTCATGCAGCATTTTAGATACACAGGCAAGAGGATCACTGCAAGTTCCAAGCCAAGCTGATCTACATACTGAGCTCCAGTCAGGGTCACATAATGAGACACTGTCTCAAACAAACCAATCAACAAATAAAAAGCCATTTTTAACAGACCAGATCTCCAGCCAACAGGCTCTGTAGTTCAGTTTTGTTCAGAGTAGGCTCTGGAATGATCTATGATACCAGTTAAAGAGCCTTTGACCTTTTGAATTTCTACAGTCAAAGGCCAAACCCACATTTGTGACAGCTCCCTTGGTAATCTCCTCATCTGCTCTCATTCAAATGCCCATGCTAACAAGAAACCACTGTTTTCTTCATGATCAAGTAAAGGACTAAGATGTCTTAGTCTGTCTGAGCTGCTATCTAACAGAATCCTACACACTGGATGGCTGATGGACAAAGGAAACACACTGCTCATAATTCTGGGATCCAGAAGTCCAAAATCATGGTATTTCATAAGGACTTGCTTCCGGGTCCAAAGGCAGCTGTTTGTCACTATGTCCTCACATGACAGATGGGGTGCCACTCTCAGAGGCTTCTTTTACTTTCTGTGTCTTCCTCAATTCTCTCCTCTTCCTCTCTCTCTCCCTTCCTCTTTCCTCTCCTTTCCTTTCCTTTTTTTTTTTTTGACAGGGTCTCACATAGCCTAGGCTGGCCTCAAACTTGCTATATAGCCAAGGATGACCTCGAGCTTCTAATCCCCTGCCTCTACCTCCAGAGTGCTGTGATAGTTACACCATCACATTCAGTTACTGGGTGCCAGGGATCAAATTTAGGGTTTCCTGCATGAAATGCACTCTACCAGGTGAGCTCTGCGCTCAGCTTTCAGGACCTGTTATAAGGGAACTGATCTCACTTTGGAGGGTTCTGCTGGTCATGACCTAATTAATCACTTCCCAAACACCCATCTCCTAGTGCTAGCACATCAAGGGCTACCCATATCAAAGGTTAGGACTTCAGATTGCAGATTTGGGAAAGAAGTTATTAAATATCCAATCTATAACAAAGACTATTACATCTCTAGTTTCCCCCAGTCTCCTCAAAAAAATAGATGTGCTGGATAAAAGTTATGGGATACTATTTGGAATAAGACCCTCCTATACTATGTCCTAAAGGCTAATCCAAAGTGGAGTCACTCATGCTCAGGTTCCATGTCACAAAGTAAACTCAGGCTACTTATTGGTAAGAGCTGACCTTCCAAGAAATCAGGAGAGAAATAATAGACAACTCCCAGAAAGCCAACAAAATTCCCTGGTTTTCCCTAAGAAAAGTTACTACAAAATCACCAATCTGGCAGATGGTGGTGGCAGAGGAAGGCAGATCTCAGTGACTTCAAGACCAATCTGGTCTACATATTGAATTCCAGGCCAGCCATAGCAACACAGTGAGATCCTGTCTCAAAAAAAAAAAAAAAAAAAGGATAAACAAACAGACGTAGACAGACAGACAGATACATAGATTGATTAAAACAAATGAATACATCTGCTTCTTGTTCCTAATTTTTGCTTTTCTCAACTCTTTTGGTTTTATTGTGGTTTGTTTTTGTGGTGCTGTGGTAGACTGAACCCATGACCTCATCTGTGCTACGCAGGTATGCTACCAGTGAGCTGTGTCTTCCAAATGTATACCTGCTCCCCTTTGACTTTGAGAGGGGGGTCTCACTAAGTTACCCAGACCAGCCTTAGAACTTGTGGTCCTTCTGCCTCAGCCTCTCAAATAACTAGAATTACAGATTCATGTCACCAGGCTTAACATCAGCCTTTTGTCTATCCCGCTCTGCTCAATTTGCCAGAGCTTGTTTCTGTCTTGCACACCAACTTTTGCACAGTTTAGGAAGTTTCTAGTAAAAGAATGGCAGAATGTTTTCACTCCATATAATGGCTCTTGATTTAATTTTCTGCATTGCAAAAAGAAGAAAGCACACAAACAAAAAATTAGATATTTAAAAAAATGCATTATTTCATTTTGTGTGTGTATGTGTGTGGGGGGGGTGCTTTGCCTGCATGTACACTATATGCATACATGCAATGCTCATGGCGACCAGCAGATGGCGACAGATCTCCTGGAACTGGAGTTTATGGATGGATTTGAACTATCAAATGGGCTGGGTGCTGGAAATGTAACCTGAGTTCTCTGCTAGAGTGAGTGACCAATGTTCTTAACCAAGTCATCTCTCCTGCCTCCACATTAGATCTTTTAAAACTCTATTGTAGATCTGGGTGTGGTGGCACATGTCTGTAATGCCAGAACTCAAGAAACTGAAGCGGGGTAATCTAAATGTTGGAGGCTAGCATAGGCTACAGAGTGAAGCCTTGTCAGACAAACAAACAAACAAATAAACTACCACCACACCACCACCAACAACAACAAAACCCACTCTGTTTGCTGAAATGTTATGGGCAAATTCCTGTGATGCAGGTAAAATCAAGACACCTACATTTCTTGTTTTGTCACCTACCCGGCCCAGGCATCACCCTCTGAGGTCCCCTCTGCCCTTACATTTTAATCTGTGCCTGTTTGGTTAAAATAGCCATGTAACAGTGTCAGAACTTCACTGACCACAAGGTCGAAGTGGAAGGATGACCAGTTACCTAGTTTCCCCCAAGACTTTCCCATTTTAGTACTGAGACTTCATCTTTTAGGAGCTTCTGAGTTCCAGAGGAAGTTGGTCACCATATATCTTGTACCATACCCATGTAGTTATGCAATTTGTACCATACTGAGCTGCCCAAGGACTTTTGCTCTGGGAAGTCTGGTTGGATGAGCTGGAAAGAACATTACCTATTAAACTCCATTTAACTCATTCAATTCTTGGCCCCCACTCCAGACCTATCTGAACTCGGGTCATCAAGTGTGTGTTAAATCTTGTTAACACACACATCTTATGAAGCCCTGCTCCCAGATCACTTTTATCAAGACTGACTTCACCTGGGAACTGTGTCCAACAAAATATGGTCCCTGCTCTCACCTCTAGCACATCTGATTTACATGTTGGTTGGCTGTTTTGTCTGTTTGTTTTCCAGATCTTTTCCCTAGTGATCCTACAGTAGCCCAGGTTGAGAAATAACATTCTAAAAAAATACAGAATTCAGAGGCCAGTGAGATAGCGCAGTGCATAAAAGTACTTGCACTGTATGCCTGGCGACCAGAGTTCAATGTCTAAAACCTGTGTAAAGGTGGAAAGTGTGCATCAACCCAGATACAGAATGTAAAATAATAAAAACAAATCTTGAAAAAACAATAAACAACACGGTGTAGTGGCACTCACCTTTAATGGTCACACTCAGAAGGCAGACGCAGGCAATGGGACGTTTACACTACACTCAACTACAGTACACCTTGTTGATTGAGACAGGGTCTCTCACTGAACATGGAGCTCCTGATTCAGCTAGCCCAGCTGGCCAGCAAGCCCCAGGGATCCTCATATCTCCACTTCTTCAGTGGAGATTACAGGTACAAGTCTATGTGCCTGGCTCTTTTACATGGATGCTGAGGGTCTGAACTCGTGTCATCATGCTTGGATAGCAAGCATTTACTGGCTGACCCATCTCCCCATCTTTTTTATTTTTTTAAAAGATTGATTTATTTATTTATGTCTGAGTGCTCTGCCTGCATGTACACTTATGTGCCAGAAGAGGGCATCAGATCCCATTATAAATGGTTGTGAGCCTCCATGTAGTTGCTGACCAAGTTGAGGACCAAGTTGAACTTGGGTCCTCTAGCAGACAATGCTCTTAACCACTGAGCCATTTCTCCAGCCTCACCAATTTTCTTTTAGGGGTAGACTCCCAAGTCAGCCTGGCTTCAATGAAAAGTCAGGATATCCACTCACATGAGAGCTAGGTCCAGGCATTCTATCACCATTCAGATCTGGCAGAATCCAGGTACTGAGATGACGTCACCAGATGATGCCCTTTGCCCTTTCACTTACTGCTTTATTTCCTACCCTTTATTCTCAGATAGTCTTTTTGGATCATTTCTCCCATTGCTGTGACAAAAGCCTCTTAAGGGAGAAAGGAGTCATTCTGGCTCAGTTCCAGAGGAATTTTAGTTCCATCACAGCGGGGAAGGCTAGGTAATGAGAACAGCAAGGCACCCCAAGGGTTTTGGGCTTGGGATTCAAAAATAATAATGAGATGGACTGTCCTTTGTATATGAAATGTATTATAGAGGTGTTGACGACATAAACAAACAAGCAGACAGCTTTATGGAGTGGGCTCTGAGATTCAGGACCAGGCAGATGGGTGGAAGCTCCTCCTTACACATTGTAGAGGAAGGGGGAAGAGGAGTTGATTGAAAAGTTTCCTGTTTGACCCATGGTTAGCCCCTGCTGGGGGTGACCAGTGAGGACTCTGCTAAAGAACCTTAAGTTGGATAAACATCTCTCCTGGCTGGGATAACAACAGTCTAGAGAAACAGCTTACTTTAGTTCTACAAAACAAATGACTGGAGTCATTGCAACTATCAGTTCAAACAAAATGGAGGAGCTTTGCAAAGTGGCCTGGCCCTGGCTAACATTCCCCGGTGGAAAGAATGTGACAGAGCAGGTCACTTCCTTTTCTTTTTTTCTTTTCTTTTTTTTTTTTTTTTAAGATTTATTTATTTTTATGTATGTGAGTACACTGTCACTGTTTTCAGACACACCAGAAGAGGGCATCGGACCCCATTATGGATGGTTGTGAGCCACCTTGTGGTTGCTGGGAATCGAACTCAGGACCTCAGGAAGAGCAGTCAGTGGTCTTAACCACTGAGCCATCTCACCAGCCCAGCAGGCCACTTCCTAGAAGCTGACTGAGAAGCCGAAAAACCCACCAGAACCTTGGAGGACGGCTACTAGTAATCCACTTCTAACTACTAGGCCCCACCTCTGAAACCAGCACCACCAATTGAATGACTAGGTGCTTAAAACACACAAGCCCATGGGGAACACAGCACATCCAAGTCATTCCAAACCAAAATGGCTGATGGGAAAGCATGGTAAGTTGAGAGGCTGGAACTCTGAAAGCACTCTGAAGTTTCCGCCAGATAACTATGTTTACCATTATGCCTGGGACGCCAATCAACCATGTCTTGTATCAGTTTTGGTTTTGAGTGAGACAGGGTCTCACTGTATACTTTTTACTTTGGAGATTGTAAAATACTTTACATCACTGTGGTCCTGAGTTTAAAAAGAACCTAAGAGACCTTTTAACCCATCTACAGAGAGTATGTTGCCAAGGCCTGTTGATGGTTATCAAACTCAGCTGGGGTGGAGGGGCTACTTAGTTCCTCAATTTGGATTACAGATGCACCTTTACTGCAGGTCACAGTGCGGTCCCTCCCACTTCTTAAAGGAAGAGATTAAGATCAGGGTTCCAGCAATGACAATACCTTCACTTAAAATGTACAACAAAAACTCCTGGCTGGCCTGGAACTCACTATGTAGATCAGGCTAGCCTCAAACTCAAGGAGTTCTGCCTCTGCCTCCTGTCTCTGTCTCCTGTTGCCTCCTGCCTCCTGCCTCCTGCCTCTCCTGCCTCTCCTGCCTCTCCTGCCTCTCCTGCCTCT
>JANHMN010000005.1:114107694-114119984 GCA_030674055.1 Rhabdomys pumilio | reverse complement strand
AGAGGCAGAGAGAGGCAGAGAGGCAGAGAGAGGCAGAGAGGCAGAGAGGCAGAGAGAGGCAGAGAGGCAGAGAGAGGCAGAGAGGCAGAGAGGCAGAGAGGCAGAGAGGCAGAGAGGCAGAGGCAGGTGGATCTCTGTGAGTTCAAGGCCAGCCAGGGGAGTAATTTATGTATAGTGAGAAACTGTTTCAAAACCCAAACCTACACACAGCCATAGGATACACTAATAGCAGGAAGTGTAAGGTCCCAAAAGTCCCAAATAATTACAGATGCAAAAGTCACAGGGAAAAGGAAGTGGCTGCACTTGGATTCAAGGCCTTTCCATACTTCCCTACAGGTGGGAGAAATGAAGTCAGATAGAGGGCTGGGCACAGTTCAGTCGGTCAGAGTGCTGGCTTGCATACATGCTCAAGGCCCTAGTTCCAGAAGAAAACGGGCTAGAAGTGGTGTTTGTAATTGCAGTGCTGGGAAAGTGGAGGCATGCAGATCCCTGAGGCTCTGCAACCAGCAGGCCTAGCCTAATGATGTGAGCTCCAGGCCAGTGAGAGAGAGAGACCTTGTCCCAAAACCAAACCAAAGAGGATGCACCTGGGGAGGAATTCCATTTGAGGTTGTCCTTTGGCCAAATATTTTGGCCAGATAGTTCTGGGGACATTTCTAACTGTCTTTTCTAAACGGCCAGAGGCCAAGGCATCTCTGAACTCAGGAAGTGCTCAGTTATCATTCTTTGGGTAAAACTCACATGCTTTCAGATATGATTTAGAGAGATGCTAGAGAATAGTGGTGTTGATTTTTAGCAAAACAAACAAACCAACCGAAGCCACCAAGTACAATGGGGCTGGGTTTATAGCTCAGTCAATAGAATGTCAGCAAGGACTTGAGATCTGGCTCCTCCTACTCATGCTGCTCTCCCCAGCCCCCCACCCCTGCCCCAGGCCAATGCTTCCTGGAGTTGGTTGGAGGTGGGTGGGATCTAAGGTTGGAATCAAGAAAGGAGGTGGGTGGGGCCTCTGTCTCGAATGAATGTGCTGGGATGAGTTTTGTCACGCTGGTACAGAAAGTTTGCTTTCATCCAGGGATCTATCATTTAAGGAGAAGAAGGAAAGGAAAATGGACAGTGCCCAAAGGCAGGAAATTTGCTGCGCCTCTGTATATGTGCTGTATACATGCTCTCTTAGAGAGCAAAGCAAGGGCTGGTGAAGATGGCTCACCCAGTGTGATGGGTCTCAACCCGTAGGTCTCGATACCTTTGGGGTTCTCATATCAGATATTTACAATACAACTCATTATAGCAAAATTATAGTAATGAAGATCTAATGAAAATAATGTATGGCTGGAGTCACAACACAAGGAACTGTAATAAAAGGTCACAGCATTAGAAAGGTTGAGACTGGCTCAGTGCATAAAGTACTTGCTTTGCAAGCATGAAGATCTGAGGTCAAACCTCCAGAACCCACATAAAGCCTGGTATGGTGATCTACATCTGTAATACCAGTTCTGAGGGATGAAGGCAGGAGGTTCTGGGGGCACCTGCTGGACAGCCAGTCTGGTCAAAACTGAGAGCTCCAAGTTCAGTGAGAGATTCTGTCTCCAAAATTGTAAGACAGCCCTCTGATATCGGCCTCAGGCCTCCACATACCACATGTGCAAATAACATACCACACACACACACACACTAATAACCAAGGCAGATCAAAGCAATTGGGTACAGAGCTGAGTCAGTGACCAAAGCTATAACTCTGTCACTGCATTCATCCCAATGTTGTCTTGGAGGCAAGCAGGACATTTGACTTTCCTGGGCTACCAGAGAGTCACCCCAGGAATCCCAGGCCTGCTGAAGTGGGTACTTAACTTCTAAGCCATCATCTCTTCTGTTTGTCAACTGGAATGAGAAGAATTCCCAGATAAAGTGCTTGGTGCTTCCTAAGCCCAGGACCAATGTGAGCACGGCCCCAGTGTGGAATGTAGCCCCAGTGGAGCTGAAGAGCTTCTAACGGCTGGCTGCAGTGATTAGGGCTTCTACGGCTGTTATAAAACACCATGACCAAAAACAGCTTGGGAAGAAAAGGCTTTGTTTTAGCTTACATGTCAGGATCAGTTTCTTATGAAGGGAAATTGGAGCAAGCATTCTAGGTAGGATCCTGGAGGCAGGAACTAAAGCAGGGTCTAAAAAGATGTGCTACTTACTGTTTTGCCCTTCCTGGCTGGATGAGTTTGCTTTCTTACACGCCTCAGGTCCATCTGCCTAGGGATAGCAACCACCCACAATAGGCTAGGCCCTCCCACATAAATCAGTAAGAAAATACCTCACAACCTTGCCTACAGTCCGATCTTATGGAGGCATTTTCTTAACTGTCACTTCTCCTGTTGTGACATACCCACCAGAAAAGACTACTCAGACATGGGTTTAAGCCAATAAAAGGTCTTTATTAGCTGACCAGCAAGTATACTGGGTGTTCGGGGTCCCAGTGTAGCACCAAGCCTTTCTCAGGATGAGCTTTTGAGCACACAAACCACGTTCTGGGTTGACATACTTCAGTTAACAAGAACAGTTAGCCAGAAGCGGAACTACAAAAGCCAAAAAGCAAGGTTAATATATTTAAGGACTCCTATGGATTAGGTTTTTGTTCTTGTTTTGGCTGGTGGTACTTTCTATGTGCTGGGTTCTATGGCCTGTATGGTACCTCCATGAGTTATGCTAGAGGTCTGGGGACCTGAAACACGTCCTCTCAGATAACTCTAGCTTATGTAAAGCTGACCAACTCTAGTCAGCACAGGCATTAAAGGAGAACAAGACACACAAGGAGATGGTGATCCATTTTTTCCTGGGGAAGAGGGAGAGAGTGGCCTTGGAGAAGTTTGAAGAAAGGGAAGCTGGAAAGCAATGCCAAGTCGACTTTTGTTTGAGACAGGGTCTCACTATGTAGCCCAGGCTTGTCCTAAACTCCCCTCAGAGCTCTGCCTGCCGAGTGCTGGGACTGAAGGCAGGTACCACCACAATTCAGCTCTTGGCTGAGACTGGTTCTGGTAACTGATGTGGTGGAGTAGAAACGCTGTAGAACCAATGCTTCAGCACCAGCCCTGCTTAATGAGGGATAGAGACTGTGTCACCAACACTGAATGTGGGGCATCCATATTAGCCATGCCCTATCACCCAGAGAGACTTGAGTCGAAACTTGGAAGCTCTGTCTGCTAGCACTGAGGTATTTGTGGTGGGCCAATGGATATCTTGTCTGCTTGCAAGTAGGGAAGTCCTCAGAATTTTCATCAGTCTTCATTTTTTTTTCTTCCTGGAATTCTGTCATAACTATCATTTGTATTTATTTCTGTTAGGATTTATTGTATCTTAATATTTATTTATATGTGTATGTGTTTGAGTGTGTGCACATGTGTGCAGGCCAGAAGAGAGCATCAGACCCCAGAGCTGGAATTATAGGTGGTTGGGAGCTGTCTGACATGGATGCTGCAAACTGAACTGTGGTCCTCTAAAAGAACAGCAAGAACTCTTAACCGCTCAACCATCTCTCCAGTCCCTATCATTTTATTTTATTTTAAAAATTGTTAAGTTAGGGCTGGTGAGATGGCTCAGTGGTTAAGAACACTGACTATTCTTCCAGAGGTACTGAGTTCAATTCCCAGCAACCACATGGTGGCTCACAACCATCTGTAATGGGATCTGATACCCACTTCTGGTGTGTCTGAAAACAGCTAGCTATAGTGTATTCATATACATAAAATAAATAAATAAATCTTTGAAAAAGTTGTTAAGTTACATTTATTTGTTAGTTGTATATGTATATGGGCAAGGCCACATGTCCCTAGTAAGGCAGAAGGGTCAGAGAAGGGAGAGAAAGTCTGAGTCAGACCTGAGATGTACTTCCTGCTGGTAAGGGAGCCAGTGCTCAGGAACGCCCATTGCTTCCCTGACCCACTCCTACCTATGGATGCCCTTTCTCTTTCCATTCATTTGGTTCCCAAGGGACAGATTCACTTAATGATCATGAAATAGTTTAGAGTCCCTGGAGAATGTAATGAAACATGATGAATATGGCATGTGGTACATTTTTCTGAACAATAAATTGCAGTAATAAATGGCCTTCAAACACTGAATAGGAAACACGCAAAATATTTAATTTTAAAAAGCATTCTGATAATGTGTGCAAATAACTAAGAGGCAGGGTCAGATTAAGATGCAAAACAGTAGCTATACACAAAGACGTCTTTGAGGGCTAGAATAGCCAGTGAGGAGCATTAAAGACAAATAGCATGCAATCTGACTCAAAATATTGTTCTCTCATATGCATAATAAAGCATGCTATTCATGTTCAAGGTTCCTGCAAACTGAAACGAAGAGAGCAAATGACACTTTATATAATGATGCTTTCAAAAGGCATTTGGAGCTTTACAAAAAAATAGAAATTAAAATGAACTACTGCTCTACCATGGCCTTTTGTTTGTGGCTGACTGAGTGTCTGTGTGGGTGCAGGTATATGCAAGTGCATATACATGTGTACATGTGGAGACCAGAGGTCAGCCTTGGGCCATTCTCCATGAGCCATCTACTCCCCCAACCCGTACTGATTTAACTCTTTGGGGGTGCTACTTGCATTCCACAGATGACAACCTGAGGAGTCCATTCTCTTCTTCCAACATATAGGTTTTAGGACTTGAGCTCAAGTTACCAGGCCGTTGCAGACCTCAACCTTGTTCCATAAGTCACAGTCTCTGCCTCCTCCAGTCTGGGATTGCAAACTCAGTACCACCACGCCTGGCAATTTGACACAGCAATTTCTAGGGATGGAACTCATGTTTGCATGCTTGTATGACAGACACTTTACCAAATGAACCACTGGCCCAGCCCTGCCATGACTTTTTGTTTGTTCTGTTTATTTGTTTTTCTTTTCTTTGGTTTTGTTTTTTTCAAGACAGGGTTTCTCTGTGTAGCCCTGGCTGTCCTGGAACTCGGTCTGTAGGCCAGGCTGGCCTCCAACTCAGAGTACAACTGGCTTTCTTTTTCCTTCTTAACACTGGTTTGTTTAAACCCTTACGGGTTTCCAAGGTACTGTATTAAGTGACCACCTTCTCCAAAGATGCCTGTAGTATTTCTTATCTCTACTACTAGTTTGGCACTTAATAATAATAGCTACACTAAGTGAGTGGTTAGTCTATGCTAAGTCTTCAAGGACAATTACTTAACTAAAGAGAACAATCCTTAAATTAGCAATATCATGCCAAATTACATTAAAGAAAGAGGAGGAGGAAGAGGAGGAAGACAACGAGGAAGGGGGAAAAGAAAGAGGAGGAAGACAATGAGGAAGGGGGAAGAGGAAGAGGAGGAAGATTTCAAATCAGTGATGCTGGTTTCTTATTAATCACAACTAAATTTTCAACTCCAGCTAACTAGCATCTCCTGTCCCAGTACAACAAAGATTTGTCTTCCTGATTCTTAATCAAAACCAGCACATAAGCAGTCCTGACAGTCTTCCTTTCAGCTGCCTTTTTTATATTACCCAGGACCATCTGCCCAGGGGTGGCACCATTTGTGGGGGGATAAGCTCTCTTCTGTAGTTGGTCTTTGCTACTTTGAGGGTTTTTCTTTTTCCCACCCTTTATCCCCCACCCCTTTCACCTATCACTAGACTCCTCTGTAACTTATCTTCTGATTTGTATATTTTCAAATGTGTGCACCCTTGGGAGATGTGGAAGTCAAGCTTGTGAAGGCAAAACTGGGATGGAGAGCGAGGTGCCACAGGCTCCTGTGACTCCTGATCTAATGCCACACACACACACACACACACACACACACACACACACACACACACACAGCACACGGCGTTAGACCTAAGATGGCTCCTTGGAACACCGGTGAGACAGCAAAAAGAACCAAGGCCAGGGTGGTGGCTGCTTCCCTGTCTTCATGGAAATCCTAAGAGGTGACAATGCTCCTTCCCCTGCCCCAAAAGTGACGGTACAAACCTGTAATCTCAGCACTGAGAGAGGAAGATCCATGGACCTCAATGGCCTGTATACAATCTTATTGAATCAGTGAACTCCAGGTTCAGTGTGAAACTCTGTTTCAAAAACCATGGTGGAGGGGGATGAAGGAAGACATTTGATGTCCACCTCTGAGCTAGACATGTGCACACATGTGCCCACATGCATACATGAACATGTGCAATATATGCATACAAATGTCAGTGTCATGAAAGGTTAAAAAAAGGTTTTTTTTTTTTTTTTGGTTTTTCGAGACAGGGTTTCTCTGTGTAGCCCTGTCTGTCCTGGAACTCATTCTGTAGACCAGGCTGGCCTCGAACTTGGAAATCCGCCTGCCTCTGCCTCCCAAGTGCTGGGATTAAAGGCGTGCGCCACCACCACCCGGCAAGTTTTTTCTTTTTAAAAGAAAGAAAATGGCTTCAAGTAGGGCAGGCGCCTTAATCTCAGTACATGGGAGACAGAGGCAGGCTGATCTCAGTGAGTTGGTGGTGAGCCTGGTCTACATAATGACTTCCAAGACAGGTCAGCTAGTGCTACATAGTAAAACCCAGTCTCAAAATAAAAATAAAAATAAAAATAAAGGAAAGAAAAAAAATGGCACTTCCAAGGTAAAATGGCAGGTTAGAAATTTTCTCTGAATGGCTCTGCTTATAGCAGGAGTCAAGATAACAAAGATCAGGTTATATTCTAAGGTTGAGAGAGAACGTTTCCAGTCAGAGACAAAAGGAAAGCCAGAACAAGCGATGAAAGATAATTCAGTAAGGAGCAGAAAGAGAGCCTTGACCCAAGGCCCACTTTCCTGAGAACTCAAGGCTACAGCACCAGCTAAACCTGGAAAGCGTAAAGAGCCTTAAGGAAAACAGTTATCCAGAACACCACCACACACACAGCTAAGAGCAGGATATGTTCTTTCCTGAAAACACCTAGCTCCAGAAGAAACCCATGGCTCTCAAATCTTAAATCTAAAATAGGGATGTGATGTAATACTTAGCAACTGAGAATTCCATCACATAGCTCCTCATGAGTACTATAGCCAGGCATCATCCTGAGACTGAGCTTCTCTCGGGACCTGAAAACAAAGAACAGTCAGTCCCAAGTCAAGGAGCCTGGGAATACCTTGTGTGGTGACTAATACTGTCAGTTTGACAGGATCTAGAGTCACTTAGGGCTCAGGCCTCTGCGCATGCTCTCAGGGATTATCTAGATTAGGTTAATGGAGGTGGAAAGATCCTCTCCAAATATAAGTGGTATCAGTATTATTCCGTAGGCTTGGGGCCTGCACTGGATAAATAGGAACAAGCCAACCCGGCAGTGTCAGTATCTTTAATCCCAGCACTCTGGAGTCAGAGACAAGTAGATCTCTGAGTTTGAGACAAGTCTGGTCTATAGAGGCAGGCTGAGTCTCCAGCTTCTTCCCTTCAGGACATAAGTTCATGCTCTGTTTTGATCTCCCTACCCAGGGTTTCTGTTGTTGTCCAGGCAGGTGGCTTTCTCCTCTAAATGGTATGAGGTATTGGACCCTCAAGAGAAGGCTGCTCACAAGACCTTTGCATGAAAGGAGAGAGATCCATTCCAACAGTGGCACAAACGTCATTAGAAACAGAAGAGAAAACAAGCCCCATGAAACCTCCAAACATTGGCAATTTTCCAGGCACTGAATCCAAAGATATCAGAGTGAATGAAATACTGGACAGATTGACTTAATTCCTAGTCACATCTGACCTACCAAAGCAAACTGAGAACATACAAAATACCTCTGTTTAAGAGACTAGCCTGGTCTACAGATCGAGTTCCGGGACAGTCAGGAAAAAAGAGAAATCCTGTCTCAAACCAAACCAAACTAAACCAAACCAAAAATCAAACACACACACAAAAGAAAACAACAGAAAAAAATAACAGGGGCTGGAGAGATGGCTCAGCGGTTAAGAGTACTGACTGCTCTTCCAGAGGTCCTGAGTTCAATTCCCAGCAACCACATGGTGGTTTACAACCATCTGAAATGGGATCTGATGCCCTCTGCTGCGTGTCTGAAGAAAGCTACAATGTATTCACATACATAAAAAAAGAAAAAGTCTTCTTTGGCTGGGCAGTAGTGGCACATGCCTTTAATCCCAGCACTTGGGAGGCAGAGGCAGAGGCAGGCAGATTTCTGAGTTCGAGGCCAGCCTGGTCTATAGAGTGAGTTCCAGGACAGCCAGGGCTACACAGAGAAACCCTGTCTTGAAAAACCAAATAATAATAATAATAATAATAATAATAATAATAATAATAATAATAATAATAATAACCTAGTCAGATCAATAATGAAGAGAGATTGAATCGATGATGATGATGACGATGACAATAACAACGACGATGACAATGACAACAACCATGACGACAGCAGGCTCCTGTCAAGGAAACATCTCAGACCTGATAGATTTACTGAGGAATTCTATTAAGCTTTAAAGAGCTAACACTAATATTCCTCAGACTACTCTCTAAGAAAGAAAAGTAAACAATGTTTCCAGGGGTTGGAAGTACACCTGAATTGCCTAGCATGCAGGATACCTTGGGTTCCATCACCCAGCACTTGGGAAGTAGAGGCAGAAGGATCAGAAGTTCTAGCTCATTCACTACTACATAAATGAATTTGACAGCCTAGGCTACATGAGACCTTGTCTCTAAGAAGACAAAACAAAACAACAGACTGCTTCCAAAAGAAATAAAGGGTATGGAGTGGGAATGGAATCAGTGAAAGGATTTCCACTTTCAAGTGATGTAATCTATTGATATTGGTGTTGGTCATAGGTGCAGTGGGAGAGAGAAGCTCACCAAGATGCTAGCCTTCAGTTTCCCAAGGAGCAGAACAGCTCAGCCTTCTTGGAAAAGACTGACACCCAGCTAGCTCACTCTATTATTCAAACATTACACAAGGTTAATTGGGGCTGGGAAAGGTTCCAGCTACCAAAGTTATCTAGCCCTTGCTGCCAGTGAGAGCAGAAAACCCACACAAATCTGTCCCTTTTGACCATGACTATAGCCACAATCAAAAGTAAGACCTCCTGTCTTGGGACCAAGATTAGTGCAGATGCAAGTGCAGATTTTCTAGAGAGACTTTTCTTCAAGGTTCAAACAGTCTCAAAACAATTCTCAGTCTCTACTCATTGTCCCAAACACAGCAAAGGCTTTGCTGAAACATTTCACTTAAAGCCAGACATAAAGGCTTTACTATACATTTCACTACAGCAATCCATTTTTATTATCTTATTCTTAATTATTCATTTTATTTATTCACCTATTTTATGTTCTGCCTGCTACTATGTCTCTGAACATGCCTGGTATCAGTGGAAGCCAAGAGAGGGTGGAGTTACAAATGGTTGTGAGCTGCCATATGAGTGCTGGGAATTGAACTCAGGACCTCTGAAAGGTCTGCTCTCAACTGCTGAGCCATCTCTCCAGCCCCTCTGATCCATTTTTAAAAGACTACAGATTCTACCAGAAAATTGCTCTGACAAAACACTTAGCCCAATTGAAAGATGCAGTAGGCTGGATGTGTAGTTCGCTGGTAGAATGCTTGCCTAGCATGCACAGGGTCCTGAGTTCAATTCCCAGCACTGCAAAAATAAAAACCAACCAAAGAATAGAAGTACAAAAATGAAGTACAAAAGTCAGTAGCTTTTCTATATATCACTGATGACCCCTCGGAAAAAAGAAGTAGAGAAAACAATACAAAATGATCTAAAACAAAACAAACCCATCAAACTATCCAACCAACCAACCAAAAACTGGCCAAGGACCTCTATAATGAAAACTCTGAAACCCCAAGGAAAGAAATTAAGAAGACATTAAAAAGCTGGGTATAGAGATCTTTAATCCCAGCACTCAGAAAGCGGAGACAGGCAGAGCTCTGTGAGTTTCACAACAGCTAGGGCGTCTACCAGCCTGAGATAGACAGAGACTCTTATCTTAAAACAACAACAACAACAACAACAACAAAAATAAACAGACATTATAAAATGGAAATACATCCCATGTTGAAGGTCAGGTAACCTGTCGTCCACCCTGACAACCTGAGTTCCATCCCCAGGACCCATATGGCAGAAGGAGAAAATTGAACCTTGCAAGTTATCCTCTGACAGTCACAGGATAGATACACACACACACACACACACACACACACACACACACACACACAGCAAATACATAAAATGCAGTAAGAAACAAACTAGCAAACAAACAACTGTTGAAAGAGGGCTGAGACATGGCCTGACAGTTAGGAGCTAGCTTCCAACAGCTGAGAAGGGCATCCCATGGTGAGTCATAACTGTCTGTAACTCCAGGTTCAGGACATCCAGCATCTTCTTCTGGCATCTGCAGGCACCAAGTATGTAGCATATAGACATATATGCAAGAAAAACAGTCATACACATAAAAATAAATAATAAATTTAAAAAAATGAGAGAATATCTTTAGCCAATCTTTATCTGACAGCAGACCAAATCCAGGATATATAAAGAGGTAAAAACTTACTGATTTTGAGTACTAACTCAGAGAACAAATAATCCAGTCAATATATGGTCAGTTGTCAAAAGAAGTAAGGAAGGAAGAAAGAAAGAAAGAAAGAAAGGAAGAAAGAAAGATGACAATGAAAAAATGCTCACCATTCTTAGTCAAGGAGCAGTGAATCAAAACAACAGTGAGATACTGGTCTATGTGGTAAAGATGGCTCAGTGGTGAGGAGCACTGGCTGCTCTTCCAGAAGACCTGGGCTAAATTTCCAGCACCCACATGGCAGCTCACAGCTACATATAGCTCCAGTTCCAGGGGATCTGATACCCTCACACAGACATAAATTTAGGCAAAACATTAATGTTCATAAAATAAGAATAAATAAACCATTTAAATATGCTAAAAAATAAAAATGAAATTAAAGAAAGGAAGGTATAAACAAACAAACAAATCATAACCAGCTAGCCATCACTGGAAGGAATGTTAGAGAAAGTCCTTTGGGCAGAAAGAAATGTGAATCTATGTAAAGGAAAAAGATAGAAATAGCCCATAAGTATAGGTGAGTGGCTTAGTCTGTTTAGATTGCTATTAACTGTCTAGTTTCCTGTCAGTTTAATAAGACATGTTCTCCAGAGGCTTATGCTTTGGGGGCTTGCCTGCCATGCATGGGTTTCTTAGGATGGGATCCTGAGGACTCTGGCCTGGTCATTGGATTCATCTCTTCATGGAGTCATCAAATGATGGTGGCACTATTGGGAGGTACTGAAAATTAGGGGGCCATCAGGGATGTGACATGGAAGAATTATTGTTAGTGGCAGGGATGGAACCCAGACATGCACATGCCAGACAAGCACTCTGTCACTAGCTACACCCCAGCCCCACAAAGATGTAACCTGTTTCTCTTGTCCCTGCTTCTTCTTCTCTCTTTGCTTTGTGATCTGCCATGAGGTATAGTGGTTTGCCCTACTGCATACTCTCTGCCATGATGTTCTGTCTAAATATGTTTTTCTTATTCTTTAAATGTCCTTAAAATACTGATAACATATAAAGTATAAACCATTAGAATTACAAAAACATCTATAGTCCATAGAGCAGTGGGTGGATGGGGTTGGAATTTCATAGGCTAGGTGTGTTAGTACGCGCCTGCAATCCTAGGACTTCAGAGACTGAAGTAGAGAATGACCAGTTTGAGACCAGCCTGAGCTACATAGCAAGTTCAAGACCAGCCTGAAACAGACAAGACAGAACAGAAGGGCTGGCAAGATGGCTCGGCAGATAAGGATGCTTGCCATCAAGTTTGACAACCTGAGTTCAATTCCTAGAATCCAAATGGTTGAAGGAGAACTGACTACCACAAGTTGTCCCCTGACCTCCACACATATTTGGTGGTACATGAGCATGTAAATCCATCACCACCCCACAAAATCAGTAGACATTAAAAGTTTATAAAACAAGACAAAAATAACACAAAGCAATAACCACTGAGTTCAGGCAGGGTCAACTGAGTGTTGCTTTCAGGTAGTTGTTTTTTTCCCAACACTAGCTACAGTGGGGGATTGGGGTCAAAGCATAGAATTATACAACCTGACTGAGAGAGTAATTCTTCCAGACTGAGAGACAGAGGGTCCCAGTGGAAATGAAAAGGGTCCAGTCAACCAGAAAGACAAATAGAACCACTTGACTGTGGGCTACAGCAGCTCTGGGCATCAGGAATCTGAATTTACCAAGTGTGTCACTGCAGTCCCCAAGAATACTGTGTGTGTGTGTGTGTGTGTGTGTGTGTGTGTGTGTGTGTGTGTGTGTGTG
>JANHMN010000005.1:114065392-114097072 GCA_030674055.1 Rhabdomys pumilio | reverse complement strand
ACACACACACACACACACACACACACACACACACACACACACACACAACCTGTACACATAGAAACAAATATACACTCTTGAAACCCTAGAAGCTAGAAATCTAAAATTAAGGTACCAATACAACCATTCATATTCCCTCCCCTCTCTCTCTCTCATTCTTCCCCTCTCCAATCCCCCATCTTTCAATGTTTTTATAATTTATAGGAAAGGGACATGTGTTGGGGATTGGTTCTAATGTTTTGAATTAATTGGAGAATCTTCATGTCCAAACGCTGAAGGTCCTTGGTCTTTGTCTTCAATTGGTTTTTGATTGATCAATAAAGAGCCAAAGGCCAATGGCTGGGCCGAGAAGGGACAGGGGAGAGGAAAGGGGGGAGGGGGGGAAGGGGAAGGGAAGAGGTAGAGGGGAGAGGGGAGGGGGGAGAGGGGAGAGGGGAGAAGGGAGAAGGGAGAGGAGAGATCAGACTTTTAGATTTGCCTGGGCTAGGAACTGGAAGAGAGAAAGAAGAGAGAGATTGTCATGGCTGGAAAAAGGAAGACAAGACCTTAAAGGCCTGGTGAATGACATGTGAGAATCAGGGAAAGTGGCCACCTGGGCCACCTCCCCAATTGTGTTTGGAGTAGCAGAGATAAAATATAGATTTTAAAAGATGTTAACTCAAGAGTACTGGAGGGAAGTGTTTGCTAGCAGTGGGAAGGATTAGAAATGCTCAGGCATTAAGCTAGTCAAGGCATATTAAAATTAACTGGCATATGTGTGTGTCCTTCGTTCAAGAATGCAGCTAGCTCTTGGGTGGGTGTCTGAGTGCTTCCTATTGGGAGCACAAAGTGATTAACTAAAGACCAGTACAGACATGGTCTCATTATATAGTTCAGGTTGCCCTTGAACTTATTACATAACCCAGGACTCCTGATCCCTCTGCATCAGATTTCTAAATTCTGGGATTGCAGATGTGTGCCATTATGCCCAGGGATTCCTAGGAATCCTAGGGAAAAAAATCTTTCCTGGCCTCTCACGGTTCCAGGTAACTCCTGCTTTCTGTGGCATTCTGTGTGTACCCCACAGCTCACTGCCTCCATGAGAACAGGGCCTCCTTCCTTCTGTATGTCTCTGTTGCCTAAATCTCCCTCTTCTTTCCCTTATAAAGACATGGGCTGTAGAGACAACGGCTCAGCAGCCAGGTAAAAGTACTTGTTGCCAAGCCTGATGACCTGGGTTTAATCATCAGGACCCACGTTAGAAGAAGAAAACCAACTTCTTCAGGTTGTCTTCCGGTCTCCACATGTGTGCTGTGGCATGTGTGATCTCTCCCTCCTCTCTAATGCATATTAACTAAAATGTTTAAAGAGATAGCAGTCATTGGAGTAAGTCCCACCCTGTTCCACTGTGACTTCATCTTAACTGAACTATACCAACTGTGGTGGACATATTTTTTGGAGATAACATATGATTTTCTATGCTGTACAAAGAATCACCACAGACTTAGCAAGTAAAACAAGGATTTATTAGGCTACAGTTCACTAGGTCACAAGTCCAGACAGGCTCAGACGATTTCTCTGCTTCAGATTTTACAAGGCTGAAATCTATTTGCTGGTAAACCTCAGCTCTAGTCTAATTGGTAAGACATAGCCTCAGAGACTGTCTGGGCTAAGTGAGACTTTGTCTCAAAAAAAAAAAAAAAGTCTAAAAACAACGACCAGAAAAAAAAAAAAAAGAGGTTAGAGAGATAGATCTAGAAACCCTGGGTTCCTCTACTTCCTCACCCATTTAGGTCGGCAGAATTCAGTTCCACAGTTTCAGTTTTGAAATCCTAAGTTGCTTAGCTTCTAGAGGCTATTCTGATCCTTGCACATGGCTTCAACTAATCCACAGTATGTCCTTCTGTTTCAAACCAGAATTTCCCTTCTTCTCAACCCGTGCGCGCGCGCGCGCGCACACACACACACACACACACACACACACACACACACACACACACACCAAACAAATAAAAACAGGCTCATGGCTGTGCATGGTGGCTCATGCTAGCAATCTCTGAATTTGGGAAACAGAGGCAGAAGGATTTCCACAAATTTGAAGGCAGTATGGGTTAAGTGATACTTTGTCTCAAAAAAAAGGGGAAGGGGAAAAACAACAGGGGGAAAAGTTCAAGAAAGGGCTAGAGAAATGGCTCTTCCAGAAAACCTGGGTTCAATGCCCAGCACCCACAGGGCATCTCACAACTGTCTGTAACTTCAGTTGTAGGGTATCGTGTTCTGAGTTACATGGGATAATCAAAGAAAGCAGGTCACTCCAGGATGAAATGTGGCCTTGAAGGCAGCAAGGAGGTCCAGCCTCTGATGGACTGAACCTCAAACTATCGTATGAAAGCATATTTATTGATTATCACACAAAGTTGTTTTCTGGGGTAAAATAAGTCTCTCATACCAAAGTCCTTGATCTATCTAATGTATGGTTCTTGAAGGAGCAGCTCATAATCTCCATCCTTACTGTGCTCTGTTTGCAGTGCTGAATAATGCAGGACATTCCAGGTGTGCCAGGACCGTCTTGTGACTAAATCATGCAAAGGCTATAAAGTGTCCTCAGAAAAACAACTCTGTAAATCACAGAAAATAATCACTATTTTCTACAACGATTTCTTCAAGGTCTAAGAACTTAGAAAACAACAACAATATTCTGATGTTCTAAGATATAATGACTCTACTAATTATTTTCCCTCTACAGTATCCAACGCTCTCTTCTGGCATCTGAGGGACCCAGGCATGCACATGGTGCACAGATATAGATAGATAGATAGATAGATAGATAGATAGATAGATAGATAGATAGATGCAAAATGCCCATGTATATAAACAACAAAAGAAGCCTATACACAGTTTTCATCATAGCTATACATTCCGAATGCTCTAGGAAGAGACATTTTTGAGGACCACTAAATAGATTGTGCCTGCCACAGCCTGACCTTTGGCCCCAGCAGCTCATGCTTCTCCTAACTAGAAGCCATATTCACTCGTTCCCAAATTTCCCAGGGGGCTTGTCCCAATTCTATGTGTCCTCAAAGTCCCCAATTCTCATCTAAATCTCATCAGCTCCAAAGTCCAAAATCTCCTCAAGCCATTTGGATCAGGTGTAGCTGAGACTCCTCCCAGCTTTTGACATCTGTGGACTGATGAAGCTAAAAGGACAAAACATCTTCCCATCAGCAGGACATAATAACAGCTGAGGTACAAGTTGAAGGGGAAAAAGGAGTCACCAATGCAGTGGTGGCATGCACCTATAGTCTCAGTACTGGGGAGATGGAGGCAGAAAGATCCTGAGTTCCAGGATAGCTTGGTTATATGAGACCCTGTCTAACCTATACATACATACACACTACCCACCTAAGAGGCACTAGGCTAAAACAGCTTTAAAGCCCAGCTGAGAAACTCCTTTAGGTGTTAAAGAGACTTGGTAATAAAGCCTCATGGCTTCCGGTTTTGCCTTTGGGCTTTCTGGCTCCTCCCTTTGAGTCACCCTTTTTTTCCCATGGTAAATAGAAAGTGTTTCTTTCCATCTTGAGTAATTTCATTTTATGTATATGTGTATACATGTGTGTGGGGAGATCAACACCTGAGATCAACCTTAGCCAGCATCCTTAGGACGGTCACCCACCTTGTTTTTTAAGATGGGATTTCTCACTGGACTGAAGTTTGCCACGTAGGGTAGACTGGCTGGCCAGTGAGCCCCAGGGATTCTTCTGTCTTGTCCTCCCCAGCACTGAGTGTGTATTAGCACATCTGGCATTTTTACATGGGTTATGGAGATCCAACTCAAGTATTCATGCTGGAAGACAAGCATTTTACTGAGCTATCTCCTCAGACCTACAGTCATTTCTCCTAAATTTTCATGTAACTTGTTTGAAATCTGAAGTTGTATTTTTCAATCTTCATGACAAATGCACAAACCTTAACATACCTCCAATCCCCTTTCCAATTTTACATGTTAGTATTTTCATTTCATTTTTAATGTACTCCAATTAATCATTGTTGTATTTGTCTTCTGTGAGAGTCTCTCCCTACGTAGCCCAGATTAGCCTCAAATTCAAAATCCTCCTGCTTTATCCTCTCTAGTCCTTTTGCCTTTGCAGGTATGCACCATGGGAGTTTGGTTCATTTCTCTACTTACAGGTAATCAAGATCATGTTTAGTTATTTTTAAATAAATAATGCAATAGATTTATAATGCAATGTATATTTGTTGATTTTTAAATTACATTTATTTTATTTGGGTGGTATGTTTGTGTGTATGTGTGTGCATGTAGAAGTCAAAGGCTATGGTGGTTTGAGTAGGAAAGGTCCTGACCTCAAAGACACAGATTTGAGGGCTTGGTAACCAGGGTGTAGCCTTACTTGAGAGGGATGAGGTGTGACCTTTTTGGAGTATGCATGGCCTTGTTGGAGGAAGTGTGTCACTGGGGGTGGGCTTTGGAGTTTCAAATCTTAAGCCAGGCACAGTGTCTCTCTCTTCCTACTGCCTTCGAATCTAGATGTAGAACTCTCAGCTACCATGTCTCCTTATGTGCTGCAATACTCCCTATATTGTGGACTATGGACTAAGTCTCTGGAACTGTAAGCAATCCCCAATTACATGCTTTCCTTTATAAGAGTTGCCATGGTCAGGGTGTCTCTTCGCAGCAACAGAGCACTGACTAAGACAGCGGCCATCTTGCTGGAATAGGTTCTCTCCTTCTACCAATGTGGGTTCTGGGGAATGGGCTTAGTACATGAGGCTGCTGAGTCAGCTGCTGGCCCTTACATTTATTGATTTTTTTCCCAAATGTTCCCTAGCTTTCCACTACAGCTTCCATTCTATACTGTCCTTCTGAAAACATTTCTCTTTGAAGCAAATCCTAAGAGGTCCTTAGGTGATACAGAAAACCATGCTACATCTACAAAATGTCAGTACCAGGCTGATTCAAGTCCAAAGTGATGGTTAGATGTAAAATGAAATTTATTTGACATAGAATACACATGAATGATAAGCTCGTTCAGCCTTTGTCTGAAAATGCCTTCATTCCTTTCTTCTCAGTACAAAACTTCGTCTCATGATATGGCAGCTATGAAAATATGCCACTCCAATATCTTGTTCCAAGGAACATAAGTAACAGATGGCCTCAGCTTGCTGTATTCTGAATCTACCATGGCATCAGTGCAGACAGACATAGCCCCTGACAAAGGCTGCTGAGAGCAAGCAGCCAGTGACTAAGTATGGCATGTATACCAATGCAGATCCATTTCTGCAGGATGTGTTTCTTCTGATGGGTATTTTGGGCCTGAGGCTGCTTCATCAGCCTGAAAAACCTTTCCTAGAACTGCACTGCAGTGTTAAGAATCTGTGGAACAACCTGCCTTCCCCAGGCACCAGAACTGCATTGTCTGAAGGCTCCTCCCCTTTCACTCTCACAGACATCTCCCTGATCAGTCCTCAGTGGCCAATCCCTTTCTGGCTTCTGCTTCAAAGAGAGGCCAGCCCTAATGCACCGCTTTGATAAGCAAAACCAATACAAAATGCATACAATTAAAGTCCCAGTCCCATCCTTGCCTGCATCACCTCCACACACATACAAACAAATGCATTGCTTTAATTTCATTATTTGTATGTCATTTTGTTTTGCTATAGAAATATAATAAATATGAGCACACCTTTTTAAATTTTCATTTGAGATACAATCTTTGTTTCCAATTGTGTCCCAAATACTAGGATTTCAGGCACCCAAAAACCATACTCCACTTTCTTTTCCTTTCTTACATACAAGGGAACACACTATAAATAGTTCTCTTAACATTACTACTGCTGTTGCTGCTGCTGCTGCTACTACTACTATTATTATTAATTTGTGGGTTTTGAGACAGGGTTTCTCTGTGTGGCCTTGGCTGTCCTGGAACTTACTCTACAGACCAGGCTGGCCTAGAACTCAGAGATCCACCTGCCTCTGTCTCCTGAGTACTGGAATTAAGGGAATGTGGCCTAACTTTTCTTAGGTTTATATATTTTATCTTCTAAGTCTCAAACGCGTTTACATGTTGCAGTTTTGTGTTATTCCATGTCACAGCATTCAGGAAAACTGCCTTAATCTATTTTAGTGTACTTACTTCTTTTTGGCTATATCTAATCTGCTTTGCAATATATCAACTGACTTACTTCTCAGTCCCTGCATTTTAAAACCTATTTTACATTTACTTATTTTATGTGTATGAGTATTTTATCTACTTGTTTATCTGCCCACCACATGCATGTAGGATTGTAGAGGTCAGAAGATAGCAATAAATTCTTTGGAAACTGGAGTTGCTGTTGGTTGTAAACTACCATGTAGGTAGCTGAGGCAAGATAGGTGCTGAGGCAGGACCTGTGGGGGACATGTGATGTTTGGAGGAAGTATAAAAAGGACTTAATGGACAGTGATGGAGGCTGAGCTTGGCTTGCTCACATAGTTAGCCGTGCAAAACTTGTTGGTCTCGCATCTTTACTGATCTTTCCTTTGCTGAGAGAGGAAAAGTTGAGAACTTCTCCTGGCATTCCTGCTGGTCCCTCCTGCTGAGTCCTGGCTGTCACTGTTAGTTAGTTGCACAGCTAGCTCTATAAGCAAGCCAAGATCAGCCCCAGTCTGTCCCTGGAGTTCTATTTATACTTCCTCCAGATATCACAGTGTCCTCCATGTGTCTTGCTTCACCACTTGTCCTGCCTCAGCACCTGTCTTGTCTCAGCATGTGCATCTGTCTCAGCTGACATCACTCTGCCAATCATCACAAGTCCAGGAAAGCAGCAAGAAACTGCAGCACACTACCAGAAGGTCTTTGGTGCATTTCTCTCTGTGAGTCCTGACAAGTGGAGCTCACCTACACAATGTAAGGTGGACAAATACACGTGTGTTGTTAGCAAAGAACCCTTCATCACATGTCCTTTCATGTGCTTGCTTTAGCAGAACATCCTCTCCTGTGTCTGCTTCAGCCAAAGCTTCACTGCTTCACAAGTTTGCCTTAGCCTTTCACCTGTATCCACTTCAGGAAAACACTCCTTCATGTGTCTGCCCCAGCAAAACACCACCCAACACAACGGACTTCCCAAAGAACCTCTAAGTTTCCACTTGACTTAGCCATCTCTCCTGCACCCAAAGTGCCTGTATTTTTAAAATCTCTACATCTGTGGGTTTTACCCAATCTAACTTTATTTTTAAAATATTATTATTTAATATTTAATAATATTATATATTATAATATGTAATATACGATATATGACATATGCTATATGCTATATAATATATAATTATAAAATATTTAGTAATATTTTATTTTTAAAATATTATTATTTTAAAATAACATATATGTTTGTGGTTAAGTGCACATGTATGCTGGTGTGCATAGAGGCCAGAAGAAAGTGTCTGGTACAATGAAGCTGAAATTCTGGGTGGTTGTTAGCAGCTTGGCATGGGTGCTTAGATCCCAACACAATCCTCTCTGTAAGAGCTAAGTACTTTTAACACTGAGCCATGTCTCTAGTCCTAACTTTTCTTTTTAAAAGTATTTTTATATTAGTGTGTGTGTGTGTGTGTGTGTGTGTGTGCACTTGTGTGTTAGGTTTAGAAGCAAGCATCTTTATCCACGAAAGCATTTCACCGCACATGCTTTTTGTTGGGTGGTGGTGGTGGTGGTGGTGTCCTTATTCTTCTTTTAGGTTTTACAGTTGTCCCAACTGAACTGATTTCACATTCTCTTGATTCTTAGTCCACTGTCTCTATTGTAGCAGTGGGTGTGCTCTTGGATCCTTTCACCTCTCATGTCTGCAAATTTGTGCTAGTGGTGGATTGGTTTTCTGACAGCTCTTGAAATATTTATAAGTTTGACGGCAGTGGGATGTCATTTTTCAAATGGGAATTTAATCCAACTTGGATTCTTTGCATTTAGTTTTGCCATGTGTATCACTTAGGGTGCAGTGAGGAGACAGAAACCATACCAGCAATCTGAACACAGTTCATGTAAAGAACTATTAAGTAAAGATGATCACTGAAGGGATGGAGGCCTAGGGGGATGGCTCAGTCAGTAAGACATTCGCCTGATAGTGTAAGGACCTGAGTTCAGATCCCTAGAACTCCTGGACAAAGCTAATTGTGATACCATCTTCTCATAATCCCCATTAGGATGAGATAGGTTGATGCCATGCACCTACTGGCTAGGTGGCGTAGCCTATTTGGAGAAGTTCCAGTCTTATAAGAAACCTTATCTCAAAATAATTTTAAAAAAGTTAGAAGACTCCTGGCTTTCAAATGTGTTTTCTGACTTAAGTGCATACATGAACACATGTGTATGCACCCTCCAGACACACCTACCCACAAAGGATGACTAAAAGAAGACTAAAAAGAATGGAAGAATAACATTATGAGAAGCAGCTATCTCTAGAGGTGAAGGATGGATCCAAGGTAGGTCAACACATGGGCACTGTCCTGCCCCATCCAGGCTAACAGTCACACTGTTTGACAGTATAGTTTGTAGCTGGCTGGACAGTGGAAAAGCAGCAAGGTAAAGCTTGGCAAAGCTATAGACAAAGGAGCTGCTTGCCATGGTGCTAGTGAGCTGTTGGTGGTGAGCTGCTGCCACCAAATATCCTGTACATTGCTAACAAGGATGTTAAGTACTGGGATGCTGGCAATTGCTGAATGGTGGGCTCTAGATCTTCTGTACACCACTTTGACCAGAGATGCCAGGAAAAGGAAACAAACTAGAAAGACAAGTTCCTGTTGTTGGGCTCTGTACTGTTTCTCCAGCACCTTCACCTGACTAAGCTTGACATTGTGAGACCTAGTAACTGCTTATAATGCTGATATTACAAACGAGGCCCACAAAAAACGGGTGGGGTGGGGCAACTAGGAACTGTGAGGCCACAAACTGGTAAGCGGCATAACCTGTTCTGGAGTGGGAGTTAACTGGATGGGTGAACTTCTATTATGTACTTTACAGATCACGATGACCAAATGGTATGGTAGTATAAATCACAAGAGGAAGTTCTGGAGATTTTAAATACTGACATTTTAGGTTTTTTTCCTTTACCCTAAAGCTTTCCACATAACAACGTCTGCTTGTAAAGGAGGCCCCACCTTTCTGTGGCATCATTACATATGCAATATGGATGTGGAACAGCTTACAGTTTGGAGCTGGTGATATGCCTCAGTTGGCACAGCGCTTGCCTAGCATGCACGAAGCTCTGGGTTCTGTTCCTAGCACTGCATAAACTGGGCATGATGGTACATGCCTATAAAAGGTACAGCCACCTAAAAGATAGTCAGGAGGACCATGGTTACAAGGTCATCCTTGGCTATAGAGTAAAGAAGCCAGGAAAAATAAAACCTTCCATTTTGGCATTGAAATATCTATTCTGCAGATGAATTCAGCTAACAGAAACCTACTTTGAATCTCTCATTGCTAAAACACTGACTTCCTTCTATGGAACAAAAATTAACAGACAAAACAACAGTATCTTGGGTCCTGTTAGATGGCTCAGTAGATACTGATGCTTTATGCATAAACCTAGTAACCTGAGTTCCATCCCTACAACCCATACACAGGAAGTCAGAAAGAACCAATTCCTAAAAGTTGTCCTCTGACCTGATCTCCACAGGCATGCCCCTGCTGCCCGACAATAATGGTAACATTTAAAAAAAAAATAACAGTGTATAACATTCTCCTGCCACCTTTACCCCCACCTTCATCAGACCTGTGACTCCTGAACCATACAAGTAAGCTTCTCCCCCCACCCTGCTTGCTGAGCCCTCTGGGCCAAACAAAGCTGCCTTGAGAAGCCTGTTATCCCAGGAGGACCTCCATTCTCCTGCCACCTCTCCTCCCACCTTCATCTGGCTGGTGACTCCTGAACCATACAGGTAAACTTCCCTTCCCATACCCACACCCATCTTCCCCCGTTCACTTAGTCCTCTGGGCATGCCAAGCTGCTCTGAGCAGCCTGCTAGGCCTAAGGGACTGCCATTCTCCTGCCAACTATCTGCCCACCTTTATTAGATCTACGGCTCCTGAACCATACAAACCTGTGGAACCGGAACCATATAGACCTGCAAATTTGGAATCATACAGCCCTGGGATACCTACCAGAGGCTTCCCACACCAGAACCATCCAGATCAACACCCGACTCCCCCAACCCCACCCCCACCTCCCAATACCTACTACAAGAACATCTAGGGACCAAAGAAAGCAATCTATATGGCTAAAGGCCCCCAAAAGAACACAAGCAACAAAAGCCAGGGAAATATGACACCTTCAGAACACAGCTACTCCACTACAGCTAGCCCCGGATATCTTAACATAACAGAAGCACAAAAAAATGACTGTAAATCCAATCTTATAAAGATAGAGGTCTTTAAAGAGGAAATGAATAAACCCTTTAAGGAAACACAGGAAAATACAATCAAATAGGCAGAGGTCTTTAAAGAGGAAACAAATAAATCCCTTAAAGACATACAGGAAAAGACAATTAAACAGGTGACGGAAATGAATAAAACTGTGCAGGACCTGCAAGTAGAAATAGAAGCAATAAAGGAAACATAAACTGACGAAACCCTGGAGAAGAAAAACCTAGGAAAGGGAACAGGAACAACAGATGCAGCATCACCAACAGAATACAGGAGATGGAAGAGAGAATCTCAGGCACAGAAGATACAATAGAAGAAATTGATACACCAGTCAAAGAAAATGTTAAAGCTAAAAGAATTCCTGACACAAAACGTCCCGGAAATCTGGAATACCCTGAAATGACCTAAACTAAGAATAACAGGAAGAGAAGAAGGTGAAGAGTCCTGGCTCCAAGGCTCAGAAAATATTCTCAACAGAGTCGTACAAGAAAACTTTCTCAAGCTAAAGAGATGCCTATAAATATACACAAAGCATATAGAACACCAATTAGACGGGAACAGAAAAGAAAATCCTCCCACCACATAATATCAAATACAATATCTACAGAACAAAGAATATTAAAAGTGGCAAGGGGAAAAGGCCAGGTAACATACAAAGGCAGACCTATCAGAATTACACCTGACTTCTCAACAGAGACTCTGAAAGCTATAAGGTCCTGGACATGTATCTTGCAACTTCTAAAAAACCACAGGTGCCAACCTAGACTACTATACACAGCAAAACTCTCAATCACCATAGATGGAGAAAACAAGATATTTCAAGACAAATCCAAATTCAAACAATATCTATCCACAAATCCAGCTTTAAAAAAATACTAGAAGGAAAACTCAAACCCAAGGAGAATAACTAAATCCAAGACAACTACAGGAAATACGTAATTTCACATCAGCAAGAACAAGGAAAGTGTGACACACACTGACACACACACACACACACACACACACACACACACACACGCCAGCAACATCAAAATAACAGGAAATAACAATCACTGGTTGTATAAGTTAGGGTTTTACTGCTGTGAACAGACACCACAACCAAGGCAACACTCATAAGGATAACATTTAATTGGGGCTGGCTTACAGGTTCAGAGGGTCAGTCCATTATCATCAAGGTGGGAGCATGGCAGCAACCAGGCAGGCATGGTGCAGGAGGAGCTGAGAGTTCTACATACTCATCTGAAGGCAGCTAGCAGAATACTGCCTTCCAAGCAGCTAGGATGAGGGTCTTAAAACCCACCTCCACTGTGATGTACCCACTCCAATGCCACAATACCAAATAGTGCCACTCCCTGGGCCAAACATATTCAAACCACCACACTGGTCATTAATATCTCTTAACATCAATGGACTCAATTCCCCAATAAAAAGACACAGCTAACAGAAGGGATGAAAAAACAGGATCCATTATTCTGCTGCATATAAGAAATATACCTTGGTATGATGACCAAGATGGGGGACAACCACACAATTAGTGAAGAAATTGAACTATAGCCTATGATACAATTTTCCCTCTCTGTTTCTCTTTGCCTCTGTCTTTGTCTCTGTCTCTGTCTGTCTGTCTCTTTGTCTCTCCCTCTCAGACATGAATAAAAGTTGAAATTAAAAAAAAAGAAATATACATCAACAATAAAGATAGACATTACCTCAGAGTAAAGGGCTTAAATTACATATCAAACCCCACACATTAATAGTGGGAGACTTCAATACCCCACTCTCACCAATGGACAGGTAATCCAGACAAAAAATAAACAGACATAATCACATTAACAGACATTATGAATCAAATGGACCTAACAAACATCTACAGAATATTTCACCCAAACATAAAAGAATATACTTTTTTCTTAGCACCTCATGGATCCTTCTCCAAAACTGACCATATGGCCAGTCACAAAAGCAAGCCTCAATAGATACTACAAAATTAAAATAATGCCTGTATCTATCAGCCCACCATGGATTAAAGCTGGAGACTTTAGTAACAAAAGAAACACCAGAAAGCCAACACACTCATGGAAACTGAACAACTCAATGATCTCTGGGTCAGGGAAGAAATAAAGAAATTAAAGACTTTCTAGAATTCAGTAAAAATGAAAGTACAACATGCCCAAGTTTATACAGTGAAAACAGTGCTAACTTAGTGCCTACATAAAGAAATTAGAAATTCTCCTACCAGCAATTTAAAAGTATACCTGAAAGCTCTAGAAAACAATAAGCAAGCACACAAAAGAGGAGAAGACAGGAAATAATCAAAATCAGGGCTAAAAACAATGAGTTAGAAACAAAGAAAACAATACAAAGAAACCAAGAGCTGGTACTTTGAGAGAAATCAACAAGATAGACAACCTTAGCCAAACTAACCAAAAGACAGTATCCAAATAAATAAAATCACAAATGAAAAGGGAGACATGACATACACTGAGGAAATTCAAAGAGTATTTAGGTCTTACTTCAAAGGTTTATACTCCACACAATTGGAAAATCTTAATGAAATGGATGATTTTCTAGACAGATACGATTTACCAAAGTTAAATCAAAACCACATGAACTATCTAAACATTCCCATAACCCCTAAGAAAATAAAAGCAGTTGTTAAAAGTCTCCCAACCAAAAAAAGTTCAGGGCCACATGGTTTTAGTGAAATATTCTAAGAGACTTTCATAGAAGAGCTAATACAACTCAAACTATTCCACAAAATAGAAACAGAAGGAACACTGCCACACTCATTCTATGAGGTCACAGTTACCCAGATTCCTAAACCACACAGATTCCCAGGACCCAAGAGGATAACCTTAGTCAAAATACCCAACAGTGGGGAAATGGAACCTGAAGAGACCACCTCCAGTAGATAGGCATAGCCCTCAGTTGAGGGATGGGGCTACTCATCCATCTCAAACTTTTTGACTCAGAATTGTCTAAAGGAAATGCAGGGACAAAAATGGAGCAGAGACTGAAGGAAAGGCCACCCAGAGATCTCCTCAACTTGGGATCCATTCCATGCGCAGGCATCAAACCCCAACACTATTGCTGATGCCATGTTGTGCTTGCAGACAGGAGCCTGGCTATGGCTGTCCTCTGAAAGGTTCTATTAGTACCTGACTGAGACAGACACAGATGCTTACAGCCAACTATTGGACTGAGCCTGGGGACCCCTAGGGAAGAGTTAGGGGAAGGATTGAAGGAGCTGAAGGGGATGGCAACCTCATAGGAAGAACAACAATATCAACTAACAGGACTCCTCAAAGCTCCTAGGGACTAAGCTAACCAAAGAGCATACATGGGCTAGCACATGGGTCCCGCTACATATGTAGCAGAGGACTGCCTTATCTGGCCTCAGTGGGAGGGGATATGCTAGGTTCGTTGGAAGCTTGATGCCCAAGAGAAGTGGGATGCTAGAGGGAGGAGGGGAGAGGGGGTGAGGGAGCACCCTCTTAGAGGCAAAGGGGAAGGTAGATAGGGTGGGGGGGTTCGTGGAGAGGGGACTGAGAATGGGGATAACATTTGAAATATAAATAAATAAAACAATTAATAGAAAAACAAAGAAAGAGAACCTCAGACCATTTTCTCATATGAACATTGATGCAAAAATACTCAATAAAATACTTGCAAACCTAATCCAGGAATATATCAAAAACATCTATCATGATCAAGTAGGCCTCATGCCAGGGATGCAGGCATTTCAACATACAAAAATCAATTAACATAATCCACCATATAAACAAACTCAAAGAAAAAAAATCACATGTTCCTCTCAGATGCTGAAAAAGCCTCTGACAAAATCTAACACTCGAACTTCATCTTCATGTTAATAGTATTAAAGAAGTCAGGGATATAGGGCACATACCTAAACATAGTCAAAGCAATATACAGCAAGGCAATAGCCAACATCAAACTAAATGTGGAGAAACTTAAAGCATTTCCACTAAAATCAGGGACAAGTTCAACATAGTACTAGAGCAATTAGAGATCAAGGGGGTACGAATTGGAAAGGAAGAAGTCAAGGTATCATCAATATTTGTGGATGATCTGACAGTATACATAAGCGACTCCAAAAATTCTTCCAGAGAACTCTTATAGCTGATAAACACCTTCATCAAAATTAACTCAAAGAAATTAGTAGCCCTCCTTTGTACAAATGATAAACAGGCTGAGAATGAAATTAGGGAAACACACTTTAAAATAGCCATAAATAATATAAAATACGTCGGTGTAATTCTAACTAAGCAAGTGAAAGATCTATACGACAAGAACTTCAAGTCCCTGAAGAAAATTTTAGAAGATATCAGAAGATGGAAAGATCTCCCATGCTCATGGATCAGTAGAATTAACATGGTGAAAATGGCTATGTTACCAATCTACAAATTCAATACAATTCCCATCTAAATTCCAACACAGTTCTTTACAGAGATAGAACAATTCTCAACTTCTTTTAGAAAATCAAAAACCCCATGATAGAAAAAACAATTCTGAACAATAAAAGAACTTCTGGAGGAGTCACCATCCCTGACCTCAAACTGTACTACAGAGCAGTAGTGATAAAAACTTCATGGTGTTGGTACAGAGACAGGCAGGTTGGTCAAAGAAATAGAACTGAAGACCCAGAAATAAACCCACATACCTATGGACACTTGATTTTTTTTTTTTAAAGAAACCAAAAGCATACAACTGAAAAAAAAAGAAAGCATCTTCTGGTGCTGGTCTGACTGGATGAGTACATGCAGAAGAATGCAAATAGATCCACATTCATCATCCTGCACAAAGCTCAAGTGCAAGTGGATTAAGGACCTCAGCATAAAACCAGATACACCAAATGTTATAGAAGAGAAAAGGAGAAATACCCTTGAATGCATTAGTACAGGAGACAATTTCTTGAAGAGAACACCAATAGCTCAGGCTCTAGGATCAATAATTGAAAAATGGGACCTCATGAAACTGCAAAGCTTCTGTAAGGCAAAGAACACTGTCAATAGGACAAAACATCAGCCTGCAGATTTAGGAAGGATCTTCACCAACTCTACATCTGACAGAGGGCTAATATCCAAAGTTTACAAAGAACTTAACAAGCTAGACACTGTAGTGGTCTAAATAAGCTTAGCCCACCGGGTGGCACTATTAGGAGGTGTGGCCTTATTGGAGGAAGTGTGTCACTGTGGGTGTGGTCTTCAAGACCCTTGTTCCAACTGCCTGGAAGCCAGTCTTCTCCTAGCAGCCTTCAGATAAAGATGTAGAATTCTCAGCTCCTCCTACACCATGCCTGCTTGTATGCTACCATGCTCCCACCTCAATAATGGACTGAACTTTTAAGCCAGCTCCAAATAAATGTAGTCCTTATAAGAGTTGCCTTGGTCATGGTGTCTGTTCAACAGTAAAAGTCTAATTAAGACAGACACCAACCACACAAATAACTCAATTAAAAATGGGGTACAGATCTCAACAGAGGAATCTGGAATGGCTGAGAAGCACTTAAAGAAATGCTCAAAGTCCTTAGTCATCAGGGAAGTGCAAATCAAAACAACTTTGAGGTTTCATCTTACACCCAGCAGAATGCCTAAGATCAAGAATTCAAGAGATAGCACATGCTGGCAAGGATGTGGAATAAGGGGGAGCACTCCTTCACTGCAGGTTGGAGAATAAACTTGTACAACCACTTTGGAAATCAATTTGGCAGTTTCTCAGAAAACTGGGAACAGTTAGTTCTACTTAAAGACTCAGCTATACCACTCCTGGGTATATATACCCAGAAGATGCTCTAACATCCCATTTAATCAACTATGTCCATAGCAGCTTCATTTGTAACAGTCAGAAACTGGAAACAACCTAGATGTCTCTCAACTGAAAATAGATAAAAGAAAATATGCTACATCCACATAATGGAATACTATTACATAAATTTTGCAGGCAAATGGGTGGAACTTGAGAATAGCATCCTGAGTGAGGTACCCAGAGCCAGAAGGACATGTGTGGTATGTACTCACTTACAAGTAGATATTAGGCATAAAGTACAGGATACCCATGCTACACTCCACAGACCCAAAAAAGCTAAACAAGAAGGATGGTCCAAGCAAGGGTGCCTGAATCTCATTTAGAAGGGATACAAAGCTAGCTTGGGCTACATAGTGAGTTCCAGGCCAACCTGGGCTACAGAGTAAGACATCTAAAAGTAAGTAAACAATAAAAATTAATAGCTGCCAGGCAGTGGTGGCACATGCCTTTAATCCCAGCACTTGGGAGGCAGAGGCAGGCGGATTTCTGAGTTTCCTACAGAGTGAGTTCCAGGACAGCCAGGGCTACACAGAGAAACCTTGTCTCGAAAAACCAAAAACAACAACAAAACCAAAAATAACTAGCATGTTGCTTGTACTGAAGACTCAGAGCTCTCCTATATCCAGGACAACTCACTGGCCAGGGGCCCTCAGAGCAGCCGCATGTCCACAGGCACTGTAATATCTGTTCTCCTGCTGCCACGGGCTCCTTAGAGCGTGGCACTCTGAAACCCAGCACACAGACACCAAGGCTCCAAGAGGAGGGAGATGCTGTGTGAGCATCAGGAACACACTCTGTCAGTCTTCAGAGACCCCATTGATTCTCAGGGACCCTGATATTGTGCCTCTGCTGTGAGCCTGTACTGTTTTGGGGATAGAGGGACAGTAATCACAGTGGAGATGTGTCACTATTGGCTGAGGGTCACAATTCCTGTTCTCTCTGTATGCTGTGGTGGCCAATTGTCACAAGTCAGAGGGATACGACCAGTCTCAAAGGCTGTGAACCCTTAATCCAAAAATCTGAAGTCCAAGGTTCTCCAAGGCCTGTAACTTTCTGAAAGATGTGTGACAACATAAGCAGAACAGTCTACACTGCAAAACTTTGTCTTGAGCCTAAAATCATTTTGATGTCTGAACTTCCCTGTAGGCTAAAATTTAGAATGTTAAAAAAAAAAATTCATCTTCCCAAGTGGAAGCAGCAGTTAATAAACTGAAGCGCTCTCTCCCTCTCTCTCTCTCTCTCTCTCTCTCTCTCTCTCTCTCTCTCTCTCTCTCTGTGTGTGTGTGTGTGTGTGTGTGTGTGTGTATGTGTGATCTCTAGAACCTGGTGTTACCCTGGGTGAGTTTCAATCCCTAGAACTCACATAATGGAGGAAGGACAGAATCAATTCCCAAAAGTTGTCCTCCGAACTGATCTCCACAGGAATGCTCCCACAATAATGATAAAATAATTTAAAAAATATAACAGGGTACTTGGAAAAACCAAGTGCACAACCAAGAATAACCAAGAAAGAGCACAAGCACACTTGCTGGGAGGGAGCTCTGCTAGCTGCTTCCCCACAATTCCTTGCCTCACACTTTTGTAATCTGTAAACTACACATGCAGGAAGAAATGGAGGAGGACCACCTCAGATTCAAGGCCAGTCTGGGAAGATTTCAGGCCATCCAAGACAATTTATAAGACAGTGCCTCAAAGAAATGAAATAAATAATCTCACCGGGCAGTGGTGACACGTGCCTTTAATCCTAGCACTTGGGAGGCAGAGGCAGGTTAATCTGAGTTTGAGGTCACCCTGGTCTACAGAGCAATTTCCAGGACAGCCAGAGATACAGAGAAACTCTGTCTCAGAAACCAAACCAAATCAAACCAAACCAAACCAAACCAAACCAAACCAAACCAAACCAAACCAAACCAAACCAAACCAAATCAAACCAATAAATAATCAAATTAAACCAAACCAAACTCCAAACTAAAGACTGCAGTGTAATAGCCCCAGAGATAGTTGAGAGGAAAATACACAATAAAATAAATATATAAACCTCGAGCTAAGCAAAAGAGAAGAATGTATACACCTAAAACTGTGACTAGCAATATTGAAGGCACAGTACAGCACAGTTTACACACAATACACATACACGTAACCCGTTAGTCTTGTGAGGGCACGCTCTCAGTATTCACTGCTGTGTTTCTGCCATAAACACAAATGATGATCAGTCCAGGAGAGTCTTTCAGAGTATATCGCATGGAAGTAAAGGATTGAAAAAGAAAAGATATGCCGGGCAGTGGTGGCGCAGCACTTGGGAGGCAGAGGCAGGCGGATTTCTGAGTTCGAGGCCAGCCTGATCTACAAAGTGAGTTCCAGGACAGCCAGGACTACACAGAGAAACTCTGTCTCGAAACCAACCCCCCCAAAAAAAGAAAAAGAAAAAGAAAAGATATATATCAAAACTGGGTATGTGGTGTATTGGTGCATTCCCAGTACATGGGAAGTAGACAGGAGAATCAGGAGTTCAAAGCCAACCTTGGCTACAAAGAACATTTGAGCCTGAGCTACATGAACCCCTATTTCAAAATAAACCTCAAACTAAACAAAAAAGAGATATAGTAGATTCAGATGTTGAAATAGCCACGTGGCTGTGATCCTCCAAGAATAAAAATGAAGATAATGGACAGAATAGTAGATTAATTTTGTCAGAGCTTAAGATGCCAGTCTTCCAGATACTAGGGGTCCATCAATAGCATTTTTTTTTCTTTCTAAGGCATACTGGAGGCTGGCCTGAAATTTACCATGTAGCTGAGGATGACTTCTGACCTCCTGCTTGTAGTTCCCAAATGTTGGCATTATGGGCATGCAACCACCATGCTTACTCTCTCCCTTGAGAAACCTGTGTCTGTACTTGGGTATGTCTTACATGCTGTAACTCTTCTTTGAGAAGCCCAGAGCCATGTTTTTGGTCTTTCCTTCTGAGTTTCTTTCTCCATCTTAACTCTCATGCTTAAATTAAAGTAATATTAAAATACCTTGGGCCTGATGCTCATGACAGAAGGAGAGAACCAACTTCCCAGAGATCCCTCTGACCTTCACACATGCACCACACCAAGCATGCACATGCACGCACAGACACACAAGTAAAAAAATGAAATTAAAAAAACATTTTACACCAGGCAGTGGTGGTGCACGCCTTTAATCCCAGCACTTGGGAGGCAGAGGCAGGCGGATTTCTGAGTTCGAGGCCAGCCTGGTCTATAGAGTGAGTTCCAGGACAGTCAGGGCTTCACAGAGAAACCCTGTCTCGAAAAACCAAAAATAAATAAATAAACATTGTACATTGTATTAAGCCAAGTGTGGTGGTGCCTTCCTTCAATGTCAGCATTCAAAGGGCAGAGGCAGGCAGATCTCTGATTCAAGGCCAGCCTGTTTTACACAGTGAGTTCTAGGATAGCCAGTGCTATAGAGAAAGACAGTCTCATAAACAAACACATTTTAAATGAAATTTAACTGTTTCACAAAGAATGGTGACATTTTAAGATGTTCTAATTGAAATAAAATTCTAAAGCATGCAGAGGGGAATAGACTAGTTACCCATGAGGAAATGGGAATAGAACTGACAAAAATCAATGCGACAAGACAATATCTTCATGGTTCTTTTAAAAGATTTATTTTATTTTTTGATTATGTGTATGTGTCTCTGTCTGGATATTTACACATGAGTGTACCGTCCCCCCCCCCCCCAAGGCCAGAAGAGAGCATCAGACACCTGGCAGTTGTGAGCAGCCTAATGTGGGTGTTAGAAGTGAAGCTGAGTCCGCTATAAGAGCAGTAAGTGCTCTTAAGCACAGAGCCAATTCTCTGGGCTCTATGACTTCAAAGTTCTTAGGAAGATCTTTTGATCCTAGAATTCTCTACCTAGCCTCTCTAGCACTCTACCTTGAAAGTAAAATGAAAATGTTTTCAGTTGTTCAGAATCTTGAAGGTGCTTTTTAGCGGCTTTACCAATTATAAAATTACTCAGTGCTTAGATGTGAACTATGTTTGAAAGTGTTATTTGAAGATGTATTAGAATAACAGAAGACTAAATCAAGCAGGAGAAACACAGAAAACAGTTCTAGCAAGATGAATAAAGGCACTCGCTGCTAAGCCTCATAATCCCAATTTGATTCCTGGGAGACAGGAGAAGGAAAGAACTGATTCCAAGTTGTACTCTGACCTCCACATGGCTGCTGTGGCAGGTACACACTTCCTCATACATGATAAACAAACAAATACACTTAGAAAATTAAAATACATTGGGCCCACGAGATGGCCAAGCATGACACCCTGGGTTTGATCCCTAGGACCTACAAATCTGATATTGCTTTGGTTGGATACAGAGTTAGAGATACGAGAGAGTCAATACTGCTGTAGACTCCTGAAAGAAAGTAGCAGGAAGGATGATCTCACTCTGTAGCAGTACTGCCTGTACTCATGACCTGTGACAGAGGCCCAGCTGAAAACAGCACTTCTCTTTCTTTCTTTTCTTTTCTTTTCTTTCTTTTTTTGTTTTGTTTTTCATGACAGGGTTTCTCACTCACTTTGTAGACCAGGCTGGCCTCAAACTCAGAAATCCGCCTCCTCTGCCTCCCAAGTGCTGGGATTAAAGGTGTGCACACTGCCTGGCAAAATATCACTTCTAAGGACCTTTAAATACTGGTTTGGAAAAGGGTTACTGGACAGACAAAAGTAGGACTTTGCTGAGCACTGCATTAGTTACTTTTCTTGTTGCTGCAATGAAATACGTAATGAAAGCAACTTAAGTTAAGGAAGGGTGGGTTTAGTTTTGGCTCACAGCAGTCTGTCTTGGCGGGGAATGCACGACAGGAGGCCATGCTGCAACTGCAGCTGCAGCCTGGAAGCAGAGTGAGGCAAGCACTGGTGCTAAGCTCGTTTTCTCTTCTGATTCAAACGGGAGCCCGCCCATGCAGCGGTGCCACACCCATGTAAGGAGGATCTTCCTACCTTAAAGAACTAAATTTAGACGTTCCCTCACAGACAAGCCCAGGAGCTTGTCTCCTAGGTGAGTCTAGACTATTAATTTATTCATAAGCATTTTGGGATTTTCTTAGTAAAGAGCGAATAAAGTAGGAGGAGAGGAGAGGCTAGGAAGAGGAAAGGTACCGTTCCATCCTTAATTCAACCACTTGCAGGCACAGTGTTGAGTGAGTAGATTTTGGCATTGGGCAGAGCCACACTGGATCTTCTCTGTCATCAGCTGTGTGCTCTGGAATAATGGAACCTTTCCAAGATTTTTGTCTCAGCAGCCTTACAATGGGGACAATAGCTATACCCCTGGGCATGCACACACATGAGCACCTACACATATAAAAGTGCACATACACTATGCATATGACATAATCCCACACAAAACACCTTAAGAAAGCATTCTGAACACTGGATAACCTATGCAAAGTCTTCAAGCTGCTGCCACTTTAGAATGTGCCTTGGAGGTCACAGATCTAATCCACTTGTGGAGATTAGAGAATACATCCTTGAAGAGATAATGTTTGAGCAATGAACAACAAAACGTTTGCTAGGGGCTGCTAAGATGGCTTAGCAGATAAAGGTGCCTGATGACCTGGTATGACCCCTCCCCCCAAAACACACGATGGAAGGAGAGAAATGACTCCCCAAATCTGTCCTCTGGCATCACATGCATACGATGGTATGTATGTATGTATGTACTAAAGAAAAGGCAGCAGGATGGTGGGTGTCTAGTACAGCTGAGCTAGCAGCATGAACAAATGCAAGAAAAATGGGGGCTTAAATTTGGTCCAACCACAGAGAGTACTAAAGGATGTATTAGTAAACAAAGTTGCAATGGCCTGTGTGATTTGTAGTTTGGAAAAATAAATGGAATCAGGATCTTGAAGTCTCCACAACAGAATGGGTTTGATTTTTTGACAGGGCACGGCAGTCCCTCCATCTTGTATTCTTGCTAGGGCCATTTCAGGTTTAACTAGAATTTGATCTTTATGATGTAGAATTGAACCATAAATTATCCAACTCTATTCTAGAAACCAAAACTCAAGATGCCACAGTTACCTTAGCTCCTGTTAAACTGCCTGCTTGGAGAAACCTCCTCCTCCAGCTAATAACTTAGCATAGCTTTTGTTAAAACACCTGTTTGGGTAAACCTTCCCTCTAGCTAACAGATTATCTTGGCTTCTAGCTTCTGTTACATTGTTTGTTTGTACAAACCTCCTCCTCCAGCTCCCGAGAGAGATAACAGTATGCATTTTTCTTCTCTTTTCTTTCTTTCTTTTTTCTTTTTATGGCCTTTAAATGCCCTTTAGTCTATATGCTCAGGGCTACACTTAGGTCCTTAAAATTTTTAGTGTAGTGCCAGCTGGCTGGAACAGACTTTCAATCAGCTATTAACTGTGTCTGAGTGGTCATCTCTGGGAAGCCCCCTGTAACAGATTCTTTTATTTTGCTATCACATATCCTACTGAATAGACCAGATTAACTAACTAGTTCCTTGCACACTCATGTACATGTAGGCTAATCCACAATTTTTTTTTTCTGACTGGAAACAACCAGTGGAAACCTGTTGGAGAGCTTCTGAAAAAGTTGTTTTATAAATGAAACGATAAATCTCCTGGTACCATTTCTTTTTATACCAAGTGTAGGGATCTCGTGATCATAAGCTTATGGAGCAGAGAACGAACGCTGATACAGTAGAGATACTGAAATAAACTCCCAATAGCCAAGGGCTTCAGATAATTTGGTATCTAAGAAAAGCAAAGCCCTGTGCAGTGGCAGCCATATTTCTAGACTTGGGACACAAATCCCTCCTAACTGATACAATGGGGGATATTTGGATTCTTTAGAATTAAAGAAGCTGGTCACGGTCATGCATGTCTGTAATCTCAGCATTCCAGAGGTACTAGTAGGAGGACCAGTTAAAGATCATCGTCAGCTACATAGCAAATTCAAGGCCAGCCTGACTTTACAAGTCTATGTCTCAAAAAATTTAATTAAAAAATAGTGTTTTCCTCAGGTTGGGCTTCACTTGTTTTTGCTTTTCTGAAGTCAGAGCCCACAGTGTTCCAGACTAAGACACAATCTGGTATTTGGCTGAGGTCAGCCTAGGACTGGGCAAGTCTATGAATGAGCTGTTAAAACTGCATACCAGGGACAAGTGGGCTAACGTTTACTTCTATGACTCATCAAAACAGGACTGAGACTAGTCCCTTCGATCTAGTTATTGTTTGTTCTATCGTAAAGATGTAATGCTGTGACATTCAATCATGACCCACAGTGTCAGATTAATGGAACACAACATCCATGAAGAGTCGCTAACTGGCTTTTACACACATTCAGTAGGACAGACTGGTACCTTTTGCCAAGTATAAGGCGATTTTGTCTAACTTTTCTGCAGTTAGGTGGAGATTCTAAGGGCTAATTAAAGGTTGGACCCAATGTCAGGATTCAAAGTACAGTTTCATTCTCTTGTACTTGGATATCTTGGTGGCACACTCCTTTAATAATATTCTGACAATATTCAGAAGAAATAATTTATTTATCCTTCATAAACAGCAAAACAAATCTCAAGTTTACAAGACCAGTATGGGGTTTATATCTGTAATCTCAGGACTTGGGAAGCAGAAGCAAAGTAATGCAAATGCAAAGTCGGCCTGGGTCAGACAATTAAACTTCAGTTCAACCTGACCACAGAGTGAAAACCATCTCAAATCCCAACCCTCAACAAAGTAACTATAAAACTCAGGTTATAATTTCTATTTTCTTCTGGAATAGTGCGTCTCTATAAGCTGTATCTAGTTTGGAATTTGGAGTTTCTCTTTGATTCAGTCCATCTTCTTTAAAAACTAGAAAACAAAGAGATTGGGCATGGTGGTTTTAGCTGGGAGCTCAAGAGGTCACGTATATTCCTTGTAGAGCTCAGGGAATCCACAGCTGCATTGGGCAGTTCAGATCTGACCTGAGCCCTTTGAACTCAGCCTTCCTTTGAGCCTAGCACAAAAGTGACTCATTTAGACGTCACTGGCTTCCCAACATTCCCCTAAATTCCATAGTCATCCTTCCCTTCCCTTCCCTTCATCTGGCAGCCTAAGGCATTATTCCCATCATCCCATGGTACTATCTGCATTTTTGTATATCATGTGTGTGGCCATGGAGGCCAGAGGAGGGTGTTGTATCCCCTGGAGCTGAAGTAACAGACAGTTGTGAGCCCTCTCACCAGGGTGCTGGGGACTAAACTTCAGTCCTCTGTAAGGGCAGCCAAGAGTTCTTAATCACAGAGCCATTTCTCCGGAACTACTCCCATAGGCTTTACACTGAAAGATACTATTTCGACAGGTACTTTAAAAAAACAAGTTTCTCAGTCAGCCTAGGAGCAGTAGTTAACCCAAAGGTGCTGGCTCTTACAGTACTTTCTGGCTGTAATGATCCCTTGGGAGAGAGGTTATTTTCTGTTACCGATCAGTTGGCTTTATCTGTGTAGCATTCCAGCTTAATAAATGGCTGGGCAAATTTGTACTTTCTCACTCTGAGCTGATTTACTTTCTCAGTCCCTTTTGGTCAAGAGCCATGAAATTCATTCCCTAGAACATTATTTTGTGAAATCCAGTCAATGGAAGGCCATGTAGACAGCTGGATTGAAGTCAAGCTTTCCTGTTCTTTTCCTTGTGAGAGGAACTGTTAATTTATGTAACAATGACTGAACAGTAGCAGTTATGAGTTAAGATAACACATTTGAACACTGCAACACAAATGTAACATGTCTGTTACAAAGTAAGCTTTGCAGTGCACTTTGAAAAGGAGTCAAGTGTATCTAAACTAAACTCAAACAGGCTGAATTCTCTTTTCTATTTTGAGGAGTCCAGAGGCAGACAGATACCTTATGGGAGTAGTAGGTATAGCAATCTAGTTTTCTAAGAAATTTCCTTATTCCCTATAGAGTACACCAGGAAGCTACTTAGTAAACTGGTCTATGGCAAATTTGTCTATACTAAAGGAAGTTGGATAGACAGTGAATACAAACTCAATAGTTGCTGTCCTTCTCTCCTGAGACAGGCTTTCTCTGTGTAGCTCTGGCTGTTCTGGAACTCTCTGTATAGACCAGACTAGCCTCCAACTCACAGAGATCCACCTGCCTCTGCCTCTGCCTCTCAAGTGCTAGGATTAAAAGTGTATTCCACCACCACCGGGCTAAGTTGCTTTTTTACATTTCAGACAAATTGCAAACAGATTGCAGTCAGACGTATTGTTAGACCCAAGAAACAATTAAAGCTACAAGAGACAATATTAAAATTGTGGCCATACACATTATCATAGTTGTATTACAGGGTCTCAGTGTGCAGCCCTGGCTGGCCTAGAATTCACTAGGTAGACCAAGCTATCTTAGAACTTACAAAAATCTGATTGCCTCTTCCTCCCCAATGCTGGGATTAAAGGCATGTACCATTATGTCTGGCTACAGTTTTGAAGATCTCAACAATTTAATTCTTACCTGGCAAAAAGGAAACATTTCTCGTGTTATGAGTAGATGAAATCTGGCCACATCAGGCTGTGACCCAGTCATCCTGTGCTTTATGGACATCATATAACCTTTGAGATACCTCAGTCTAAGGAGCAATAACCTGGAATATTAGTCTTGTACTAGGTAACAGTACCAGGCAATGACCTTCTCAATATACCTAGCAAGATGTCTTCCTATTATTTTCCCCCCAGAGAACTAAGTGTCTGGTTTTCAATTGTGAAGAGGTTTCTTGTCCTCAGTACCACTGATCAAGAATCCTCTGTTGTAGGAGGACTGTCCTGTGCACTATAGGATCTTCACAGTGCCATTTGCTTCTACCACCCCACATCCCCATACCTGACAAGGAAAAGTGCTTCCAGAGGTTGCCGACAGGTCCTCAGAGAGCAGAGCGCCTGCTGCCAATGCCACTGTGTCAGAGGCTGTGCTGAAAAGTCTCCTTGGGCCTGTGAATAAGAGCAAAAGTCATTTGGGCAGTAAAATGTAATCTCTTTTCTTTTCTTTTTTTTTTTTTTAAATTGAGATAAGGTCTTATTATGTAGGCCTGGTTGGCCTGGATCTGAATTTAGATCAGGGTGGCCTCCAACTTCCAGAGATCTACTTGTTCTGGGATTAAATGTGTGTATGTAGCACCATGCCTTAATTTCTTGAGACAAGGTCCCCCTTTACAGCCCAGTCTACCCTTAAACATACATATACTTGAAGATGACCTACAACTTCTTACCCTCCTATCTCCATTTCCCAAGTATTGAGATTACAGATATGTACTACCGTGCCCAAATGATAGGGATTGAAGATGGAGTTTTGTGCATGTTAGGCAAAAACTCTACCAACTGAGCTCCATGCCCAGACCAAGATGTAGTCTCTTCAAAAATACTCAGCTGCAGATATAGAGAAGTATCGCCGGTATTGGAAAGAAAAGTCAATATTTTTCAAGTGGGAAAATATTAGCATTTTTTTGCTATTGTTATAGTTGTGGTTTTTTGTTTGTTTGTTTTTGTTTTTCAAGACAGGGTTTCTCTGTATAGCCCTGGCTGTCCTGGAACTCACTCTGTAGACCAGGCTGGCCTCGAACTCAGAAATCCGCCTGCCTCTGCCTCCCAAGTGCTGGGATCAAAGGCGTGCGCCACCACTGCCCAGCAATAGTTGTGTTTTTATTTATTTATTTATTTATTTATTTATTTATTTATTTAGCTTTGCTGATGCTCAGAACAAATACAAAATGGATAGACATATTTATATGTATAGTTGAGGGTAGCTAAATAAAAATCAGAAAGGAAGCCCCAGGCTTTGATTCCAGTTTCTAGTCCATCTTTACAGTTTAGACTGATTCACGATAGAGGTGGGAAGGGCAGGCACACACATGATAGAGTTTGAAAGGACACCTTTCAACTTTCCCTACCTAAGTGCTGGGTTTACAAACTTGTGAATTTGCAGAATGTGGTGGCACACACCTTCAGTCCCAGCACTCAGAAGGCTGAGACAGGAAGAGCTCTGCAAGTTGGAAGCAGCCTGGTTGCCATAGTGAGTTTTAGGTCTTAACAATGAAACAGAATAACAAAGAAAACAATCAAGAAGCAGCTAGTTAATTTCTCTGGGCCTTGAGGATGAGATGAGCAACTCTGGTCAGCATCCGGCAGAACAGAAGCAACTGGGATCCTCCCTTGGGGTAAAACACAATTTATTTACAAGGACAGAAAAGGTACTGGGGAGTAGGAACATGTCACAACAGTGGGGACACTGGCAAGCTTCCAGGCTTTTTTTTCCTTTTTAAAAATTTTACTTGCTGGGCGGTGGTGGCGCACCCCTTTAATCCCAGCACTTGGGAGGCAGAGGCAGGCGGATTTCTGAGTTCGAGGCCAGCCTGGGCTACAGAGTGAGTTCCAGGACAGCCAAGGCTATACAGAGAAACCCTGTCTCGAAAAACCAAAAAAAAAATTTTTTTTTACTTACCTTCATTGCTGTCCCCCTCCCCCACCCGCACATGCCATTCACGCACACGTGTACGTCCTGTGGAGACCAAAAGAGTGCATTGGATGCCCTAGAGCTGAAGTTACAGGCAGCTGTGAGCCACTTCATGGGCTCACGCTGGGAACTGAACTCTTCTTGGCCTTTAGGAAAGCAGCAAGCCCTCTTAACTACTGAGTCATCTCTCTTGCCTCCAGCCCTTCTTGATTTTTATCTTAGAGTATTCTAGCATTGCCTTTCGTTGACAATGTTACTGAAAGCTGAAAGGAAGCAACTTTGTAGACAACTACTGTAGCATTGTATGTACTAATAGAAACACATTTCCTTTCACCTGAAGGTCCACAATCTCTGACAAGTATTCAAGTTATTTCATTTATATACAAGTGTCCTAGGAAGACTAAACTTCTTTGAGTGGTTAGTCTCCCATAGTTTCCTCCTAGCCCCTCCCCACTAAACCTCCAGGCACAAAGAATCCTTACAGTAATTTTGAGTTCAAAGATGAAAAGGCTGAAGTAAAACAAACTAGTATTTCTATTTAACTAATCTAGTATGCCTTCCTATTTGTTTGTTTGTTTATGGTGGTTTTTCTGAGACAGAGTTTCTCTGTGTACCTCTGGCTGTTCTGGAACTCCATCTGTAGACTAGGCTGGCCTAGTCTCTGTGTAATCTCTGGAGCCTGAGGCAGGGGGATCATTATGAGTTCAGGGCCATCTGAGTGGAGATTCAGGATGCTGAGTAAAGGAAGACAGTGGTTGCTACTGTCTTAGTTAGGATTTTATTGATGTAAAGAGACACCATAACCACTGCAACTCTTATAAAGGCAAACATTTAATTGGTGCTGGTTTACAGTTTCAGAGGCTTAGTCCATTATCCTCATGGTGGGAAGCATGGCAGTGTGAAAGCAGACCTAGTGCTGGGAAAGGAGCCAAGAGTTCTACATCTTGATCCATAGGCAGCAAAAGAAGACTATGTGTCACACTTGAGCAGAGGAGACCTCAAAGCCCATCACTCACAGTATCACACTTCTTCAAACAGTACCACTTCCTATGGCCAACACATGAGTCTATGGGGGCCATATCTTTCACACCACTACAACTGGCTTAGGATAAAAAGATTACGTGGCCTTGGAGACAGCAATAACCCAGGTACCTAAGAAAGGCATATTTCAGTTCCCAGCAGGTGTAAGGAATTGGGGTGTGCGTGTGCAGCATTTAATGTTTTCTTTGTCTCCTAGATCCAGCAACTGTAGCATCACAAAACACCTTGTTTACCTGTGTCTGGTAGCACATGATATTAGCAATGGGACCCTCTCCTCATCCTCTCCTATGAAAGCAGAAAGTTCACAGTGACATGGCTGGATCCAAACTACTTTGTGATGCTGTGAAGGCAGGATAGCACAGCCTTTCAGCTGGATAATCTGTATAGGACTATGACAAAAGCAGGAGTGTGAGCTGCAGCCTGAGCTACAGGAAAACCTATCTCAAAAGACAAAGTGTGGAGCAGAGACTGAAGGAAAGGCCATCCAGAGACTGCCCTGCCTGGGAATCCATCCCATATACAGTCACCAAACCCAGACACTATTGTGGATGCCAAGAAGTGCTTGCTGACAAGAGCCTGATATAGCTGTCTCCTAAGAGGCTCTGCCAGAGCCTGAAATATACAGAGGCAGATGCTCGCATCCAACCATTGGACTGAGCACGGGGTCCCCAATGAAATCCCCAATGGAGGAGTTAGAGAAAAGACTGAAGGAGCTGAAGGGGTTTGCAACTCCATAGGAAGAACAACAGTGTCGATCAAACAGACATCTCCAGCTCCCAGGGACTAAACCACCAACCAAGGAGTACACATTACACATGGAGGGATCCATGGCTCCAGCCGCATGTGTAATAGAGAATGGCTTTGTGGGGCATCAACTGGAGAAAAGGCCCTTGGTCCTGAGAAGGCCCAGTATAGGGGAATTCGAGGGCAGGGAGGGGGGAGTGGGTGGGTGGACAGGACAACAGCCTCATAGAAGCAGAGGAGGGGAGATGGTTGGGGGGAACTGGGAAAGGGGACAACATTTGAAATATAAATAAAGAAAATATCCAATTAAAAACAAACAATCAAACAAACAAAACAAAACTCAATCAAACCAAAAGTGAAACTAAAACCACCACAACAAAGAAAACAATGTAGGGCACCCCTGGCCCTGGGTCTCTCAGCTGTGGCTTAAATAATTTTGCATAGTGGTTTTAGGAGACTTGGCCCATTCAGAAGTTGAGGGCACTGGAACTTGGCCATCAGCTAGGAAGCTGCTGATGGCTCTGCTGTTTACTGTGCTGAGGTTTGTTTGGGCCCTTCTTGGAGAGAGGCCCTGTAATCTTTCAGAGCATCTGGAGTCTTGTAAATTTCACTAGTTTCCTGTATATCAGTAGCTTTCTGAGTCTGAGGAAACTTACATCTCTCTCCAGAACTCAATGTTTCAATTCAGTAGGCTACTCGTTAACAAAGAAAACAACAAGGCAAGGGAAAAATTCATCTCCTAAGGAAGAATAATTAGATGCTGTTTTGAGTCTTTTTTTTTTTTGAGACAGAGTTTCTTTATGTAGCCCTGGCTATCCTGGAACTCTGTAGACCAGGCTGGTTTCTAACTCAGAGCTCTGCCTGCCCCTGCCCCTCTGCCCCTGCCCCTCTGCCTTTCTGCCCCTCTGCCTCTGCCTGCCTCTCTGCCTCTGCCTCCTGAATACTGGAATTAAAAGCCTACACCACTACACCTGGCTAATAGTTAGATTCTAAATGGGGCCTTCCTTTCTTTCAAAAGTGCCTCTTTTTCTTCTTTTATATTTGCTCATTAGCAACTATCCACTTATAGAATATTTAATTGTAGCATAGCTAGAAAAAAATCAATGTTCTAAGCCTAGATTTTTGGAGATAAGACCTCACTGTGTATCCTTAACTAGCCTAGAAATCCCTATGTGGACCAGGCTGGCCCTGAGCTCACAGAGCTAGCTTAGCTTCAAGTCCCACCTTAATAGGTAGTTTCCTTTTACCCACAAATTGGTGACACTTTCCCTAGGTCGAACCTTACTACCTAATAAAATACAAAAAGGCAAGGTTTGTGACTGTTTATACAAGAAAACACAATTGAAATCCTATAAACATCATAGAGAACTATAAAGTATTTGAGAAGACTCCAAGGATCATCTTTTTTTTTTTTTTTTTTTTTTTGGTTTTCGAGACAGGGTTTCTCTGTAGCCCTGGCTGTCCTGGAATTCACTCTGTAGACCAGGCTGGCCTCGAACTCAGAAATCCGCCTGCCTCTGCCTCCCAAGTGTTGGGATGAAAGGCGTGCACCACCACCGCCCGGCCATGGATCATCTTATACAACCATCTTTTGTATATAACACCCAGTATGTCTTAACTGAAGTCAACATTGTTTTCAAAAGAGAGAAAAAATTTTCAATAAGACAAGTCAAAATGAAAAAGAAATGATCTGATTCTAGCTGACATGAATATATTGTCTGTTCCTCATGAAAATTAAAAAGACAAGATATGACCTTTTATCAGTGTGGTGGGTATTCTCATTATTAACTTGACTATATCTGGAATGAACTGCAATCCAGAAATGGAAGGCACATCTGTAATCCAGATCTTGAGGCTGGAAGATCGAGGCTTCTGACCCACATCTTGACATGGGACAACACATGCTTTTGATCCAGAATTTGAGGCATAGTGGCCATGAAAAGTTTAGGCTAAGGCAAGTAGTATAAGCCTTTAACCCTAGGAGTTTGTGGCAAGCAGATCTCTGAGTTCAAGGCCAGTGTAGGACAGAGCAAGTTCCAAAACCAGGTGTGGTGGTACACACCTTAAATCTGGGCCACACCTTCTGCTAGAGGCTTACATAAGGACAATGGAGGAAAGCTCGCAAGCTCTCTCTCTCTCTCTCTCTCTCTCTCTCTCTCTCTCTCTCTCTCTCTCTCT
>JANHMN010000005.1:113985386-114055782 GCA_030674055.1 Rhabdomys pumilio | reverse complement strand
AAGCCTTTTAGGTTGTGTGTGTCTTATCACACTTTCAATAGCAGCTTGATTTTGATGTATTTAGTCAGCAGTAGACTTCAGCAATAACTTATGTTCATGCATTGCATCATGGTAATGTTATTGGCAAGATGGAGAGATGTTGGTTGGATGTGTAGGTCATTGAAAAGTCACAATAAATTAATAAATAGCTTCAACTGCACTTGGAGATAGCTTAGTATTTTTCTGTGTCTTGTTATTAATTAGTCCTGGCATGGTGAAATTTTTTTTTCCACTGTCTTTTTTCCCCCTGAGACAGGGTTTCTCTGTATAGCCCTGGCTGTCCTGGAACTCATTCTGTAGACCAGGCTAGCCTCGAACTCAGAAATCCACCTGGCCCTGCTTCCCAAAAGGTGTGTGTCACCACTGCCTGGCATTTTCCAGCCTCTTAAACCATGAGAGGAATGATTGTCAGTTGTAATGGTCCTGAAGTTAAAGAAGTCTAGCTATTATATAGAGGGTAGAGAATTTTTAATGATGCTCTTAAAGCTTTATGAGATGGTATTGACGATTGCTGGATGAAAAAAAGCATAGAAATGAATACAGTATAAAAATAGATATGAACAGACCTACCTTTTACCATTCAGTATACTTACTGTCTTTAATTGAGGTAAGGTAATGTTTTCAACTTTGTCATTAAAATTCATTGGTTTTGTTTGTTTGTTAGTTATGCTATTGTAAGTTGGGAAATAACCCTTGATTTTATAGAAAGGACATAGTTTTAAGCTTTGGTAAAGAATATATTTCAACTCCTCTAACCAAAATGGTAACTAATTACTAGTAACTTCAGTTATGAAGTTTATACTTTATTAGCTCCTAACTTCCACTACCACATATTTATAGATTAAGTATATTTTAGGAATCACTTATTATAATAAAAATTAGTTTCAAATTGTAATTCATTGTGGAAAAACTATTGGGTTTATTGCTCTGTGGTAAAGGTATGAAAAGGACACAAAAATGAGATGGAATTAATATTTATGTAAATATTTTTGGTTAATTTTGTTTTACTTGTAAAGAAATGTTTTTTTTTTTTAATTTGGATGAAACAAGTTGTGAAAAATAATGTGCTGGTTCAGATGAGAATTGTTTTATTTTATAGGAAAATAGAAATTGTACAGTTTGCTAGCCGGACACGTCAACTCTTCGTTCGATTATTAGCTTTAGTAAAATGGGCCAATGATGCTGGCAAAGTAGAAAAATGTGCGGTGAGTGAACCTTTGATTTTACCTCATCTAGAATAACTTTGAGATCTGAACATGATAACATATGCCTGTGATCTTAGCACTCAGGAGTCTGGGAATGATGGTCATGAGGTCTAGGTTAGAGACTACATGGCAAGATGCTGTCTCAAAACAAATGCATTTAAATGTTATATGCATAACTTAGAAATTTAACTTTAACATCTGTTGATTTCAATGTTGTTATTGATACCAGTAATGATAACAGGTAATGCATATCCATGGAAGGCTCGTATTTGTATAAGGTCACTTGACCAAAAGAGGAGCTATGTGGAAGACATTACCTGAGTAGACTTTAGATATAACACTGGAGGAACTAAAAGGGGAGAAATGATTAGCTTCAAGATTGTATGATTCTTTAGAGCAGTGGTTCTCAACTTGTGGGTTGAGACCCCTTTGAAAAACTTTTATCTCCAAAAACATTTACATTATAATTCATAACAGTAGCAAAATTACAGTTGTGAAGTAGCAACAAGACAATGTTATGGTTGGGGCTCACCACAACATGAGGAATGGTATTAAAGGGTTGCAGCATTAGGAAGGTTGAGAAGTCCTGCTTTGGGGTTAGGAAGACTCTCTTAAAGTTGAACACTTGCCTTCATCAGATAGCTTCTGGTCATATATTCTTGATTGCTAATGGGAAGCCCAGCCAACTAAGGGTGATTTTCCCTGCATAGTATAAGAAAAGTGTAAGTCTTGGGCTATAGAAGAAAGCTAGCTGAACATGAGCTAATGAGGGAGCCAGCAGGCAGCATGTCTTTTCTGTCTTGTGCTTAAGCGAGTTCCTGTCCTGCCCTCCTTTAAAGATGAAATAAGATGTGAAAGCGCACAAATCTTTTCCTCTAACTTGCTTTTGATCAGAGTGTTTTGTCACAGCTGCAGAAAGCAAACTAGAGCACAGGGGGAAATAATTTTTATTGACATAAGTACATAGTTCTAGTTCTGGCAGCTTAGCTTATGACAGCAGTAGACCAGTTTTGTCAGACATGTTTTTTTGTCTCTGAGTAAGCTAATATACATTTCTATGTAATATTGATCCAAAGCATATTTAGCTTAGCTTGGTCTTAAACTATCAGTTCTCTTATCTTAGTTTCTTGAGTGCTGGGATTACAGACATGTATGTACCGCCACCACACTCAGTTTTTTAGGTAGAATGTTTTATGTTGTATGTTAAATTTTCCTTAAGGTATGAAGTGGTGTTGGATAAATGGCTCAGTGGTTAAGAACATTAACTGCTCTTCTGGAGGACCCTGTTTGATCTCAGCACACACATGGCAGCTCATAGCCATCTGTAACTCCAACTCCAGGGAATTCTTCTGTTTGTTTGTTTTTTAACTTCTTTGGGCACCAGAGAAGTATATCACATGGTACATAGACATACTTGCAGACAAAACACCTATGCACAAATAAATACATAATTAAGAATTTAAAAAGAAATTCCTTAAGGGAGAAAAGTTTCCATTGTCAATGTGATTGGGAAATTAAAATTTACAAACTTTTGTACTATGGTTAGTGTATTTTGAGTCTGTGTTTCATTACACAGATGGAGTAGTACAGCCTGGATAAACTGATATCTCAGTTTTTCTCTCATCCTCCCAGAAGGAGGTCTCTGGTTTTCTTTTCTCTTAACTTGATCTCAAGAACATTTTCACTGAGTGACAAGATTCTTAAAATGGCCTAAATCAGAGTTAAAAACCAGTTTAGCAGTTGAGACTGTTTTAGTAATATCATGGCTCCGAATAAGAAGTTAGAGTTGGTGACATTGATAGAACATTGATCAGTTATAAAAGGTAACATTTTGAGATATACACTGGGTCTAAAACTAAGAGAAGAAAACCCATTTTCTGGTTCTAGCTTCCTTAATTATTAAGCTATACTTCTTTGGAAAAAGGTCTTCACTTGTGAATCAGTTTTCTCATCTCTGAGCTGATAGTTATTACCTGGTTCTGTTTTCTAGAGTTGTAGAAATTCGACAATAAACCAGCTGTGGAACTGAAAGTGTAAAAAGATCATTGTCTATGTATGATGCCTTCTTATATTCATTCTGGGTGACTGGTTTTAAGTTGTTCACCAGAAACCTGTCTGAAGGACATGAAAGAAAGGAACGTTAGATACTAATGTAAAACAGAACTAAAGGTTTGAAGGAGATGGTTTTCAGTCCTGTGATGACTCTACTACTGAACTGACTAGAAAACTGATAGAATGTCTGTATTCGGCAGATAGTTGGCCTGAATCTCATACTGGGCAATATGTACTGTTTCCTGTATTGTAGGCACTGTTCTGAAGGTTAGGTATGTAATAGCCTCAGAACAACTTCATTCATTAGATTGGGAATTATTATCTCCATTTTACTGTTGAAAACCTGAGACATCCACTGGCGATGTCACACGCCTTTGCCTTTAATCTCTGCATTGCTGAGGCAGGCAGATCTCTTGAGTTTGAGGTCAGTCTGCTCTACAGAGTTAAGGATAGCCAGGGCTACACAGAGAAACTTTGTCTCAAAAAGAAAACCTTAGGCATAGAAAGATTAACTTATTTGCCCAAGTGGACATGGCTAGTAAATTGAGTTAAAGTTTAGATCAAGGCACTCTGGGAGTCCATGATTTTAGCTACTTCATTGCTATCCAACACTACAACTCTTAGAATAATTTTTACTCTTAATATTTGAGATTATGTCTGATGTCAAAAGTGGAGAAATGAAAGAAAACTATTTTTTAATATCAAATATATATAGATATTTCATCTAGTAAATAAGAAGCCACCTATAATAATTTCTTTTTAAGTTTGCTTTGGCGTGAGTAAATGATACATTTACCCTTTGCTTTAAAGATGATCTCAAGCTTTTTAGATCAGCAAGCCATCTTATTTGTGGATACTGCTGACCGCTTGGCCTCCTTAGCTAGAGATGCCCTGGTCCATGCACGCCTGCCTAGTTTTGCTATCCCATATGCCATTGATGTACTGACTACTGGCTCTTATCCACGGCTTCCAACCTGCATCAGGGTAAGTGTTTTGCCCCCTTACTCATAGAAGTTAAAGGCTTTGGGTTTGGATAGCGTAGTATAGGAGAAACTTTTTTAAAAAACAAGTAGTTCATGCAGTTTCGCTTTATTCTCTACAAATAAAAGTGTGTGGTAGCTTGAAATAAATTGGGGCCAATTGAACTGGGGAACTTTTTTTCCTACTTTCTTTTTTTCTCCTTTTCCTTCCCTTTCCCTGTCCTTGTTGGTAGTGAGTAGATGTACAAATATAATTTAGTGTGTATTTCAGATGTGAATATGACTCCATAGTAGTGATATTTGGAAGTGCTTAAAAATGTATTATGGTAATTGAATGAGTTGTTATTGTATTCTGTACATTTAGGAAATAGAGGAAGTCATCTAGTGACATTAACTTGGTGTCATAAGTGGAGCACGATGAAGAACATGGTTTTAGCAAAGTGACTGAGAATTATTCACACTCAAATGTATAGTCACTAATTTTGGATGTAGACAACAGAAATGACTGTTGTAATTGTCTTGAGTACGGTAAGAAGTACTCAGGTGTACAGTCAGGTGCAGGTAAACATTTATATATTTTGTATATTATTTTTTAAAAGTATTTTTCATTTTTTTTTGTAGGACAAAATTATTCCTCCAGACCCAATTACCAAAATTGAGAAACAAGCCACACTTCATCAGCTTAATCAGATTCTTAGACATAGGCTTGTAACGACAGATCTTCCTCCACAACTAGCAAATCTTACAGTGGGTATGTACCTGAGATTGTTTCTGTAAGAATATTTTCTTAAGTGAACTTTTGGGTTTTGTTCAAAGAACAAGTAAATGAAGTTTTGACTTTTGTGGTGGTTGAACCTATGATTTTGCCGTCCATAATTGTTCTCTTTTTGGTACCTAAAAATAATGTGGTGGTCTTTGCCCTGGAGGGAAATGAGTGGGATGACCTGAAACTGGAAGAGAAAGGAGGTTCCAAAGTTGAGCCTGGAGGGCATGCTCTGGTGTTTTATTCATAATGAAGGAAGAGTTGCCTTTGGTTTCTTAATGACCTGGACATTGGTGCTCTCTGTTTGAACCCCTGACTTGTCTCAACACTTAGGATGAGAGTTAGTCTATTTAAAATGTCTTATAAATGAAACTGAAACTTGGAGGTTAGCCAGAAGCTTATTGTTTTAAAGCAATATATACTTTTTCCTCTTCTAAAAGCAAATGGCCGTGTGAAGTTTCGAGTTGAAGGAGAATTCGAAGCAACCTTGACAGTGATGGGTGATGACCCAGAAGTCCCATGGCGTCTTCTCAAGCTAGAAATTCTAGTTGAGGATAAGGAAACAGGAGGTAAAATCATCATAGTAATGATTTTGGCATTCTTATATTATTGAAGTATTTCTGTGGAAAAATATGTGTAGCAATTTTATAATTTGAAGCAAAATTTTGATAAGCATAACTACCTACTGATGGAAGAATTTTCAATGTATAATCTATATTTTTCTCAAAATAATCTGTTACTATTTTTTAAAAAATTTAACTTTGTTTTTAGTGTACACTTTCTCAGTTAGTGCTATAATGCTGACTTTTCTAATTAACTCCCCTCTTTTATTCTGCCAATGGAAGATGGTCGAGCTTTGGTTCATAGCATGCAAATCAACTTTATCCATCAGCTGGTCCAGTCTAGGCTCTTTGCTGATGAGAAACCTCTTCAGGACATGTACAACTGCCTACGTATCCTTCTGATATTTGAGCCATGTACTATAAGAATTTTTTGTCTCCCTTTTCTAAGTTTTCTGTTTATCCTTTGTATAGTAGTCTGGTCTCTCCTTCCCACATCCTGCCTTTTTCGGCTATAAATAGACATGGAAAGCCAGCCATTGTGTGAACATAAATGATCCATCTATAAAATAGATTTCAAATTTTACCACTGCTTTGCAGGCAACTCCTAAAAGTGATTACTTAAAAACAGCACTGTTTGCTTGGCAAGGTGGTCCATGCCTGTAATCCCAGCACCTGAGAGGAAAGGCAGCAGGATGGTGACTTTGAGACTGTCCTGTGCTACATAGCTAGTTCAAAGTCAGTTTGTTGTACATAATGAGAACCTGTCTCAAAGAAGGTACCATTTCCATCTGGAAGTGTATTTGCTCAATTTGTGTTTTCTAAACAATGATCAATTAAAGTGTAAACCTAGACCCTAGTTTTGTTTATTTAGGCCAAGATTATCAGCCCTTTTTCTAAAATTGTGCCACACATTCTACTACTACTACTTATGATGAGTCATTTGAGACTCTAATTCAGAAAACCACAAATTCTGTCATATTTAAGATGAGTCATTAGACAAAGATGATTCTAGAAAATTTCTCCATAGCCAGCTTTTTTTGGGATAGATTCCTTGTTTAGATGAAGTTTACCTGTGCTTATTAGCTACTTGTGTAACATATTGTACTTTGCTTAACAAGATAAATCAGATTGTTTCTGCTTATCACTTCAATTAGAAGTATTACATTCCCAGACACTAATGTTAATTCGAGAGAGGTGGGGAGACCTTGTACAGGTGGAAAGATACCATGCTGGAAAGTGCCTGTCCCTCTCAGTTTGGAAGTAAGTAAAATTGGTTCTGGTAGGTCGCTGTGATAAGTGAATCCTGTCTTTTTGTTTTCTTTCCTTTGTATAACTGATATATTACATATGAATAGCTATGTGCCCATAGTAATGTGCTTTAATTTAATTAAGTCTAAGTATCATGTAGACCACCTGAGACATCCTTACTGTGGACTCATGCTGGATTGTTCAAAAACTATGAGATAAGATTGGTTTTTGGGTGGTGCTGGTGATCTATGTAGGGTCTTATGCGTGCAAAGTCAGCACTCTGCCAATGGAGCTATCCCTAATCTCCAAAGTGTTGAGTATCACTTTTAAAAACATACTTGCTTACCACAGTTTCCCATTTTAAATTGTAATTTTGAAAACTGATTTGGAGAAAATTGCTATGAGGCTATTAATTGTCTTTAATTCCTGTTTGAAATTCACTACTTTCTGATTTTCTGTGGATAAATCAGAGGCAAATACTTATAAAACACTTTCTGTTTCTAGTTTTTTTTTTTTGTGAGCGCATGTATTTTATTTTTAAATTCAGTATCTATTTCTAAAATGCAGCAGAACAAATGCTGAGTTGGATGGAATGTCTTCTCAGTATTAATGTATTCCCTGCACAAACACTGAGGGCCTGCTATGTTCAAGGTTCTGACTCAGTAGCATAATGCATGTTTCTATTTGACTGTAAACGATAAAAAGCTGTGTTTATATGTCATTCTCCCCCTGCCCCCTTTCAGTCAACAGGTTCTAGGGAGAAAAACAGGCACAGCATCTGTTCACAAAGTTACAATTAAAATCGATGAGAATGATGTCTCCAAGCCTTTACAGATTTTTCATGAACCTCCTTTGCCAGCTTCTGATTCTAAATTAGTAGAAAGAGCCATGAAGGTAAAGGGTTCTCAGTGTATTCTAATACTGATTTGATTAAGTATATATAATTTAGCACATATAAAACGTTTAGCAAAAATTCTTCAAGATATGTAGTCATTTCTAAAACCCTGTGTGAAACTTGTTTTAGGTCAGTGTTATGCTTCTGCATTTTGTTTCTGGTCTTTTAAACATCTGATACTATATAACATAAATTTTAATATCTTCTTTCATTTTTAGTTCATAGGAGAATGCTACGGGTTACATCTAAGCATATACTTCTATGCTGAACTATGCCCCTAGCCTAGCTTAAATCAAACTATTTTGTTTTTAAGGTCTGGTAACTGAGAACGGTGATTACTAATATGTATATAAACTCTAGATTCACATTTGTCAAAATACTTTGTTGTTTTGAGGTAGGGTCTCACAGTGTAGCCATGGCTCTCCTGGAACTTGCTATGTAGACAGGATGGCCTCAACTCATATATATGGAGCTGCCTGCCTCTGCTTCCCAAGTATAAGGAAGGATCTCTCATGTTACCTAGCTGGCCTCAATCTTCTTATGTATCTGAGAATGACCTTGAATGTCTGATCCTCCTGCATGTACCTCCTGAGTGCTGGGATATAGTCATGGGCCACCACACAGTTTTCAGTGTCTGAGGGATCAGATGCATAGCTTCCTGCATGCTGAACATTCAACCAACTGAATTTCCCCCGTCTCCTATACCTAGCAAAAAAATTAATTTTAGTTTGGAAGCTTCCAATATAATTAAGTAATTAAATATAGTTAAATATAATTAAAATAATTAAAAGCTTAGACTCCTTAAGTTATATTTTTACTTCATTTAAATTTGTTTATACTGGATAACCTCCAATACTGAAAATAAATATCTTAAGGCATAGTTGTGTCCATTCACACATTTATAATCAAAATATTTTAATTGTACATTGGATTTTATTGTTGCTGTTTATGCAGATAGACCACTTATCAATAGAAAAGCTACTGATTGACAGTGTGCACGCAAGAGCCCACCAGAAGCTGCAGGAACTGAAGACCATTCTTAGAAGCGTCAATGCTAACGAAAACTGTAGGTGTTTTCAACGGATATTCTTATTTTTCTTTTATTTAAGGGTTTTTCTCAAATAACTTTCCCCTGACGTATGGTTTTGTTGATGATGCTGGGCATTTGTTGCATTTAACCTGAAATCTATCAAATTTGTCATAATTTTCTCTCGCTTACTTAGCTTATCTTAAGTTTTGAAATGTTTGCATGTTGTCTCTCCTAAAAAATTTATACTCACTGAAATAGAAACATTTTAGCATGACTCATGATTTAGTGTTTTCTTTTGACAAAGCAGTACTGTAAATGCTTTTATAATATATTTATAAAATATGGCTGAGTAACGCAGAATTCATGTCTTCAGTTTTAGAAAAAACTGTAAATGCATTTTAACAGTATTGAGTAAGAAATGCACATGTCCAGAGTAAGTCTTGTAAGAAGACATGTAAGTCTTTCAAGTTTAATTACCTATCTATTCTATTATGGATTTTAGCAAGCAAATTCTAGTATTTCATGTGCTTCTCTGTTTACTATCCTTACCTCCACCCCATCCTCCTTTTTTTCCCCTGGATATAGGGTATCACTATGTAACCCAGGCTGGCTTCAAACTTGGGGTCTTGCTACTTCAGTTCCTCATTGGCCAAAATAATAGGCATGGGCCAATATATCCAGTTCCTTCAATTGGTTTTGACCATAATTCAATGTTCATAGTGTAGTGAAAGTAGAAACTAGTAGTAGAAGAAGTACAGAGCCTAGATCACTCCATTACACTTACAGAAAGAAAAGTGACTTCTTAGGTATGTACTAGCAATTATAATATTATAATGATTAAGGTCATTTTGATAAAAGGATAAAACTCTACTTGTAGCAAAGATAATTTTGAAAACTGGACAGTACATATTCATTCAAGAATGTTGTACTCTGTTGAATAGTAGACGTACATAACAATGTACTGTGCATTTTAAAGTAGCTACGAATTTTTTTTTTTTTTTGGTTTTTTTGAGACAGGGTTTCTCTGTGTAGCCCTGTCTATCCTGGAATTCACTCTGTAGACCAGGCTAGCCTTGAACTCAGAAATCCGCCTGCCTCTGCCTCCCAAGTGCTGGGATTAAAGGCGTGCACCACCACTGCCCGCACAAATGAAATTTTTGATTGTTCTTATCACATAAACATTTAAGGTGATGGATATACTAATTACTGACTTGATCACTGTACAATTTATAAGTTATTGTAATATCACATAATCTATAAATGTATACACATATATACATATATATATATATAATTATTTTGTCAGTAAAATATTCATTCAATAAAAATTAAAGAATAGATGTGAAAAGTAGGACTGCTGAGTCATAGTACTAATGCTTGAAAAAAACTTTAAAGTTTTTCTTTAAATTAGTATGCAAAACAATAGGCCTCTTTCCTTTCATCATTAGTTTCTTTTTAGATTTATTTATTTTTATTTTATGTGTATGGATGTTTTGCTTGCATGTATGTCTGATGCCCTCAGAGGCCAGAAGAGAGAATTCCCTAGAGCTGGAGTTACATACTGTTGTTAACTGCCATATAGGTACTGAGAATTAAACAAGGGTCTACTGGAGGAATAGTCAGTGCTCTTAACAGCCGAGCCATCTCTCCAGCTCCCTCTTTCTCTTCCTTCACTAGCTTTGTAGACCAGACTGGCTGTGAACTTGTAGCAATCCTGGGTCAGTGCCTCCTCTCCTCAAGTGCTACAACAACAAACACGTACCCTTTGAATCTGTATGATTTCATTGTGACAATTTCAAATGTATATGTTGTGCTTTGCTCAGAATCAGTCCTACTATTACTATCTCTTGTCCTCTTCTCCTCTCTGATGGCTTCCTTTCTCCACTGAAATAGCCATCCTTCTGCTTTCATGACTTGTGTATATTGTTAAATATCTCCTTTCATGCCTTCTATATATTTGGGTTCTTCATATCAAAGGAAACATACTTGTCTTTCTGAGTCTGGCTTATTTCAGTTAACATGACAGTTCCATCAATTTTTTTTTTCTGAAAATGCCATTGAATGTTGTTCTTTATAGCTGAATGAAATTCCATTCTACATATTAAAATACATTCATCTGATGATGGGCATCTAGGTTGATTTTCAGTCTTGGCTATAGTACATAGTGCTGTAGTAACATGGATGTGCATGTGTGTTTGTGGCAGGCTGACTTAGGCTCCTACTGATGTAGTTGGGTCATGCAGTACTTTGTTTTTGTTTTTTTTTTTAAGGAAGCTAAATTCTGCATACTGATTTCCCCAGTAGATGGACTAATTTACAGTCCCATTATTGTCAGCATGTTTCATTTGATTGCTTTGTAGTAGACATTCTAATTATATTGAAATGGAATCTCTGTATATTTGCATTTATTAAGAGCCAAGGATGTTGAACATTTCTTATTGGCTCTTGCTTCTTTTGAAAACTGTCTAGTTCATTTGCTTATTTGGATGATTTTTCTGTATTTAACTTTGAGATATATTCTCTGACTGAGTCAGACCAGGCAGTTCTCTGCTGTATATCTGTCAGAGCTTCAGAGCAGTCCATCCATGAATTCTGCCTGGTTGGTGACTCAGTGTCTTATCTCTTTACACTGGTAATTGTTTACTGTGTATAGAAGCCTTTTAATTCTATGTAATCCTATTTGTCAATTCTTGCTATTATTTCCTAACCTACTGGAGTCCTTTGCATAATAAATTATTTTTCCTGTATTTTATTTTTGCAGTTTCAAAGTTTCAGGACTTTTAAGTTTTAGGTTTTAAAACATTTTGAACTGAAGTCTTAGAGACATGATATGGAGATCTAATTTCATTCTTCTATACACAGATGTTAAATTTTTCTAGCAACATTTTTTGAACCCCCCCCCCCCAGTGTGTGTTTTTGACACTTTCATTAAAAGTCAGGTGGGTATAGTTTATTGATTTCTGGGGTTTATATTTTATTCCATTGGCCTACAAGTCTGTTTTGGGACAGTACCATGCTTTTTTTTTTTTTTTTTTTTTTAAACTACAGTTTAGTTGCATAGTTTGAAATTAGGCATTATGATTTCTCCAACCTTTTGTGTGTGTTGCGGAGTGCAGACCATGAAACAGTTTGGCCTTTGTTGTTTAGGGATGCTGTTTTACCATAGGGTTTTGCTGCTGGTGCTGTTGGTATTTTTGGGTTTCTTGTTTTGTTTTAAGATAGGGTTTCTCTGTGTACCCTCCCCTGCTGTCCTGGAACTTGTTCTGTGAACCAGGCTGACTTCTAACTCAGAGAACTGCCTGTCTCTGCCTCCCAAGTACTGGGATTAAAGGTGAGCACCACTACTTCTTTTGCGTCAAGATGTGTCACTGACAGATACAGACAAAGTGAACCCCAGAGATCTCCCTCCCCCACTACAAATGGCATTACCACACTCAGCTTCTTATTTGGGTTTTGGAAGTCAGACTCTGGTCCTTGTATTTCTAAGACAGGTACTTTGCTTCAACATTGATGTTGCAGTTCAGGATTGATTTGGCTGTTTGGTTTTTTTAGCTTCTGAATAGATTTTACGATTATTTATTATAATTCTGTGAAGAATGACGTTCTAATTTTTAGTGTGACAGGTTCTTGCTCTGTAGCACAGGCTTTATTGTAATGTACTATGTAGTCTAAGCTGGCCTTGATCTTGGTAGCAATCCTACTTGCTTCAGCTTTCAAAGTCATAAGGTCTGGAATCACACCCAGGGTTTTGTGTGAGTTACATGGCAAACACTACTGCTTTAGCAACAGTTCCTCTCCAGGGCTTTTCTTTTGAAGGGATGTTGAGCTTTGTTGGAGGCCTGTTGTATATCTATTGAGAAGATTATATGATTTTTGTTGCTAGTCTGCATGTTGTATTATATTGAATAATTTGTATTTGTTGAACTGTATTTGCACTTCTGAAATGAGAACAACTTGATTAACTTGATCCTGGAGCATTATCTTTTTTTCTTTTCCTTTCCAAAGTCAACAATGTTTTATTATTGAACTTGGACAGGGTTAGTTCATTTAACTATAAAAACAGCATTTCCCCTGAGACTGGGGCGGGTGGTACTATTCTCAGAAAGATTTAAAACATGTCTGTCTGCCTAAGGACTGTACAAAAACATGACATTCTCCAGTGTTGCAGAAGAAAATATCTCTACATAATGTTAGTCTATAACCAGCAGTTTCATGAGTTGAAACACCCGAAACAAAAGATGGATGCTTTAGAAAATGTCAACTCTGCTATGCAGCGGTGGTTTTTACTTTTTATCCAGCACTTGGGGGACAGAGTTCAGGGTCAGGTTGCTTTACACAGTAAGTTCCAGAACAGCCAGGGCTACATAGAGAAAAGTCCTGTCTTGCAATAACCCAAGTAAATAAATAAATTCTCCTCATTTCAAAATGAAATAAGACAGTACCCTTTCTTCCTTTTGGCTCAACTTCCTCCATTTCTTGGAAGAAAAACCCAAGAATAGGATGAAAAACAGTTGTTTTCCTGCTTGTCTACAAAGACTCATACCAATTCCCCAGGAAACAGATCCCCAATTTCTGAGCTGGAGTTCTAGAAACTTGGAAACTCCCTTCAAGCTATCAACAGGGAGGGCCTCAGGGCTTCTTGAAAAGAGGTGTTTTTTGAAAACAAACATTTTATTTCTTTTTAAGAAGGAATTATTTATGTATTTTATATATATGAGTACTCACTCTGTAGGTGTCTTCAGACACACCAGAAGAGGGCATCAAATTCTATTAGATTGTGAGCCGCAGTATGGTTGCTGGGAATTGAACTTAGGACCTCTGGAAGAGCAGTCAGTGCTCTTAACCGCTGAGCCATCTCTCCAGCTGAAGACAAACATTTTAGATAGCTTTATAAACTATAGGTCTAACTTAAATCTTTCAGGTAAAATTAAGTAGCCACAGGCACTATACTGAGCTGGCCAAAAAGGTACAGGATCCTTACCTTTTGACTGACCTCATGTGTCTTGCAAAAAGTAGCTGTATTTTGGGTCAGGCCATCTCTGTGTTGGTTAGAGTTTACACCCTGTATTGCCTAGAGGGCTCAAGTATAGAGACTGAAAGATTAGATTGCACAGAGCTGTCATCCTGTAGCCTGATTCTTGCCTGTTTTGTAGATGGCATTCTCCACGTAGACAGGTATTTCAGAACAGAGAACTTCAAAGACTTCGTAACTAGGAAAGGTTTCCTAGCAGCTGCTCAAAAGCATTGCATGAAACAGGCTACTCTGTGTTGGGGCTAAACTCCTTCAAGATGATAGGCTTCCTGTCAAATCTCAGCAGCAGCTCATTGGTTTTTAGGAAGAGGTCTATCTATATCTAAAGAATCATTTGTATACCAACTTGGAGAGGAATGAACCATCTGTAGAATATGGTGACATTTCTTATTGGAATTGGTAAACACTCTTCCACCCACCAGCATTCGAGCCACACAGCAGTAGATAAGGTTTTGAAAAAGAAAAACAAAAGGAAACACCTAAAGAGGTTCTGATTTGAACAGGCCAGAACTGTTTGAACTGCTTGAACTGTTCTCAACTCCTTGCTTTATAGGAACTGACGGGATGAGCCCAGACAACAAGGGCAGTGTCAAAAAGGAATGTGTTCTTTGGCCCATGAAAACAAATCTCCATGGCTCAGATAAACAAAACCATCTCTCTGTTGACAGCTCTTGATTAAAGTTTTCCAAATTCTGCTGAGGTGGAACTTGTCTCTGGATGCAAAAGCAGAGCCTGTGTGCTTGAGTATGCTCTTGGTTAGCTTAAGATAGGCACCATGTTCCAGACTGCTCTTTATACATTTGGGACTTGGTATGGGAGTGCATAAACCTGTATTCTTCTTTCTTCCATAACAAATTTCCTTAGCTTTATACAATAGGTTAGCTTTCACCAAAACCCATGGGCATGTTACATGCCATAAGCCTGAAAAAAGCTGCAGCATTGGTCTTTCAGATTCAGACCAGCTAGCTATTTGAGGCTTGAGGATGGATGGTAAGGGAGGTGTTCTGGGTCCTGTAGATTACTTACTGTACCTCTATGGCCTTCATCAATGATCACCGTTGGTCCCTTGTTGGGACCTCAGGGCTGTAGGCAGGTCAGTTTCTGGTTAGGCTTTGGATGAAATGGAGAATCTTATCACTGAAGGTCCTGGAATCACATAATTTGTGTGTTTATAATAATTGAATTTGACTTGCAAGTATTTCATTGAGAATTTTTATACGCATGTTCATCAGAAAAATTGGTATATGTCCATCCTTGTTTGGTCTTTGTATCAGGGTAATACTGACTTCATGGAATGAGTCTGGTAATATTCCCTGCCCCTTCTTTTTTTATGGGATAGTTTGAAGAGTGTTCATGTTCTTTTTTAAGGCTCCAGCACAACTTGATTAATCCATTTGATCTTGATCCTTTTTAGCCAGGAAACTTTCTTCTTCAGTCTCATCGCTTTTTATAGATCTGTTTAAACATTTTCTATTCTTTTGGCTTTAATTTTGTAGACCGTATTTAGGAACTTTATTCTTGGTAAGACATTTTTTCTTGTTTTTTTTGAATATAGATTTTCAAAGTATTTCCTAATTTGCCTCTGAATTTCATTGGTCTTTATTATATTGTCTTTTTTATTATTATCTAATTTTATTGATTTGCTTCTTTTATTTTTAGCCTGGGCTGAAAGTATTTGTCTTGAACCAACTGTTTGTTTTAATGAGTCTTCGTAGTGTTTTCATTTCCATCTTACTATTTTCTGCCCTGATCTTGATCGGGCTGCTGAAAAAGCATTTGCTGTTTTTATACTTTTGTTCTGTTGAAATTTGCCATAGAACACTGGACTGTATTCTTTTTCTTTTCTTTTTTTCTATTGAGACAGGGTTTCTCTGTGTAGCCCTGGCTGTCCTGGAATTAGCTCCATAGACCAGGCTGTCGTAGAATTCACAGAGACTTGCCTGCTTCTGCTTCCCGAGTTCTGGGATTAAAGGGGTGTGTCACCACTGCCTGGCTTAGAGTATATTTTTTTAAATTAAATTTATTTACTTTACAACCCCATATCAGCTGTTACCTCTCTTCCCAGTACCCTCTCATCATGTAAGTTCTTCCCCCCTCCCCCATCTCCCCACCCCAGAATATATATATGGTTTTCATTCATGTGCATGGGTTGCGGAGGCATGAATGCCACAGCATATTTGTGGAGGGCAGATGACAGCTTAAAGAAGTCAGTTTTCTACCCTGTGAGCCCTAGGGATTGAACTCAGGTCCTCAAGCTTCGTGGTGAATGCCTTTACCTGCAGAGTCATCTCACTAGCCCTGTTGTAACATTTCAATGTACACGTCTTATTTCATGTTTTTGATAATATCAGGATTTGGTATTTACGTTTGCCTCATATTATGAGAATGCTAAATAAAACAAACTATAGTGCTTTTTCTTGTGTTCAGAGTTGGTTGTAAAGCATTGGAACTGATTTCCAACATTGACAATGCATTTGGAACTTCAAATAAATGTTTAGTATGGTAGGGATTTAAGGTTTACAAAGGAGACAGCCTTGAAGTGCTTTTAAAAACTCCATCATCTCCTTCATTCCATGGATTCTTAATCTGGCTGTTTGTCATGCTGGTCTATTTACTTTCTTTGATGTCTGATAGACTTTATCCTTGTCTTCCATCTCTGGCATTGTTTTCTGCTTGGTTTAGTATGTTTTATTTAGTTTTATATGAATGTTCCATGTTCATGTATGTGCCTGTAGAACTGGAGTTAAAGACTAGTTGTAAGTCACCATGTGGGTGTTAGCAGTTGAACTGGTTCCTCTCCACCAGAGCCCTTGACCACTGGATCACCTCCAGCTTCTGGATTTTAGTGTATTGCTGGAACTTTCCACTGTGCTTTTCATTGTTTTAATTTAGTTTTTCATTACTAGCTTTTTTGTTACCCATTCCCCACCCTCAAAGTCTCTTTCTTTGCTGAACTTCTTATCAATTTTGTTAATTTCATGTCTATATTTCATTCAGGCCTTTGAAATTTGGATCCATAATTGACTTTCTTTCTTAATTTATCTCTTCTTTATTTTCTGAAATCTTTTTACTAGCAGAAATTCTTTTTCCAGTATTAAAACTACCTTAGTATCTTTGGATTTCTTGGCTGAAGATCTTTCGTATATGCTGTGTTGCCTTGTTTTTCTCATGGTTCTGATGTACTTGTCTGCATGGGATAGCTCTTCCAGTCTTAATGGGAGGATTTCTTACTGCGAAACCTTTTCTTGAGGGGTCAACCTCCGCTATCATTCAGAGAAGAGAAAAATGAGGTGCTATAACACTAAAACCTGATATGGGAATACACTTAAAATCAGTTAATGCTAACTTGTATAATTCCTATGACCACAGAACAGAAAATAGCTTAAAAAAGAGCAGATTAAGTTATCACCCTAAGTTTTATTTAGGATAAAAGTAAAAATAGTAAATGAACAGAGTAAAGGTCAAAAGAAAGCAAAACCCAAATTAAAAGAAAAAGAAAGATGAATGTTAGGAAGACAAAAAAAAGAACAATAGGGTTAAAGTATTGCACATTAAAGAAAAATTCATAAACAAAACTAGATAAATGTCAGTATAATAAAAAATAAAAACAGAAGTTTTTCTGGGAGGGAAAAGCTACCATTATGTAGCCTTTTAAATCTATACTATGGCTATATTTTTGTGATTATTTTTCTGTAAGGAGAGCAACTAAAATTCAACAAATATTTATTTACCTGTTTTTTGTTTGTTGTTTGTTTTATTAAGAAGACTCAGTGTGGCAGTTCACACATAAAATGCCAGCACTCAAGAGGCTGAGGCTGGCAGATCTGGAGTTCAAGGCCAGCCTGGACTACATAGTGAGCTCAGGACCATCGGAGCTACATAGCAAAACCCTGTTGAAGCCCCTCCCTTGTATATAAAGTAAAAATAATACTGAAATTATAATAAAATGAAACAGGTAGTAAAGAGGGAATAAAACCTAAATGGCAAAGTATCAGTACTTTTTTCTGTGTACTCTAATATTATAGTCTTCCAGGTAGGAAGGGTATGCAATTGAAGTTGGAGTCTCTTCTTTTTCCTATCGTTTAGGAGGGCCACTGAGCCTGAACCAGTCAAGTGTCAGATGTCCGACAGAGCTGTCTTCATTTTAGGAGCTTCCCTTCTTTGCATACCAGAAACCTCTGCTGGTCCCTCTTAGATTTGCAGCCTGTGGGCTATGCAGGTTGTCCCATACTCCAGAGACTCCCCAGTTGAATGTTTTGGGGAGTCAAGAAAGCAGAGCACTGATGACATCTGTACTGGAAGACTATGTGTCTCAGTGCTTTGAGTACAGCATTAAACACCCTTCGGGAGGGAGGAGGCTACAGAAGTTGAGAGAACTCCACTGGACTTGAGCTTCAGAGTTCTCAGTCCCACCAGCAGAGAACCTTGCAGCTGACAGGTGGCTCCAGAGGTTGGGCTACCTGCTGACCTTGGGCTCATGGGCCGTAAGACTCTGCATCTATCCTCAGATGAATGGGGTCTATTCCTATCATGGACCACCAGACCCTTCAACGCCCAAGCTCTTCCTGCTGCCTGAATTCAGCATCTGGCTCTCCTCCTGTTCTCAACTGCTCTTCACTGCAGTCTTCTACCCAGGGGCTGTGGCATGTTGATCCTCCAGGTCCCTTGACTTGTGATTGTTTCAGAATAGTTTGTGCTTTATATGGTAGGCCCTTTTTCAAAATGGCACCCCATCACAGCCCTTCAAGACACGAGGGAGAAAATGGATCTTTTCTCCACTACTAACTCATCACACAGATAGAGTCATTCTCTTAGCAAATTTCCAGCTGAGAATGTAATCCTCTGCTGTGGGGAGAATCTCTAGTCACTTTGTCAGGGCTTCCTGGTCTAACTTTTGAATGAGGCCCCACCCAGTCCCTTCCCACCAGTGAGTCCTAACATTTCTCAGAACTAGGGAAAGGGAAGCTTAGCAAAAAATGCAAATGTGGGCTTTAGGGAGGAAAGACAGGCAGTCAAGAACTGGGGTGCATGTTCATTCAAAATTTGGTGAGAGAATGACTCCATCTGTGTGATGAGTCCGCAGTGGAGACAAGATCCATTTTCTCATTTGGTTAAATGGTTTTTTTTCTGCATGTATATGTGTGTGTTAATTGTTAGTGTTCACTAATATTAATTACAAGAAGCTAACCCCTTTCATCTTTCAAAATAAAAGTAGTGATTAGGAAGTATAATTGAAACTCATGGGAACTAGTATATTGTTGAAATATCCATGTACATTTAATGAGACTTTTAGTATATTTAGAACAGTTCAATTTTAGAATATTGTAGTCATCCTCTAAAGAAACATAGCTACTAGCGGTCATTCTGATTTACCTCTCTAGCTCCCGACAGCTATCATCCACTATATAAATTTATCTGTATAAACATTTCATATGAATGAATTATGTAATTAGTGTTCTTTTGCATATTGTTTTTGAGGTCTCTCTATGTTATAGCATGTTTTAGTAATTTTATTGTTTTATATATACCATACATTGTGGTTATTTTTAATTTTCAACTATTGTGAATATAGCTGTGAACATTTGTCCAAGTTTTCATGTGGACATACACTTGTATATATGCCTAAGAATATAATGGCTGAGTGATCTGGCCACTCTGTTTATCCTTTTTACATACTGAACATGACTTTCACAACCTCACCAACAGTGTGTAAAGGTTCTACCTTCTCCATATTCTCACTGATACTGGTTAGTGTTCCTTTGTGTTTCTAGCCACCCTAGTAAGTATGAGATTTCATTATAGTTTTGACTTGTTTGTTCTGTGCTGAGCATCTTTTCATGTCTTTGGCAAAAATGTCTGTTCAGATCCTTTGTCCATTTTCTAATTGCATTTATCTTTTTTTATTAATTGAATTGTAAGAGTTTCTTTTTATATTTTGGATATAAGTCCCCCCTCCTTTTTTTTTTTTTTTTTTTTTTGGTTTTTCGAGACAGGGTTTCTCTGTGTAGCCTTGGCTGTCCTGGAACTCACTCTGTAGACCAGGCTGGCCTCAAACTCAGAAATCCGCCTGCCTCTGCCTCCCAAGTGCTGGGATTAAAGGCGTGCACTACCACTGCCCGGCATAAGTCCCTTTTCATACATTATAATTTGCAAGAATTTTTTCCCATGCTTGCTAACTTTTTTTTATGGTATTTCTACTACTGATTTCCTCCATGCCTCCTTTTTTTCTGATAGGATGTCATGTGGTTTATATTGGCCTCAAACTTGATAGTAATTGAAAATGTCTCAAATTCTTGGTTCTCCTATTTCCATTTTCCAAAGTTTCCAACTGGTAGAACTAAGTGTATAGCACCATGCCCAACCTTTTTTTTTTTGAGATAGGCTCTCACAATGTGCCTCCAATAGGCCTGTTACTCTGTATACATCAGGCAGGCCTTGAATTTGAGGCAGTCCTTCTGCCTCTACTATCCTAGTTCTGAGATTATAAGTGTATGCCGCTATGCTCACCTTTTTTTTTATTTTTTATTTTAAATGGCATTCAGTGTACACTTTTTTCGTTTATACTTCTCATGTTGTATTTAAGTATCCATGTCTTAAAAACCTGAGATCTCAAAAACATACACTTATATTTTCTTTAAAAGTTAATATTTAACTCTGAATCGTGAGTTAATTTTTGTGTATAGTGTCAGATAGGTGTAGAAGAAGATATGCAGTTGTACCAGTAACATTTTTTAAGAAAACTCTAAGCATTCTACAATCTTTTTTCCTCCCATGGAGTCAGGGGTTCACAATGTAGCTCTCTGGCTGTCCTGGAATTCACTTTGTAGACCAGGTTGGCCTGGACAGAGATCTGCCTGCCTTGGCCTCCTGAGTGTTGACATTAAAGGCATGTGCCACTACACCTGGCCAAGCATTTTGCAATCTTTATTTCTTCTTATTTCTAATTTTACAAAGCAATAAAATTCTAAAATTTTGTTGGAGCTGCAGAAAATGAAGATTTGTGATGTTTTGATAGGCTTTTGTTTACTCTTGCTTATATCTTTGGTAAACAAAGCTCAGTAAAGTAAAAAAGACTGTCAGAATGATTGCCCAGGGGATATTATTTTGAGAAGTGGTCTCTAGGGCTGAGGATGCAGCAGTTGTTGACGTGCTTGTCTAGCATTCCTAAAAACTTGAGTTCGGCCTCATGGCCACATAAAATTCAGAGTGTTGGACTATGCCTATAATCTTAACACTGGGAGCTAGCTAGAGGCTTAGAAGTGGAGGTGTAGTGGGTTAGGAATTCAAAATTATCTTCATCTGCATTGGTTAGCTTCTGTCAAACCAAATGTGAGCTCTTCCTATTATTTTTGAAGACAGGGTCTCCTTATGTAGACCATCTGGCTTGGAAATCACTGTGTAATACTGTAGTGATTTGAGGATAGCCTCAAACAGAGTTCTGTCTGCCTCTTCTTCTAGTTTTAAAGTGTATATCATCACACCTGTGTAAACTCTAAAACACATGTTCTGGTAGTGGTAATTGGTGTACTGATTTAAGTTCTCAGAATTTCTCCTACATGTACATTGTAGTGGTGTCTCTACCCGAGTAGCCAGAAGGTCTTGAATTCAGCTGCATGCTTTCAAACATTATAAACGTGCTTTGAGCTCCATTCTCCAACTGTAATTGGAAGCAGTTGTTAGCATATGTTCTTTCTAGATCTCTAGTTCAGCTGAAACATGTGCTACCTTCGTTGCTTCAAGCCCTTGTTCCCTACTGTCCTAGGTGTTTGAGGATAGTATTATAGGAACTATTTGGAGATGAGGAAGGAGCTTTCTTTTGAGATTGGTCCATCTTATCAGCACTTTTCTACAAGGGAAAAGGGTCTGTTCATCTACCTTTTAGGGCATAAATTGTTCTTGTTTTGGTTTGAGACAGTCTCACTATATAGCCATGGCTACTATGGAACTCAGAGATCATCTTGGCTCTGCCTCCAAGTCAGTGCTGAGATTAAAGGTGTATGTGCCTGGCCTATAGAACTGTAGCCCATTCTTCGAATCTGTTAGTGCTGTTGCTCTCAATCCATTGCATTTCTCCAAATTTCTAACTGGAATAGCCTGAAGTGAGTAATTTAGAGATTAGAATATTTCAAGAAAGACCTAGGAGAAGGCACAGCTGCAGGGATTTGAAATAAATAGCACAGATAGAAGCATATAGTTTTCCTCCGGGTGAAGTTGCCTCAAGGGCAACCAGGTGCAGAGAAGACCAAAATAGTGCAAGGCAGGGAGATATGATGTAGCCAGTTCTCAGTGATGTCTGAGTCCTAGGAGTCTCCACCCACTAGGTCTGAATTGGCATTGTCAGATGGAAGCAGTTTACTACAAATAAGTGGTTTTAATTGTGCTTAATTCCGTATTTCTCTTCATTTTCTCAAAAAACAAAACCAACTAACCAAACAAACCCACCAAAAATATATATTGGTGGCCATAGGATATGTTCAGATATAAGTATTGATGTTATTTTCTTTTGAACGTATATCTTCTGATACATGTCTGTATGAGATTATTCAGTTTTGATAATTAGATTGAAATTATAATTGTCATCTCTGTTGACAGGTGTACTATATTGTTATAGTTTTAAAATTATTTTGATTTAAAGAATGCACTGGTTTGTACCCCATCACAAATTATAACTGTATAGAAATGTTTTAAAAATTAGTAACCCCTATTAAATGATGTGACTCAGTAGTTGCGTATGGGCTTAGCAAGGCTCTGGATTCTGTTCCCAAAGCTACATAAACACAAAGTCAGAAACCCTGCTTCAGAACTGTAAATACTTTTTATTCTACTGCATAATGTACTATGTTCAAGACACTATTGGTTTAATCTCATTTGTTGCACTGGTGTTGAATTATAAAATATTGTATCAAAAATTTTTAGTCTCCATTTTTTTTACCTTAAAAATTTGCATTACATTTTGTTTGCATAGATAATACCAATGGTATCTTCACACATTTTAAATTTTTTAAATTTATAAGATGTGGTGGACCAATTCTTTAATTCATGAATGGTGACTTGTAAAAGTATCTTTTATTCACCTGGCTCAGTTCTGCTAACTTCCAGGCCTAGTCCTGGAAGCTTCTAGCCTCCATAAAATCTAATCCAGGCCTAGAATGCTTTCAGCCTCTGAGACTTCTGAATAAGCTCACCCTTTCTGAGCTCTGGGTGACTGGTTCAACTCAGCTGTTCTGACTCAAAACTCCTCTCCAAACTGACTTGACTCAAGCTAGCTTCTTTCTGCTTTTTATTGAATTGCTCTGCTTAGCCTAAAACTAACTCTAGCAATCTTTTCTAATCTTCTGGCTCCTCCTCATTCTCTGGCTCGTTCTGTCTTTACCTGTGTTTCAATTGTTCTGTCTACAACCTGTGTCTATAAAGCTTTCATGGTAACTGAGAGTTACTACCTCTGAATTCCACAAACTGAACAGGACTGACTAGAAAGAACTAAGATCTGCATGACTCTGTCTCCTGAGTACTGGGATTAAAGATGCTTGGACCTAAGCTTTTCTTTACCTGAAACTTGGCTCTATACCAGACTGGCCTTGAACTCAGAGATCTGTTTGACTCTTGTCTCCTGAGATTAAAGGCATGTCTATATTCCACCCAGATCACATAGAAAGTTTTTTTTGCATGTGATCTCTTGCCAGAACAGCCATGTTCTGAATTAAAATTAAGATTCCTCTACAGTGACTCATGCCTCTAATCCCTTCACTTGGGAGATAGAAACAGGAGGATTGCTGAGATCGAGGCCAGCCAGGCTTCCGTAGTGAGTGGTTACACAGTTAGACCCTGTCTTAAACAAACATGAATGAAATAATGTGCTTTTCCCACCATGCCATAAACAGATCTGGCCCTGTTAGGTCTGCAAGATGAGTAGAGTGGCCACAGATGACATTGTTTTTTATTTGTTTGTGGCCAGAGGACTTTCCTTTTGTGGGCCCCACCACTCTGAGCCCCAGTGCACTTTTTAGTGCTTTGAGTTCCTAGTTTTCAGTTTGCCTATTTGAGGGATTAAAGGACGAGTTGATAGGGCCTGGTGGAAATATCCCTAAACTCTTAGATGTATTATCTTGGACTTACAAGAGAAGAAAAATTCCCATGGAATAATACTGAAGAGTTCTTAAATGTTTCTTAAACATGAGCTCTTGATGTCAGAAAAAAAGTCACCTATTTTTTTTTTAAATAAAAGAGTACATTGAAAATCTTATTGGGGTATAAATTTGTGTTCTAAAATATTTTTTCCTGATATTTTTCAACTAGGAAAATCTCAGGTGGGCAGTAGCGACTCACACACTCCTTTAATGCTTGGGAGGTTAAAAACTTGGGAGGCTACAGAGTAAAACCCCATCTGAAACCAAAACCAAACCTGAAAAAGGGGGTAGGGGGAGAAAATTTATAAACCCTGACCTATCGAATGTGAAGAACTCAGTTAACTGATGGGGATTGGACTTGTGGTTGTGAGCCTAGCCTTTAACAGCTGAGCCATCTCTCCAGCCCGGGATTGAACTTTTAGTAGACAAAGTAACTCTTTTTTTTAATAGAATTTCAGATGTTTTTCCTGTCTTTTTCATATATATGTCTTTTGTGTAGCAACCTAGAAAATGCCATTCTTCCTTTTCAGCTCCTACTAATTGACATTGTTATTCAGTTCCAACCTTTATAGAATTATGTCTTCTATATCCAGACTTCCCTTTGTTCCTATTCATTGAAAATAATTTAGAGCAAATATTCAGATAGAAAAATAATTTTTAATTCTCAACTGTTCAGCTTCCATAGAGACTGCACTTCCAGCTCTTATTGTACCCATCTTGGAGCCCTGTGGTAATTCGGAGTGCCTACACATTTTTGTAGATTTGCATTCTGGAATGTTCCAATTGATGCTTTATGGACTTGGTAAGTTACTAAATGTATTCATTCAATGTAAGTGTGTGTGTGTGTGTGTGTGTGTGTGTGTGTGTCTGTCCTGCATATATGCATGTACACCATTAGCACTAAGAGGACGTCAGATCTGGAACTGGAGTGTGGTGGCTGTGAATCGCCATGTCAATCCTGGGAATTGAACCTGGATTCTCTGCGATAACAACATGTGCTCTTAACCCCTAAGCCATCATCTCTCTGGCCCAAAGAATATTTTGTAAGAAAAGCAAACTGAAACTTCTCTACAATAATGTGTGGGAAGGGGTGGTATGTGCAGCTTCAAAGTGAGTATGGGAGGAATGATGAACTGACATCTCTTCCTTGGAACTCTTGGTTTTCTTAAAGTCCAATTTGAAATTTTTTTTGGTATTAGAAGTTAAACTTTTTATTATGTAAAAATAACAGCGATGGCTGGTTTTTAGATTATCTGTTCAGGAGTTTAGTTTTTATTTAATCACTAATAAATTGAAATGACTACTAGGAATTGCTAGTATCCTTTGTGACTAGAGAACATATTTATGACAGTATATCTATGTAATGATTTGGAATATAGATCCCTAGAGGAATTTTCTCTGGCCTTAACTCAGTAGAAATGAAAATTTGATTTCTAGTCAAGTGTGTGAACTGAACTATATTCCCAGTCCTAAAATTTGATTTCTTTCAAGGTCAGCCTGATCTATAGAGCTAGTTTCAGGACATCCAAGGCTACACAGAGAAACCTTGTCTCAGAAAAAAAGTTTGATTTCTAACTTGTTCTTTTATTGTGTGGGTATTCGCAAATGATATATTTACTAGGAACAAAAGTGTTTTCTATGACTGCTCAAACAATATTCCTGAATATGGTATATATACTGTATTTGGAGTTAATATTAAAAGAAATTGGTTATAGGATTTTTTGATTCTATTATGTAGCTATAAAGGTAAGTTAAATTTTATTATTCATTTAAAATTGTTTTTGAGACAGGATATGTAGCTTTGGCTGGCCTAGAACTTGCTATGCTATGTAGTCCAGGCAGGCCTTGAATTCAAAGAGATATCCCTATCTATGTTCTTTTAGCTGGGATTAAAGTCATATACCTAACACTTGGCTAAAAAGGTAAAATTTTGAAACATATTAGCAACTCATGAAAAATAAGACTTTGAATTACATATTTATGATAGGTAAATGGCTTATGACAGTGGTTTGTTTTTTTTAAAGTTCCCTCCCCCCATCATTTAAAATGGAAACATCACTTATTTGTTGTTTAAGTATATGACAGTTCTACATGACAGCAGACAATCCCAAGGAAACACTGAAATCACATCATCTGGTTAATACTCATCCTTTCCCTCTCTAGGGTAGCCGTGTCTTCATAGGCTTCAGGAAACGTTCCTTTCTCCATCTCTTCCCTCATACACTAGTTGACAGGGACAAGTCTGTCCTACATCAGGTTGTTTGTCAGGTTACCATAGCTCACTGCATAGTGGCTAGGTCTACAAACTACCTAAGCAGGAGGCTGCTAAGTATGCTAATCTTGAAGCTAATGAATAATCCAGCCAAACTGGATAGTACAGTTGGCTTTGAGGCAGCGATGACAGCCCGACATTTTTGGGAACCCTGTCACTGTGATATAACAAGTATTAAACTATGTATTTATCATGCCATGGCTGACCAACTTGTTGGCTGAATTAGCAAGATGGTGGGCATTTGAGGACAGGAAAATCCATATGGGATAGGGCACCGTGCAATGCCTCCTATGGAAGGCAGTGATCTGAGGCACAGGTGGCCGGGGAGGTAGTTAAGGTTAGTTAGTACAGTACTCATGATCAAGATTTTCCTGATGGATGGTATAAAGGTCCTGAGTTTTCATCCACAAGGCAGGAGAGAAGTAGATTATAAGGACCTTCCACTGAGAGACTACTAGACTGTGGTAGTAGAGGGAGTAGAGTGGAAGGTCAGCTGGCCTGCGGAATATTTAACCCCCAGCCGGGAGGTTGGGCTTATGGTCCACCACCAGCTGCTACCAGCTCGCTGCAGCCCTGCACCAGCCATTGCCTCTCCACCCTTATATCCCTGAATGTCTTTTGTTTCTCAGAGCCTATCTTTAGCTATTTTCTCAATCATTCATAGTACTCACTCAGATAAGCACATAAAAATGAAAAGGCATCGACGTTAGTCTTTGTGCATAGAAGTCAAGATGCTATAAGAAAATACAGCAGGAATGTATGTTCTCACTGTTGTGGGAGCTGCAGAAAAATCAGTTAATGTCAGTGGAGTTCGTTTTAGTGTGGGCTTCACTCCTGACTCCTAGGCTTTTTTGACATGCCCTTACAAGGGGTGCACTCTTTCCTTTGTGTTCATGTAGAGTAGTAGTGCTTCTCAGCCTTCTTAGTGCTGTGTCCCCTTTACTGCATTTTCTCATGTTGTGATTATCCTCAAAATTATTTTCATCGCTACTTCATGAGTGTATTTTGTTACTGTGATGAATTGTAATGTAGATATGTGATATGTAGGCTATCTGATATTTGATCCTTGTGTTCAACCCCCAAAGGGATCACCACCCACAGTTTGAGAACCACTGTCTATGGAGATGTTCATCTCATCAAGTCCCCTTCTGAACTTAGCTACCTCACAAAGGCTGCCTTTGAGCAGCATTGCAGTGGAGATGAGGACTACAATGGCTTTTTTTTCCCTGAGTTTTTTGTTTTTTTTTTTTTTTTTTTTTAAGATTTTGATCTAGTTAAAATCATTTTGTGCCTTCCTTTTTTTCCGTTAGTGTTCTACTTACTAATATTTTCTACTGCCATTAAAAATTTAGACTGGCATCTAGTAAGCCAGTCGTTTTTGGACAGTCTATCTTTTGTATGCTTGAGATGACTTGTATGCTGTTAAAAGTAACACTTTAATAGGCAGTGATTTTTTTTTTATTTTAGTTAAGATTCTAACTCTAGTAATTTTCTGAATTTTAAGTAACTTGATAAGTTGGAAATGCTATTTAACTCCTTAAATACAGACAAAGAACTATTTATGCATTTGTTACTTGTTCTTGCCAGTGAAATGGGAAGGAGGAAAAGCAAGTTGATTGACAGCTCCTGGTGGATTTATTTTATTCTCTTACTCACATACAACATGGTTTTCTGCCTAAAGTTTAATTTAAAGTTTGGCTGCATAGATAAAGCTTTTGTTTGTGTTTAAGCAATGGGTGAATGAATTCTTTATTCTGTAGACCAGGCCACTCTGGAGGACATGGAAAAATCCTTGAATGATGACATGAAGCGGATCATCCCTTGGATTCAGCAACTGAAGTAAGCTTACTTAATTTAGCTCCAGACTGAAAAGGGAAACCTAGCCTAACAGTGTTTATTTTCTTCTCCATCATTATTCTTAATCAGTCACTGTTCTTAAGTTTGTGACATGAAACCTGAGCACCTTTGGTACCGTGAACTCTAAATTGCCTTGGAACTCATCCAGGACGGCTGTCCTATCAGATTCCCCTCTAGATCCGATGTTGGTCAGAAGGGCATGACACTAAACTTTGATTCCTCATATTTTCTCCAGAACAAGCACTTCACAAATTGTCCTTTACTAGAAACTGATTTGCTCTTGTTCAGAAGCTTTGTGGTATTAATCTCCCAGCAGATACTGTCCAAATTGTTTCTTTTTCTCTAACATTGTCATTTAGTTTGTTTCAAAATTACCCTGTTAACAGAATCAGAGACAATTACCTGTGCTTTCATTTCCATTCTGGCTCCACTGAGGGAGCTTTATGTCAACTCTTACCAAGCTAGTCTTACTCAATTGATTTCTGCTTTTGAGACAGGCTCATACAACTGAAGCTTATCTCTCAGAATTACTATGTAGCTGAGACAAGTCTTGAACTCCTGATCCAGCTTCCTCTGTCTCTCATGTACTGGCATTATAGACATGTGCCACCATGCCAAACTCAGAGTCTTTAAAACACTTTATAAGATTTATTGATTTGTAGTAAATTTATCACGTTTGACAGCTATCTCAACAATCTAGTTGTACCACATTTTTTAAAAGTACTTTTCTATTGCCCATGTACAGTTAATCATCATTGCTAGCCCTAGGTAATCACAAATCTATTTCTTTAAATTTGAGTTTTGTTTTTAAACTGAAGCATAAGCTGTATGATTTGATGGGCTTCTTCCACTTGTCTTCTTGTTGTAGGATGTGTCAGTATTTTGCTTTAATCATATTTTACTGAATGGACAGACCACATTTTCTTTATTCTATACTAAATGGGTTTATAGTAAGTGGAGTTGTTACCTCTTCTTCTTGGCTGTTATGTGAACTTACATGCTCATTTTCTGTGGCCAAATCTTGGCAGTGGAATTGTTGAGGTAGAGAGTAAAAATTATGTTAGACTTTTGAAAGAAATTCCCAAACTTCTTTGCAAAGTAGCTCTGCCACTTTACCATTCAGTCAACATGTGAGGGTTTCTGTTTTTGCACAGATACTTGCTATTGTCTTTGGTGTGACTTGGTATCTCATGGCAATCTTAGAATACTTTGCCATAATGGCTAATGATATTGAGCATCTGGTCCATGTGATATTTTTGTATTATGGAAGAAAAACAGATTCTATTTAAAGAAACAGCTGGGCATGGTGGCACATGCCTCTAATTCCAGAACTTGGCAGAGGTAGGAAGATTACTGAGTTTAGCTTCGTTTCCATAGTGACTTTTAGGTCAGTCAGAGGTGTATAGTAGGGGTTCTAATCCCAAAAATACCAAGCCAAGCTAAACAAAACCCCCCAAATAACTCACATATAAAATATAAACCCCAACTTTTTTAGTATTTGAGTCAATAGACATAAAGTTACATGCACTTCAATAAAGATACAAAATAAACAAACCTACTCTAGAAAACTAATTACAGAAGCTACACAATTTTCATTCAAAATGTTAATAGGAAGTCAGTGTAAAGCTTATAAAAAATTAATTTTTGCTCCTAGAATCAAAACAAAAAGTCAAGAGTGAAATAATAACCCGGACACGTACAAACCACTTGTCCTAGCCCTCAAAGATCTGCTTGTCTCTGTCTCCTGAGTACTGGGATTAAAGGTGTATGCCATCACACTTGGCAATATTTAGGATTTTTAATGTGACTGTGAGCTTGATTTTTGTCTTATACCCTATATAGGTGGTCTGATGTAACTAAGGGGTGTTTGTGTATGTTAATTGTTCATCTGTTTTTCCTTTAATAACATTAGTAGACACAATAGTCTCAAAAGATATTTTGATTAGAATGAATATTCATTTGCAACTCTTGCCACAAATGAAACAAAGGATACATTTGAATGTTTACCTTTAGTTTTTCCAGTTGATTCTTTAAAGTTATAATTAAATTTTAGATGAGTTTTAATGATTAAAGTAAAAAATAGATTTCTAGGACTCTGTAGGGAGAGAGAGCTAGATCTGTGAGTTTGGGGCTACCTGATTGATATAGTGAGTTATAAGTCCCACAGGCTACATGGTCAGAGCATGTCTCAAAAAAGCCAAACAAACCCAAAGGTCCCCACTTCCTATTTCACTTTTGGGTGAGCTGGCCAACTACTTTAAAGATGTATTATATTCTGGCACAGTTTCAGTTTACATGGCTAGCATACCAGTTGTACCACATAGAGTTTGTGCAAGAGTACTTTTCTCCAAACTGACCTATACCCTATCAATAAGCAAGGCAAGTATGCTGTCAGTAGTTTGGCCACTTGGCACTGCTATATTGCTGTGGCAGTGCTTGTTTTGTGTACCTTATTTCATTGTGCACCGGAGACACTGAGCTGGTGCTTATCCATATAAAATGGTCAGATATAATCACTGGAAGGAGTACTATAGTAAGCTCATCAAAGTAAAATCCCGTTTCTGACCTAAAAGAGAGGGAAGAGGGCAGTGAATGCCAGGCACTTGACACATGTGGGGCTGACATCTATAGTGTGACAGAGAAATAGTGTTTTATGTTTGCTTATTTAGTTGTGTGAAAACTCTGGATTATTTTGTATTTTATTTTTGAGGTTATACTATGTCTCTCCAAACCTTTCCATTTACCCATCCCTGCTCTTTTTCAAATCCCTGGCCTCTTTTTTTCTCTAATTGTTTTTGGATGTATATATGTATATATGTATATATGTATATCCATTCATATTTCTAAATATGGCCCGTTGAGTCCATATACTGTTCCATGTATGTATGTTTTCAGTGCTGACTGTTTGACACTAGACAGTTGGTGTGCTTTTCCCACTTCATAGTTTTTTGTTTGTTTGGTTGGTTCACTTTTAGTTTTTCTCTGTGTGGTCAAGGTTGTTCTGTAACTCACTCTGTAGATGAGGCTGGCTTCAAACTCACAGAGATCCATCTGCCTTTGCCTCTGCCTCCTGAGTACTGGGATTAAAGGCATGTGCCACTACCACCTTGAATCACTTTCAATTTCTTATTAAAGATGTTGAGTTTAGTTTGAGCTGTCTTTAACCATCAGGAATCTTCCATTTCCTATGCTAAACTAATCTGCTACCTTAGGCTAACAGTTCCTTTTTTCTCACAAATAAGCTAGTCGCCAAATACAAAACTAGAGAAATGACTCAGTGATTTGGTCATGTGTCCACTGACTAAATTTCAGCTATTATTCTTTTCGAGACAGGGTTTCTTTGTACAACTCTGTCCTGGAATTCACTCTGTAGACCAGGCTGCCTCTCGAGTGCTGGGATTAACGATGTGCACCACCACTCAGTGGCTTTTTCAATTATGCTTTAGTGCTCTATAATTTATTTGTAAATCAGTGGCATATAGTTAACCAGAAAAGTTATGATTTTATGATGTGGATTGTCTTTTAAATTAAGGTTTTGGCTGGGACAACAGCGTTGCAAACAATCGATAAAGCATCTGCCTACAATAACCACCGAAACGTTGCAGCTTGCCAACTTTTCAACACATCCCATTGGAAGCCTTTCTAAGAATAAGCTGTTTATTAAACTTACTCGCCTTCCACAGTACTACATTGTAAGTATGCCAAGATGATTGATCAAATTCAGTAATTTTGCATGTATACAGAAAGCTTTCTTGTCTAATTTTACCCGAAAATGAATTTTACTTGGTGTCTGACTTTCATATAGGGATTTGCAACCCAGCGGGTAAGATTGAAAGAATAAATCAAGGAAGTCTCTGCTGGGGAATGTAAGATAGCCTCCATCTCTCACCCTAGTGCCTCTGCCATAGTGAGGCCTAGCTTTTTGGGGAGCCTTTGTTTATATTAGACAGGCAAAGCTTAGTTTCTGATTGGAATGAAGCATCTCTTTGGTTAGATACGAAAAAAATTGAGTGAAACTAACTATAGCTATTATGAAACTTTGGAGATGTTTGGTATCAAGACAAACTTGCTTCGTTTTACTTCAACAAGAATTTGGGAAAACATATGCTGCTAAAGTAGCTTTCTTTTCTCCTGAAATTTTTCCTTTGCAAAGTTCAGTTCTTCCTATTTTGAGATATTTTTTTTTGAGATATTTTTTCATACTTTTATTTTTCAATTTGGTTTTTGTTTGTTTTGTTTATTTTTGAGATGTTTGAATTGGTTAGAATTATTTTTAAGTATTTACTATAAATAAAGTTTCATACTTAAAGAAGTTTCTGTGGACAACAAATATTTTCCATGAAAATCTGTGGTGCTTGTAAGTTTTCATTCAAGGATTTTGGTCAAAAGGAATAGGAATGAAGTTTTAAGATTTTCAGCTGTACCTTTTAATCGTAGTATCCTAAAGTGATACCACGAACCAGTTGATCTGTTGAGTTGATATATTAGTGAGTCTATCACTGACATGGATTTTATCAAAATTCATTTCTTGGTCAGTTGCCTGAGCTACATGTGAAGAGATGGTGAATAGTCAGCCTGTGAACTTACGCAGAGCTTTGTGCTCACTCACACCAAAAGTAAAGTTTAAGTAGGTGTGTACTGTTTAAGTTGCTGGCTTTATTTAGTGTCAGTGAATAGCCAGCTTTTAATATCAGTTGCAAAATTTGGCTGACTTTGAGGCCAGCCTGATCTACAGAGTGAGTTCCAGGACAGCCAGGGCTACACAGAGAAACCCTGTCTTGAAAAAAAGGAAAAAAAACCCCCCAAATTTGTTTCCTTCCCTTAGTTCTCCTTCCCTTCGATTTGTCTCTACGTTCATAAGCAGAAAAGTAACTAGAGCCATGGCCGTTAAAAATAGGATTGGTCCTGGCAGGTAGCAGGTGGTGGCACATGCCTCTAGTCCCAGCACATGTGGGACAGAGGCAGGCAGCTTTCTAGGATCTCTGAGGTCAAGGCAACCTCATCTACATAGCAAATTTCAGGATATTCAGAGCTACACTGAGATACCATGACAAAAAAAGAAAAGGATTGCTGTCTAATCAATTGCCTCATAGTTTCTTTTCCCTTTATATTTTGTCACTCATGTCTGTGTTATAATTAGATAATATGAAAAATCTGTGCTTTTCAAGTCTCTGACGTTTATTATTTGGGTGGTACTAGAAATTGAGTCCATAATATAAGACATGCTAGGCAAATAATTTACCACTGAACCCTTGTTTTTTATGTTTTAAGACAAGGTTTCATTAACTTGCTGAGGTAGCTTTGAACACAGCTCTGTAGCAAGGCAGGCCTTGAACTCATGTATTTTAGTGTTTGTTTATTTCATATATGTTTGTGCCACCATGAGTGTCTAGAAGACAGACAGGGTTGTGAGCTGCCATATGGTTGCTGTGAATTGAACCAGGTCATCTGGAAGAACAGCCAGTGCTCTTACCCTTTGAGTCCTTTCTTCATTCCTAGACCTTAAACTTGTAATGTAATGTTCATGCTCTGTCCTCCTAAAACCTGCGATTAGAGGCCTGACTTACCAGGCCTACATTAAACATTTTTTTTATTTTTGTACAGTATATATTTTGGAAGGTGAATACTGTTGTAACCTCTATCTCAGTAAGGATAGAGATTAATCATGCCACTAAGTTGCTCTGATTTTTAGCTAGATGTTGACATTTGTAGGGTGGCATAAACTGTGACATAGGACACAAATCGAAAGATGGTGTGGCCCCTCAATGGCACTCTCAGAAGGCGTGCTCAGCTACGTTCCAGTGCTGCTGCTTGCTCATGTTGTGCCCACCGAGACTATAGTTTTTATCTTAAAACTCAGGCTTCAGCTGCATGTGTTGGCAACTGGTGTGTATTTCCAGTCTGAGGGATATGGAGGCAAGAGGAAACAGTTCAAGGTCGGCTTGGACTACTTGAGACCCTGTCTGAAAAACAAAAATGAGAAGGAATTTTCCCTTGTTCCCCAGTGAGAGGTGGGTTGGGCCTCTAATCCCACTTGTTTTTTTCTTGGCTCTAATAATTGAGGTTTAAGGGAGTATTCACAGGTAAGAGAGGTAAAAGGGCAACAGATAGATAACATTTTTTTTCAACTTTCAACAGGAAATGTGAAGATCAGGGATAACTACTAGCAATAATTTAATTATCCCATTTCTTGTGTTTACTGTAGACAAACTGCACTTGACGTAAGATGGACAATGTACAGTGGTTCTTGTTCTACTGGGTCTCACTTCTTTCTCATTTGGGTCATTTTAGGTTGTGGAAATGCTTGAGGTTCCTAATAAGCCCACACAGCTATCGTACAAGTATTACTTTATGTCTGTGAGTACTCCAGATCGTGAGGACAGCCCTGTCATGGCACTGCTGCTGCAGCAATTCAAGGACAACATCCAGGACTTAATGTCCTATACAAAGACTGAGAAACACACCAGAACTGGTACCAAGCACAAGGTATGCTCATATAGAACTTAGCATAGAATTGTTCAGTAGGAATGTTTTTGCAATGCCCTGCTCATTTTATTTTTTTTTAAAAAAAAACTATTAGTACTGGGTTTGTGGTTTTTTTTTTTTTTTTTTTTTTTTTTTTGGTATTTTTTCGAGACAGGGTTTCTCTGTATAGTCCTGGCTGTCTTGGAACTCTGTAGACCAAGCTGGCCTCTAACTCAAAAATCCCGCCTGCCTCTGCTTCCCAAGTGATGGGATTAAAGGCGTGTACCACCATTGCCAGCTTTTTGTTGTTGTTGTTTTTGTTTTTTGTTTTGTTTTGTTTTTTTTGAGACAAGGTTTCTCCATTTAGCTCCAACTGTCCTGAAGAACTGGCTCTGTAGACCAGGCTGATCTTAAACGCATAGATCCTCCTGCCTCTGCCTCCCAAGTGCTGGACTTACAGATATATGTTAACCATGCTTGGTTTCATTATTTTTTAAGTGGGAAAGAGTTAGATATGTTTTTTAAGGTACACAGCAGCAATGAAACAGTTATGCACATTTTCTGTAAAAGGCGTCTTCCTATTTTGAGAGTAGGGGGTTGGTGACAGAAGTGGAACACAGGGCTTTGTGCATCCTAGGCAAGCACTGAGGTCATTGCTAGCCCTTGTTTGTTTTCCAGGCAGATTTTGAGTCTTTGTTTGTCATGTTACCTTTCTTTGTAGCCCTGGCTAGCATCAAACATAACGTCCTTCTGTTTCTGCTTCCCGAGTACTAGAATTACAGATGTGTACTTTCACATTTGACCAAATGCTTTTGTTTTTATTAATAACAATGTATCATTTACCACAAGGAAACTTGGTAAACACAAAGTCTGTATTACTTAGTTGCTTGTGTCTGTGTTCTGGTTTGTTCAGTAACCTGTGTTGAGAGGTCACATTTGTTTGGGTTAGCCCCAAGCTTTGTTGTAGTGCTTCCATTGCCTTAGTGATTCACAATCACATGGAATTTTTTAAAAATTATTTTACAGTTGTCCGATGACCCATGTCCAGTAGAATGCAAGAAAGCCAAACGATCAGGAGAAATGTGTGCCTTCAATAAAGTTCTAGCTCATTTTGTCGCTATGTGTGACACCAACATGCCATTTGTAGGACTTCGATTGGAGGTAAGTTGGGAAATTTCAGATGCTAACTGAAATTGCGTGGCTCCAGCAGTAGTCCCCAGTCCACACAAACTCTTTTGTCTCATATTCCATCACCTCATAGTCTTCTCCTTAGATTAATGGAAAGTCTATTCTTCCTAGTTAAAGAAAATGGTACAACTTTTAAGAATTAATGTCTTCTACCTCATCATTATTTAAGTCTTATCAGATGGCTGCTTAATAAGTCATGACTCTTTGTTGAATTGGTGAACTAATGTGTGCTTTTTGAGCACTAGTTAACACTAGACTCTTCTGAGAAAAATACTAAAACTAAATGTTACTTTGATGTGGAATCCATGTCTTTCAAAAATATGATGTTGTATGGGGCTGGAGAGATGGCAACAGAGTTAAGAGCATTGGCTGGTCTTTTAGAGAAGCCAGGTTCAGTACCTAGCACCCACATGGCAGCTCAGCACTGTCTATGACTTCAGCTCCAGTGGATCTGACATGTTCATACCGACTTGCCTGCTGACCAAGTGACAATGCATATAAAATAAGTCATTAAAAATATTCTCATTATATCTACCATGTAGATGTAAATATGAATGTAAAGTGAAGTAATAACTCTGTTTTTGTTGGATTTTGTTTTTTCAAAAGGGGTCTTATGTAGCCTAGCCTCCCTATGAACTTGCTACGTAGCTAAGGATAAACTTAAATTTTTTATGTTTTTGTTTCTACTTTCCTATCTTAATATTATAGTCATATGCCATCATGCCTACTGCAACCTCCCATTATTAGTGGTACTTTTATCTGCATTGCTGTTTTGCCTACTTGTATGTGTGTGTGAGAGTGCCTTAGCCACATTCTTCCTCTCTTGGATTTTACCATTTCAGTTGCTTAGAGTAGTACCACTGAATTCTTATTGTCTTGGTGGTAGGAAGAGTAGGCACATGTTTTGGGACAGTGCAATGCATTCCTGTCCACCTCACTGTGTTGGGGAGAATTTTAAGAAATGTATGGTTTTTGCAGATGCACATGGCTGATACCTATACTCAGACGTCCATACATGCTACACACACGGGAACTTCATACATTACTTTCTTGAATTCATTCAAGCTCTTCAGAACTTAACTACAATCTCTCCTTTCAAATATTAAAAACACTAGCTCATTTTCTGCTTATAGTAATGCCTGAGCTGTGAATAACTACATATAATCTTCCTGGCAGCGTTTTTAATTTGTGGAACAGGGTATGTAAGAATGCAGTCATAGAAGACGTGTTATTGCTTACTGAGGGCAAGCCTTCACTCCATCAGAGGACCTTCTGGCATGCCTTCCTTACTTGGAGCTCTGCCAGATGAGTTTCAGCCCGCCCCCATGTTTGCCTGATTTCAATTTCATTTTGATCAAACAGTAGAATCACAAATGAAACCACTCTCCATTTTTAGTTGCTTCATTTGGAACCACTTGAACTGATTCTGGATTACTTTCAGCTTGTAGCAAAAAATGGGTTTGTTTACTGAATATTGAAGAATTCTGTACTGTGGAGATTTTCTTTTAAGCGAAAGGCTGAACACCTTTGAGTTGCACTTGCTTTACTATAGTGTCCAAGGAAGTCTAATAACAGGAAGACTGCTCATACTGATATATCATCACTTTGACAAAGACTGTAGAACAGATGGGATCAAAATAGATAACATGCAGAGAAAAGCTGATTTCTTTTGTGAACTTAACAATTTAACACTCCTGTGCTTTTTCTCTTTTCAGTTGTCCAACCTGGAGATACCACATCAGGGAGTGCAAGTAGAAGGTGATGGCTTCAGCCATGCAATTCGCTTATTAAAGTAAGCTTGTGTTTTATGTCAAACTTGGCACCACACTTTGTAGTCACGGTGGAGAACATTCTCTCCTACGAAACAGCGTAAAGCAATGATCACAGTCTGTGTATGTCATGGATTTCTGTGTAGAATTGTGGAGGTCCAGGGTAGACTCTTTTTTTGCTTATTTTCTGGCAATCCAGCACCATCTGGCATTTTAGGGCATCATTTGTTAAACAGATAATCTAGTCAATGTACCTGTTTCCAACTTGATTTTTGTAAGGCCCTCCAGGATGCTTTGGGTTTGCATAGCAGGGAAATGTGGGCTTGCTCAAAGTCAAGGTGGGAATTCCCAAGAAAGTACCAGTTGTACTCAGACTGAAAGAGTGATTAGAATTAGCCAGAGGAAAGGGAGTTGGGGTTAGAGTAGAAGGTCCTAACCAGAAGAGGTAACTGCTAAGATGAAGTATTGGAGGTAAGAGAATGACCAGCATTCTGGACCTGAATGTTGAACAGGAGGTACAGTGAGATGAACACCAAGGTGTAATTGGAAGGGTTAGCGCCAATAGAGTTTTTCTGTCATTAAGCAATGTAGACCTTATCCTAATGGTATTAGGAAACCACCAGAAGGTGGGCACTCGAGCACATTCCTCCCAGTATCTTCACAATTATTCAAGAGGCTGACACTAGAGGATTAAGACCAGTGTGGACATTATAGTGAGATACCCATTTTGAAAAACAAAAACAACCCCCCAAAAGAAGGCAGTGGATGATTTTTAAACACAAACTATAACATCACTAGACAAGTTTTCCTGGAAATTGAACCTTATTGCAGTCTACAAAATAAAGGAGAATGAGATGGAAGTTAGCAACCCCAGTTGCTGACTTCATGTTCATGTTCCAATTGCTGTTAGTTTGGACTATGGTATGTTTCTGTAAGGACTTAGGAGAAGAAATAGTAAAGGGTTGGGGATTAGATAGATTTGAGAGGTACAGGGGAGGCAGCAAGGACACTTACTTTGTCCTAGGCAAAGGATGGGTGATGGTTTCTGAAGTAGAGGACACCACAGTGTGAAAGGACTTTTGCAAGTTTGAGGGGCCTACAGATCTATTGAGCAGACAAAAATGTCTCAAGCTCAGGGTAACATTTGGACAGGTGACAAAGTCACCATCCCACTGTTACTAACTGAGCTGAGTTAGCAAATTAGATGAATAGGAATGTGCAAACAAATGGAGTTGAGTGCTAGGCCTGGTGGTACACATCCATAATTCTAGCACTTAGGATATGGAGGCAGAGTTGTCATGAGTTTGCTTTCAATCTGAATTACATAGTGAGACTAAGCATCTTATCATCCCAACCAGCACATGTACACAAGAGGGGAAGTGAAAGGTGGGCATAGGGTCTAGTTTTAAATCGACAGAGGATAAAGAACCAAGTAATGCTGGAAATTATAGGTAGTGGGTGAAAAGGTGAATATGAGAGATAAAGATAAGGAAATATTACAATGAACGTTAGTATTTTGCACATTAAAAATTAATGATACTTGGAAAAGGGGAGCTGTTTATCTAACTAAAGTTGTCCTCTGACCTTGACACACATATCATGGCACATGCTTTTACTTACAAAATAAATACATTTAAAAAAAATATTTTAAAGTGTCATCTAATTCGATGATAGTAATCTGTTCTCACAACAATACCAGTAATTGGGCGAAAACAATAACTACATCCTGATTTGGCATCAACATTATTCCTCCATTACAAGCAGTTGGGCATGAGAAACCAGTGGTAGGGTTAAATATTTTCAGATGGCTTATCTGAATACCACATGGTGAAATACCCCATCTGCTATGATTGTCTGCCTCTGACTAACAGATTATATTTGGTCTTCATGTGGCTTCTAAACAATCCCTGACTTTTAACATGGATGGAGAGAGGCCACTGTGGAACAGAATATCTGTCTATCTACCAAAGGTGTGAGTGAAAGGTAAATCTACAAAATATTTCCAAACATTGCCATCTCAGTATGTTTTTGGACTTTGATTATTAAAAAGACTTTGATTATAAATGACCCCACATTGGGTCATTTGTCTGTTTTATAAGTTCCTTTCAATATTAGCACACATTCTGGAATTTTTGCCTTTTTTTTTGTTTGAGACTGCTTTATGTAGCAGAGTCTAGTCTTGAACAAAGTAGCAAGTTAATATTTTTGCCTCTTGTTCCCTGGTGTAGGAATTGAATTCTCTTCCTAGTGTCAGCATTACAAGCACTTTATCAAGCCCAACTTTTGTAATGCATTTTGGGTAGAACTATTTCAATGTATTTCTCCTACCACTATGCTACATTTGAGGGTCTATGTAAATTATAGTTGCTCAGCCTGGGCTTGAATTTGTGATCCCTCTTAAGTAGCTGAGAATACATACACACTTGGGCCACCATACCCAGTTACAAGAGGAGACATGTTCTCTAGGGAATAATTGCCTGTCTACACTTGTACCCATCAATAGCTAGATATCTTGTACATTTTGATTTTTTTCCACCAAATTCTAGAATTTCATAAGGTGGTGGAATTGGCCCTATACGTTTCCACAGATGCTAGAAGCACATTTGATTATTTTGTTAGAAACTTCTAGCCTTTGCACAAACCCTGCACTAGGTAGCAAGCGCTTCAGCACTTACCCTCTTTCTGCTGAGGGGCCCATACATTTTTCTTGGCAGTGAAGCATTTGTTTTTCATGGCAGTGTTTATTATTGGTTCCAGGTGTTTTTTAACTGGTTCCTGGAGGCCTCATTCCTCCTTCAGGCTGGCTCCTCCTACCTACTTTCTCACCGTCACTTCTCTCTGCCTATCTCTGTCCCAGCTGAGAAGTACCAGTGGGCGCTTAAGGAGCCTGGTACCTGGTCCAAGCCTTTCCACTGTTGGCAGTCCACTTCTGACACTTGCCCTGGAGGCCCTAGTGGGCACCTGAACAGTCGCCCAAGCTCTGCCTTTGGAAGCCACCAAAGATGCCCGCCAAGTACACATGCTCATGTGTACTGTATACTCTCTGGCTCATGTCACCTGCCAGCCCTGTGGGCTTTACCCCTACCCTCATTTTTTGATATTTTTCTTTTTGGCTAACTTTTTCTGGTGATGCTTTGGTTCTCGCCAATAATTCCAAAACTCAGTTGGCTTAGGCATGGGGATTGCTGCAAGTTCCAGGCCTGCCTGGAATATAAAGAAATAAACCAACAAAGCAAAAATCTGCATGTTGAAGAGCAGATGTGTTGAAAGCTTCAGTTGAGAACACTGTGATACTACATTTTAATACAATATATTTTACTTGTGGCAAAAAGTTAAAAAAAAAATCTGTCTCTTACTGTTTTTCAATTCCAAGTCAGTGGTTTTCAACATGGAGGTGGGATAGTTTTACTCTTTAAGGAACATTAAGGGCAATGTCTAAAAATACTTTTATCTTATCATTACCTAAGAAATAGGGGTCAGAAGTGCTCTTGGCATCTGGTAGATTGAGGCCATGGAGGCCCAACACAGCCCCCTATAATAAAGAATTGTCCAGTCAAAATTAGCAATATTGCCAAAACCGAGCATCCCCTCTTCTGGGTATTCTGAATAAGAAAACTGAAACAAGTTTCTGTATTCAAGATATTACCTTGATAGGAATAATTATAAAGTATGAATTGACAGATAATAGAAAATTAATGTAGCACCTGTTATTTCAACTACTGAAATACCTGCTAAATTATATTATTTCATAATGCTGTATGATGTGATAGTCTCCAATTCTATAGAAGGAAAGTAGAAACCTTGGGGCTGGGAGATGGTGGTGGTGGGGAGTTAAAATGAGAGTCCTGACATAGGGTGATGTGAAGTGATGTGGGTTAAATATTACCAATTGCTGGTAACTGTTGCTTTGTAGAAGGGATCTGGAAGCCATATTGGACCTAAAGCTCTGTTGTCTTACCCTGTCTGTCATTTTTACTTTCGGCTGTGTCTTTGTGCATAACATAAATGTCATATGCTGTCTTTCGTCACCAGAATTCCTCCCTGTAAGGGAGTAAGTGAGGAAACACAAAAGGCTCTGGACCGCTCTCTTCTTGATTGCACTTTCCGGTTACAAGGTAGAAATAACCGTACATGGGTGGCAGAGTTAGTGTTTGCAAATTGTCCGCTTAATGGCACTTCTACCAGGGAGCAAGGTAAGATCTCTGACACACTGTTTTTGCTTATGTCTGTATTTTTTAAAGTATTGATTACTATTAGTCTTCTCTTTTGAACCTTTTAGGACCATCCCGACATGTTTACCTGACATATGAAAATCTGTTGTCTGAACCTGTTGGTGGTAGAAAAGTAGTTGAAATGTTTCTTAATGACTGGAGTAGCATTGCCCGATTATACGAATGTGTGTTGGAATTTGCACGTTCTCTACCAGGTATGTGTAATAGTCTTCCTGTTAAATTAAAAGTACCTCCTTCATGTAACAGAAAAAGTAAAACCTGTACATCTTTTTAAAAAGAATATAGTCAAAAAAGTACCTAAGGAAAATTGTCTCCTTTACCTTAGTGTACAGTTTCTTTTTCTCCAGAGAAAGTTTCTTTTATTTCTAGAAATTTGGGCACATAGACATACTTGTGAGGAATATACTTTGGTATTATAGTACTCATCTACTGTGCGTATGCAATCTAGTAAACACTGCTGTGATGACACTACTGTATTGCACCTGAGGGAATGGAGGCAGTAATGAGGCAGTCTCATGCAATAGCCAACTGTATGCAGAGCATCATATAATTTGTACTGTGAGGTTTAGAAAATATCACCTGAGTAAAGTATGCAATTACAATAGAAGTCCCATTGCCAAAACATGTTTCTCCACAGAGGCACAGGAACAAACAACAGTAGTCACTTGTAATGAGGGATCTGAAGCAAAACTCACTCTGTGTGCTACACCTGGGAAGGGCCCAAAGCACCTTCCAAGAAGGATTCTGTGGTTTTTAAGAAATTGAGGTCATAAGACACTTGTCTTGTTTTCTTGAGTGTTTTCTCACAAACACTCAGAAATCTTACACAGCTCCATTCTTGGATTATATCCTAACACTAGCACATTTAAGTTGCACAGCTACTTAGGATAAGAAACAGGTATCCCCTATTTTACAGATGACAAAAACATGTCACAGAGACTTAGAAATTTTGCTTTGTGCTAGAGCTTTTATTGGCATAAATCGATAGCAGAGGAGGCCAGGACAGAGAAAGTGCTTTGCTGTATTAGCCACTGTGCTAGACATTTTCCATGTCTTACCTTCTCTGTCCTGGCTTTCCATTCTTTTCATTTGTGCTACTGCCTTTTACAAACAAACAAACAGGCATGGTGGGCCTGTAATCATGACACTTGGCGGTAAAGGCAGGAAGATCCAGAATATATCTATCACCCTTAGTACATAGAGACTCTGAGGGTTAAAGGAGACCTTATCGCAACCAAACTAGGCATATAATTTGCCAAAAGGTCCTTCTTTTCATACTTGTTTTTTTTTTAAAGTGTCACACGTCCTATCAATGCATTTTGTTTGTTTCTGCTTAGAAATACCTGCTCATCTGAATATTTTCTCAGAAGTTCGTGTTTATAATTATCGAAAACTTATCTTGTGTTATGGAACCACCAAAGGAAGCTCAGTAAGTATATGAATCCAAATATGGATGTTCTGGGGTCTAGAGAGATGGCTTAGTTATTATAAGCACTGGCAGTATTTCTCGAGGACCCAGATTCAATTCCCAACCCCCAGGCAGTAGCTCACAACAGTTTGTACTCCAAGATCTGACTCCCTCACACAGATAGACACTCAGGCAAAACACCAATGCACATGAAATAAAATTAAATATAAAAATGGAAGTTCCTTTTTTATGTATCTTTTAAAAATTAAGAAAAGTGCCTTAAAGGCTCAAGTAACATAAAAAATTTAAATGCTTTGCTGAAATGAAAAGTGTGATATATGTTTAAATAAATTATAGTGTCTTTAGAGCCTATGCTCTTGGTTTTCCCTTCATTGACTTCAAATCATTGTGGTTTCATGTCTGACTATATATGGATGGCTTTGAGAAATACAGTCTATCTTGTTTGTATGAATATATTCATTTCTGTTCGTATCTTAATCCTAAATATACTCACTGTAATCTATACTTATTTACTTCTTTTCCTTAAAAATCCAGTCAGTTGGGAACTAAAGAGAGAACTCAGTGATTGAGAGGCTCTACTGTTCTCACAGAGGATCCTGCTTGGGTCCCCAGCAACCGTTTGTAAATCCAGTTCCAGACTTCCTTGGGCACTAGCCATGTCCATGGTACACATAGAGACTTGTTGAAGACTTATACTTGTTTCACCGAACACTTAAACTCATTTCTCTCTAGATATTTCCATAACTAGGAATACTAGGAACTGAACGAATGTGTGTTTGAAGTAGTTTCCTTTTTAATTATAGCAGTTCTCCTTAGTTGGTGGCATTGAGAATATGACTCTGCAGTTGAATAGAAAAACTCTGAAGATGAAATTTTTTTCTAGTTTATATAGTAAAAGTGAGCCGATACACATACTCATTGGTTCTGTTGTTGTATATGAATATCATCTTTGGAGTTTGGGACCAAATTTTACCGCATTACTCATTTTTACAAAAAGCTCTCATTTCAATGTTTGCTGACTTGTCTTATCATATTTTTCATCCCGAATCTGTTATTTTGCAATTTATTCAATATGTGCTGTCTTTGATCTAGATTAGTATCCAGTGGAATTCCATTCATCAGAAATTTCACATTTCTTTGGGAACAGTTGGCCCAAACTCAGGTTGCAGTAACTGTCACAATACCATTCTCCATCAACTTCAAGAAATGTTCAACAAAACACCAAATGTGGTTCAGTTATTACAGGTAATTAAATTCACTTCTCTTTCTTAAGATCTATTTGTAGTGGTGTGTTATGCAAAACACCTCAAAGATTTTCTGCATTTGTCTTCAATGACTAAGATGGATGTTTTTGTCTTAGATGTTTTAAACACTGCCTGGAGAACTAAATTACAATGATCTAGTCCACTTCAAGAGAAAGGTTTTTAGAATGTCCCAGAATGCTCATTAGTGACAGTGGGACATCAAAAATTTTAAGATCTCTGCAGATATATGGCAACTGGGTGGTCTCTCTGTTTCTTCTAGGTTTTGTTTGATACTCAGGCACCGTTAAATGCCATCAACAAACTCCCTACTGTTCCAATGTTGGGCTTGACCCAGAGAACTAACACCGCCTACCAATGTTTCTCCATTTTACCACAATCATCCACCCACATCAGACTGGCCTTCAGGAACATGTACTGCATTGACATATACTGCCGTAGTCGAGGCGTCGTGGCGATACGGGATGGTGCCTATAGTCTGTTTGATAACAGCAAGTTAGTTGAAGGCTTCTATCCTGCACCAGGATTAAAGGTACACACTTCCTTGTTAGAGAATAATAGAGTGAATAAATGTAATCTTGAAATAGTTTCTCTGAGGGAGAAATGTGGTCCCACTAGAATTAGTGGCAGTAAAGTTGATCTATCTACTCTGCAACTCTATTTCGGAGGAGCTAGGATTTGCATTAAGTTCTGTGTCTTTGTACATGAACGGTTGGGAAGCCTCTTGTTTTCCTCAGTCTCTGGTAAATAAAATGGAGGATATCAAAGGGCCTCACATTTGCTCATTGAGACTTTAAAGGAAGACTTTGAAGTCTCAGTGAGACTTTTGCTGGAGATTGCTGGAGGTCCTCATGAAGATGTACGTAGAGTCAAATAGTTCTAAAGGTTGGTTTTGAAAATTTCCTCCCGTACCCCACTCTGAGTGTGTTCCTGCTCCTCGGATAAACCATGTTTTTACTTGTCAGGTAGCTCTACTCTTTGTGTTTGTATAGCCATATCTCTGTGTACCAAGATACACTGTCACTTGTTAAGTAATTCTCACCCTGAAAAAGGAGGATTTACAACTTTGAAAACTTAGTTTTATATATCCTTCCATCAGGCTGTTCTTAGTATAAAAATAAATACATTGGCCTTTGTCCTGGCTTTACAATAAGGTTAGGTAGTGATTGTGACTCCGTAGTTCTTTTAGTATTCTTGTTCTGAAGATACTTGAAATCCTTTGGGCCTCCGTATGCAACTACACGCATGCACCTGCACAAATGTGCTCCCACAGATCTACATGCAAACAAACAAAAAACCCTAGTCAAAACTAGGTTGGAGGGATTAGTGTGGCTCATGAGAACATGACAGTGGGAGCTTGAGGTGTGTTGCTCTGTTGTGCTCACAGTCAGGAAGCAGAACAGGTTGCTTTCTCCTTCATTTCAGGAAGAAGGTACATAGGAGATTGGTTGCAGTCCATGGAGTTTATTGGAGACCTTATATATTTGACAGTGGTTTTAGTTTACCTTCATCTAACTGAGAGTACCTAGACTGTGATCATCTTTGTAAAATGTTTGAAACTCTGCTGCCTTGTTTGCTACATTGGATTGTAACTGGCTTGAACCTTGTTTTTCCAAGTGGACTGTTCCCATCTGAAAACACAAATCCCTCTGCTTTGGAAAAGTTCTGTGCATGCTGCTTTGATTCTTCCCTGCTTTCTGTTAGATTTTTTTCTGATAACTCTTAACATTCAACCTCCTAGACTTGGCCTCTAATAGTTTGTGTGGTGTATGTTGTGCTTGTGTGGAGAACCAAGGGCAGTGCCAGTATCTTCTTTATCATTCTGTGTTACTTTATTAACACAGTGTATGTCACTGAACCTGGAGCTAAGTAGCCTGGCAGCCTGTGAGCCTTAATAATCTCCCTTGTGCCATTGTTTGCCCTCTCTACTCACAGTGCCACATTACAAATGTGCGTTGACACTACTTACATCATGGGGTTCCAGCAGCTTATTCCCTGAGCCGTCTGCCCAGCCCAGAAACATGTTCTCATATGGATATATTACTTTCTCTTCCTTCTCTTCTTCAAGTCTATATACTCCATTTCTTACTTTTGTAGAACTTTGCTCTCTTTCATTTTGATGCCTTTCTTTAATTACTAAGTAATTCTTTACTCTCTGCTCTTATTTAAAGGTAAGGTTTGGGAGACTCTGGTGTTCATCACAGGACAATCTGCATAGTTGTACTGCCAACTTAGGTCTTTCGATCGGCCACTGTGAATTGGCAGAGATGTTGTGTACCTGTTTCCCCATTTGCGAGAGGTCAAAGGAGAGGAGGGAGAAAAAAAAAACTCTTCTCAGCTTTAAATATATGGCCTTTAATACCCAGTTTAAGGGTGGTCCCCTTTTTCTGGGATTGCTACTGGAGTCTTCCAACCCACACAGAGGTCCTCCTTTCGAAGTTAGTGATGGCACAAAGTTCTGGGGAGAGTAGTGGCGAATTTTTAATTTTTTTATTCCTTCTATAATTTTTGTTTTGTTTAATATGGATGGGTGTTTGGTGTTGTAGAAGTTATTTAATCCCAACCGAGGGTTTCTGCCCATCTTTGACCATTTAGTTCCAGGATAACAGACACACACATCCTTTATATTTACAATGGGTTATTGTACAAGAGTTGGGCAGATAATTACCCTCTATGCTATTAGAATCTACTTTCCTATATATAACCCGGACTTACTATTTACTACTTACTATGTTTCATCTGGGCTGCTTTTAACTTCAAATTGACAGTTCTCAGGGCCACATTTTTATGGCTCACCTAACCCATGGTGGCTTCTCCTTCCTCCTCCTGCACCATCTCCTTTTCCTCTGCCCCCAAGCCCAGGAAACCTAAATAAACCCTAACTATGTCTCTTCTACCCAGCTATTGGTATTTTTATTTACCAATCAGAAATAACTTGAGGACAGGGCCACTTGAGTCTACATGCACACTCCAGCTCTTGGGAACCTAAACTTAGCATTACAATAGACAGGAAGACCAAACCTCAACAATCCTCTTTAGTTCAATAAAAGGCTCATTTTTCTCTCAGATATAAATTGAATACAATTATAACAGTTAGGAAAATTATAAAGTATGATATACATTTACAATGTTCAGTCCATTATATTTTGCAATTTAAAGTATTTTATCATCTATGCCAACTTAATGAGTTTATAATTCTGTACCTCAGTCATTTTTTTATTTTGACTTGTACTATCATCTGAAAACCATCATTTAGACCTAGAATGTCTTCTTAAATCCTAAACAACTTAAGTTTCATTGTGAGACTGGAACTGTCTCATCTTCAATCCCATCAGAGATTTAAGAAGGAATAAATATTTGAGTATGCAGGATCATAGCTTCAAAATTCTAAACAATTGTCAAAGACAGCTAAAAGTTTGGATAATCCCCAACATTTCTTATAACACTGGAGCATCTTTCTGCAGCCTTCTGGCCCAGAACATCTGACAGACCTTAAGAGAAGTAGGACTTATGAAGGACTAGCTTACCCTGTCTTGACAGAGCTTAACAGTTGACTATCCTGCGTCTGTTTATCTTTTTTTGGGAAGCATTCTGTCTGCAGATGAAGTCAGGGCATTTCTTGCCTAGTGGCTAGCTTGCCACAGTTGAAGCAACTCCACATGGGGGTAATGAGGCTTACCATTTTCTTTGAAGTAGAATGGAGGGGTACTATCAGGAACAGACGTGTCATGTAGTCAAAAGAACGTTTAATAATGAAATAACCTTGAATGTCATATTCTATGGTTCTGACGCTTTTGAGGACCATACATACATACATACATACATGTGTGTGTGTGTATACACATACATGTATATGACCATAGCTGAATTGTTAGACATTTTTAGCTGTTTCCTATTTGAATGACCTATTGTAATTAAATTGGAATCTAATAGACTATCTTGACTATTAATTTGTATTACTTAATTGTTCTAAACAGTTTGTAATAGCAGCTATTAAAAGGACTGGGTCTAAGCCTTCTTAAATACTTTGCATAGGCACAATGCAATAGTAATTTTAAAGTTTGTATCAATATACAAAGATTTATACCAACGAAGATTTATACCTTAAATCTGCATCGATATTCAAAATTCTGTATCAATGTAACAAAATATAACCTCAATTTTGCTTCAAAATATAAAGATCTCTACCATTGTAGGATTATGGCTATAAAATGCTCTTATTTGAGTAGATTGAATAATCCATTTTTATCTTTCTCATTTCTTACGTTACTATATCTCCCTATTTTGTAAACCCCCTTCCTTTTACCTGAGAAAGAAAGGATAGAGAAGATGAAAGGAAAGATCTACAATTCCTGATGGAAGCCCTCTATTTTATTTCTTCATTTCCAAGACCACAATTAGTTATAATTTATCCCTTAAAGCGACAGCATATTTATAACTTATAAAAACCAAAACCATCTATTCTAACTTAAGGGACTCGGACGTAGTATTCTTTTAATTGCTTCTGCTGAATTAGGGCAAAGAATTTCTAACCCAAAAGGAAATCAAAAAATGGTTATGTCAAAATAAAGCTAGCTGGCATTTGTTTTCCAGTCTTCCTGTGTTGAGAAAGTTCAGGGCTTAACTGAAGTCCTGACTGGAACAGTCTGAAAGGCTGACTAAACTGATAATCATTGTGGATTAGCAGACTTTTCCCGAAGCTGTTCTAGAAGCAAGTGTCTGGAAACAGCATCAGTTGATGCTGGATCAGGCAGGGGGCTGCAATAACAGATCATTTCAGCATCCCTGAGGGTGAATCTTGTCAGGGATGCACTCTTGGTATTTTATTCTGTAGTATATGAACCTTATAACCAATATTTTCTTCTATAAAGATATTTGTATGGAAGGTGCAAGGTGCACAGATCAGTTAAGGATGAATTTTTGCTCCTTGTTTGAGCAGGTGTATGACAAGTCGTTTTTTTTTTTTTTAATGAATTAGTTTGATCAATAACCAATTGTAATAAACCTTTATTCTTGTCATATGAAAGGATGGCGTGATGAATTTCGAGGATTCTGTAGACAATAGGATTCATAGGCTATATATAGCAGAAGTTATGGCTAGAGACATTTTTATGTCTCAGCCAGTTTCAAGGTTGTTCCCATGTAGAAGGACCAACAAATCATGTTACCTGTCCTGTTTGGTCTTCTTGATTTTTTTTTTCCTTCTTGTCTGCAGCCAAGGTTTTTGGGTGTCTTCCTCTATCAAATCTGACCCTTATTACTTCGGAAAGTGTCCAATGCCTTTTTTCTTTTCTTTAACATAAATATAGAACCTTTCTCCCAAATAGCATGTCCTTAGTCCAGCAATCTAAAGTCATCAAAATATAGATTAATTCAATTTAGCATCCTTAACAATTTGGTCTACATATATGTCTGTGCACCCATGTATATGTCTCCATCCTTAGAACTAGAGTTACAGATGTTTGTGAGCTGTCATGTGGGTGCTTGGACTTGAACTTGAGTCCCTCAGGAAGAGCAGCCAGAGCTCTTAACTGAAGAAGTAACTGGCATTGCTACTTCCAAAGTGTCTTGAGAATCTGGATGGAAATAGCTTTGCTTCTTGACTTTCTTTTTTTTAAGGGCTTCCTTAGGATATGAGTCTTCTTATTAGGTAGTTCAGCCATCTGTTCTAGTAGCTTCCAGCAGCTTCCAGAGTACATTGCTATTTTTCTCTTCATACCTCATTTGAAAGACCATGTTCTTTTAATAATCCTCTGATGATTTTGATGAAATAATGACATGCTTATTTGAAGATGGGAAAGGTTTATATTTAGTGGAGAATCAGGGACTGAAAAGGTAGCTCAGTGGATAAGAACACTTGCTATGAAAGAAAGACAATCTCAGTTCAAATTCCTAGCGCGTGTATGTATGTATGTATGTATGCACACACACACACACACATACACACAAGCCAAGCATGGCTGTGCGTCACTACACCTCCATTGTTGAATGAAGACAGGTGGTTTTACTGGAATTTAACTGGTCAGCAAGCTTAACCAAAATGGAGAGCTTCAGGTTCTTTGAGATACCCTGTCTCAAAAAAATAAAATTACAGCATCTAGTGTCCTCCGCTGGCCTGTACCTGCACATAGAATCATTGTACACACTGAGAGAGACACAGGACATTGCTTGAGACAAATTCTAGTAGTCTTGCTTAAGTTTTGATGACATACCTTATTTGAAAAAGCTGGTTAAGGATTAAAATTATGCAGTCTAAAACACCAAAAGTTAAGTTTGTATGTCCAAGTGTGTGGGTGGGGTGGTGGTGGTGTACATGTTTGTATTGTAGGAATGAATACATGTGTGTGTGGAAGCCAGAGGTTGATGTCAGCTGTTTTCATTCTTTATTTTACTTTTTGAGATGAATCCTTTCTCTTGATCTTGAAGTTCACTGATTTACAAGAGTAGTTAGCCAGCAAACCCCAGAGATCCTTCTGTCTGCACCTTCCCAGTGCTGGGATTGTACCTATGTAGTGCCACACCTGGCTTTTTAACAGAAATCCTCTTCTTGTGTAGAAACACTTTGCCAACTGAACCATCTTCCTTGTGTAGCTCTTATTTTTTTTTTAAATAAGGTCTTGTTTTTTTTGGTCCAGCCTAGGCTCTAATCCAACAGTCCTCTTACTCCAGCCTCCTACATGTCGTGGTTATTGGCATGTGTCATCATGCTAAGGTAATTCACTTAATTCTTACTTGCCTTTTAGTCATGTTTTCTAGATTAAGATGTGAGACCTTGTGCCTGTCATTGTGGCATATGCTTATAATTGAAGCCCATCAAGGTAGACATCTGTATTCAACACCAGTCTGGTTTTTATATATAGTGAGTCCCAGGTCAGCCAGTACTACATAATGAGCTCCTGCCTCAACATACCCCCTCCCCCCAAAAAAAAGAGCAAAGGAAAAGAAAGCATAATGTACATTATGCTTATGTATATGGCTTATATTTCTGGGTTAGAGAATGCCATGTGGTTAGAGTCTCAGGGTATTCTTATTTTACTTAACTATTTTCATTGGTTACAGTTTACCTCAATTTTCTCTCTTCCTGTAGAACTCATAGTATCATTAGATTGTCACAATATTATTTTCAGAGATATGCATAATATGTGTTATAATATTCTCAATGATCATACATTTTTTACTTAGGTTGTAAGATGTCTCAGCAGGTAAAGGCATTTGTCATCATTCCTGACAACCCAAGTCTTGGCCATGGAATCCACTTAGTGGAATGAAAGAACTGATTCCTGCAAGATATTTTTTGGCTTTCACAGATATGCCATTGAAGATGCATATTCATGTACACACACAAGCACACACACATATGGATACATGGGGAAAAACTTGAAAAATATTTTGCTAAAGTAATTAAATTCTATGTGTTTCTATCTGTAGACTTTCCTGAACATGTTTGTTGATAGCAATCAAGATGCTCGGAGAAGATCAGTAAATGAGGATGATAACCCTCCTTCTCCTATAGGAGGTGATATGATGGACTCTTTAATATCACAGCTCCAGCCACCTCAGCAACAGGTAAATGTCTCCTGTGGTTCTGTGGAACAGCTTCTATAGATGTCAGGAGGTCTTCAGAAGGCCCAGGAAACCCAGGAAAGATTGTGACAGAGACAAGAAGGGGACCTCGTTTAGTAGGGAATGAGCACCTGCGGTCAAGACCTTTTCCATTACTGCTCATTTCTGATTGGGAACAAAAGTCACTTGATGCATGTGGGGTAACTCCTTGTGCAGAAGCCTCACTGTGTCCGTGAAAGATAGCTGTTGTAAGTTGGCCGTTGTTCATTAAGGTCTCTGCAGAGCCAGCCAGAGTATTATTTCAAGGGCTCTATATACAGCTTCACCAAGCCATACCATCACAGCTCGAAAGCTTGCAGCTCTCTTTCAACTCCTTCTCATGTCTAGTTGAACAGCCCTCAAGCCAGCCTTTGTTCTCACTTTGTCTCTCTTGAAATAGAAAGTCATTGACTTTATAGTCCTAAACCAGTGCCTTATGATCACTATCAGAGAAGAGACTGCCTTTAGCAGTTGATTTTAGTTGTATGTGAATATACAACCTGTTGGTAAGGTTCCAAGGAACAACCTTTAGAGGCAGTTTTATGAAGTAACTCACTGCTGCTCATCCAGAATCTTTTTCAGTACTGTAAATGTCCGCTGGCCTGGTTACTTATGCTTAGTAAGTCCAATTTGCTGGTGCTTGTGTCTTTCATAAAGTACTAGACTCTTAACAGCAGAAGAGTTTATATATTATTCCTGGCAGCTATTTAGGTTTTTTTCCTCCCCTGTATTTGGTTTTCTTCATGAACATCATAAAAATACAGGGCAGCCCAGTAATACTTAATATGAATGCCTCTGTAGCCAGAGTAGGGCTTGACAGATGATGACTTAGATGAGATGAAGAGGATAGACCGCCACTGTGGAGGAGGAGTTTGCCCAGCAGGAGTAGTGCTGCTGCTTCTGCTGCTGATGCTGCTGATGCTGATGCTGCTGATGCTGATGCTGCTGATGCTGATGCTGCTGATGCTGGTGATGCTGGTGATGCTGGTGATGCTGGTGATGCTGGTGATGCTGGTGATGCTGATTGCCACCAAAGGATTGCTTATTATCATCATCATCTTCACTGTTAATATTTATTTTGCGGGCCATTTTTTTACATTGTAGATTTGTCCTAGAATTGATCTTGGGAAAGAGTAAGTCACATATTCTTGGAAAGAAGTGACTGTAGATGGCAGCCACAGCTCTAGATAGGCTAGTGTCATACTGCCAGTTGATGGAGAATCTGTTGTTATTTCCCTCTCCCTATGTAAATCATCCATTGGTTTAAAATTCCAAGAATTTTATATGTCACAGAAAATTCACATTCACATTATTAAACATTATGGTTTTGCTGAGAGTTCTATGTACCAGTAACTTTCATACTGGATATGAGATTTCCAACTGGGAGAATAGTTAGAGGCTACAGCAGAGGGATTAGAGGTGGGGAGATGAAGGAAAAGTTAGCATGGTCTAGTGATGTTCACAAGATTCAGCACTTCGTTACAACTCCAGAGATTCTTTGTTTTTGTTTTGTTTTTCTTGTTTCCTTGTTTATTTCTAAGTCAAATGTCTGACAATGCCACTCAGAATACTTTGGGATAAAAAGAAAACAATAGGGAAAAAACATTACCACCACCAATAAAAATTGTATTTTGAGACAGAATCTCACTAATTAGTCTTGGCTGTCCTGGGAACTTCCTATATAGACCAGACTGGCCTCAATCTCAGAGATCTGCTTGCCTCTTTCTCCAAGGGCTGGGATTAAAGGCATTCGCCACATCTGGCTAGTTAACCTTTTAAAATATTCATCAAATGGTGCATTTAAGAAGTGTTGAAGGCACAAGCACAGGATCAGATAGTGAAGCAACATGAAGCTTTGTCAGTAATTGCAATACTGTTCTATATTTTACTATATGTGATCAATACCTCAGCTTTAAAAAACGGACTCGGAAGGTAAATGTAAAATACGTATGTGCTTTTACACATGTGTGGTTGACTGTATCACTGGAAAATGAATTAGGAGGACGTGCTACATGGAAGCTATAGCCTCGCCTACATTTTTTTTTTTACACTTTTTATTTGCTGCAAAAGAAAGTAGCAGTTAAAGAATGGGCATTGAGAGTTCGAGGCTAGCCTGGTCTACAGAGTGAGTTCCAGGACAGCCAAGGCTATACAAAGAAACCTTGTCTGGAAAAACCAAAAAAAAAAAAAAAAAAAAAAAAAAAAAGATATATGTACATATAACTTGAATGCAACTCAAAAAAATGTAAGGTCTTAGTCTTATGAAAGCTACTATAGTAAATGGTTAAGATAATTAAGAAATACAAGTTAGTAGTCAGTAACCTATAAATAATTATATCCTTTAATGCATTCAGAACTGTACTTGTTTCAAAAAATTGAAAGATTCACCCTGATTTTACTGATGTTAGCATCAAGTACAGAAATAAAACTGTGGCAGAAAAATGGGGGTGGGCAAAAACGGTGATATTGAAGCAGGTAAGAAATGAGGGGCTTGCTGGTTTTCAAACAGTTGCAAGCCATCCTTCTTTCAGACTTCATAGTTTGCATGGTTGACATGTATTTAGATCTGTATCTAAATGGTTTCCTATATGCCAACCAGTGGATCAGCAAACCCTGATATTAGTCTGAGGAAAAACTACATATATATCCTCTGTGGTTGACCAGCATGCTAACAGTAACTTTTCTCTTTTTTCCCCAGCCATTTCCAAAGCAGCCAGGGACATCAGGCGCTTACCCTCTTACTTCACCCCCTACATCCTATCACAGCACAGTTAATCAGTCCCCCTCTATGATGCACACACAGTCTCCAGGTAAGCTATGAGTTATTCTCTCTTTCTGTCTACCTTGAGAGGAAGCATTGCCCACCGGTTTTTTTTTTCTGCTCTCTGTCTCAGTAATTTCCTGCATTCATTGCAGCAGTGCTGCAAAATCCACATGTGGTGCTTCAGGAACATTTTGTAAGATTGGTTTTAAGTGCCTAGAGCCAGATTTGTGGCACCATTTCCAAGACTGCATTTAGAGGTTTACAGTTGTAGGCCTAGGGCCAAATCTTAACCACTGTCTGTTCTTAAGTAAACAAATGGAACACAGCCAGGTCAGCTTATGTGGTATCCATGGCTGTTCCTTTTCCTTCTCTCTCCATATATAAACATATTTTGAGCCTGGGTCTGATATTGCCCAGGCTGGCCTTAAACTCAATATGTAATCAAAGACTGTCACAATCCTTCACTGCTTTTTCCTACCTAGTACTGGGGTTAAGAGTACACTACCATGCCTGACTCCTTTGTGATGGCCTTTTGCTCCTGCTCCATTTGTGAAGCTTTGGGAGATGTGGCAGTGATTTCTTTTCCAGCTCCCGGAGTTGGACACATCACTCCTTATTTGTCCTGACAAAATGGCTTTGCTGGCAGTCCTGTGCACTGTAAAATGTGGGTGGCATGTGAAATTTTGACTTTTGACTGAATGGTTGTGTGTAATCTCTTGAGCCTGAGGTTCAATAGGAAGCTGGGTCTTAGTCCCTGGTCCCATTTACCATCTAACAAGTGACAGGCATCAGATTTCTTAAGATTCCCATACTCAAATTAATATGATAAAAATTAAAACTTCCATCACAAAAGATGTATTAGGTAAAATTGCATGTAAAATATAAGAAATTAAATAATTTTGCCAGGCCTGGTGATGGAAACCTATAATCCCAATTACTTGGGAGGCTGGGACAACAGGATCAAAAGTTTAAGACCACAAAAAACAGAAAATACAGAAAAGTCTGGGGCATAGTTCAGTGGTTGAGTGCTTACTTAACATGCATACATGAGGACGTAGTAGTAGTATAAGATGAAAAAATATAGTAGTACAAGAACAAAATAGTAAAAGACTTTGGTTTAATGCATCAATTAATGGATGTTTTTTATCATTAGAAGATGCTCAGCTTATTAGCTAGATTGTGGGTGGGTGTGTTTGTGTATGTTTGTGTGTGTATGATACTAAGGATGGAACCCAGGGTCTCAAATATGCTAAACGAATGCTTTACCAGTGATATCTCCAAACCCTAAGAGTTTTTACATTGTAAAGCAGAATTGGTAGAATGTGTTTTTCTTTTTTCTTTATAAATTAGTTTCTAAAATCACTTAATACAGATATGTATGTATAAGCATACATACATATAAGAAATGTGCATGTACCCACAGAACTTGCTTATCTGAGAGCTAAAGGGCTTGCTTAATCCATTTATTCCATTTGTAAATGAGACTAGCATGAAAGACTTACATTAAACTACTGGCTATTCTAGTTGCCACTTTTCAACCAGTCTCATCATGGCAGTTTCTTCCTCTGCTGCATGCCTCTCACAGTCGCTCTGACTGCTCAAGGTATTAAAGGTTTTTGTTTTTGTCCTAGGGGAAGAAAACAGGCAGCCACATTCTTGTTTTTTAGAAAATATCTTTAAATTTCCTACTCTTTGGAGGCTCAATGTGTATGCATGATTCCTCTGTTACTAAGGAGCCATTCAGGCTTTTGAAAGACTTGTTGGGTAGAGCACTGGCCATTTCTGCCCTAGAGATGCTTCTTTGCCTGCCTCCTTCACCTTGATACAGCTCAAGAAGAGACCTAAAGGATGCCTTGGAGAAGGCCAGATGCAAGGACACAGACTAGGTGGGTGGGTATTCCAGGCAGACCCCCACACCAAGTGTGTGGAACCTATGGTCCCAGAGTACACTGTCTTGAATGGCCAGAATATGGATATGGTCTTTACTGAATCAGCCATTCATATTTGGACTTTACTAGAGTAACAAAGGAGCTCTTTTTTATCGTTATATTCGAGAGAAGTTGATTCATAGCTATAGAGTTCTCTAAGCTCTGTGGTTGCAAAAGTCCTGGAGATGTTCAAGGGTGCAGTAGACATGTGGCTCTATGGAGGCCTGCAGCTTATCGGAGCTTCTTGGACCATAGGTTGAAGATTTGGAAGTTGTCACACCCAGAGTCATTAAAGGCTGAGTGAGTGGGAGAGCTTAGGCCCTGTGAATACAGGAGGTGAAGTCACAGCTGGGGAGAATATAGGCAGATAGATACCAGGAACCCCCAGGGTTATGTCTCTAGGAAGAAAGAGCAGAGAGTATTGTTTAGGAGGAAGGGGAAAAATGCAGTTTAAGTGATTATAATAGTAGACAGATCTGCTTGCTATAAATATGCCAAGCCCAATTCTAAGTGCTTTACTCATTTAATCCTCACAGCAAACTTATGGCATAGGTCCCATTATTATTCCCATTTTATGGAGAAAAACCAAGGCATGGAGAAGTTAAGTCACTTGTCAGATCATACAGCTAAATAGGTAAATATAACGCATGAAGGTTAATCAAGTTGGTTGACATATTTATTGAGTACACAATATTGCTTAAGTATTTTAGAACATAAAAAAATGAAATTACCCTATATTATAGTAAAGAGCTCGAAACCTGCTAATATTGAATGGTAATAAAGCAAGTATTTATATCTTGAGTTTATTTTTAAGTTTTGATAGTTGTAGTTCTCCCTTTGAAATCTTTGAAACCACTCCCATGGCTTTAAGTGCCATCATTAAGTGCCTGTCTCCCAGCTTCTATGTGTATTTTAGATCTTACTTTGGAACCCCAGCCTTTTATTTTGCAATTATCTATTCAGTACTTCCACCTAATATCTAGTGGCTTGCCAAAACTCACCAGGGCTTAAACTAAATTCCTGGTTTCCCAGTCCTGTGTCCTGATCCTTGTATAGACATACACATTCATATCACACTCAGAAAGGGGCAGCACCTTCCTTATAGTCCCTGAGCGTGTTCTGCTCATATCAGAGATATACAGAATATGTTGAGTTATTTACCAAATACTATTGACCCTGTCCTTTGTTTTTAAACCCGAATTTAAGACCTTTACAGTACCCCAACCAGCCTTCAGTCACCTAGTAGCTTGTACCAACCACTAGAGTGATCCTTTCTAGACACAAGTTTGTTAATGGCTTCCATTCCAGACTCTAATGGCCACCCACCATGTGGGGATAAACTATCCGTCCTTAGAGGGGCCTGAAAGTCTAAACTTTCTCATCTCCTCTCAGGCCACCCTTGTTCACTCTCTTCCTGCACCCTGTCCCCTTCCTGTCACACAAACTGTCCCTTCTTGGAGGCCGTTGGATTGACTCTTCTGTCTGCCTGGATTATCTTTCTCCCTGTACTGTGTCCTGGATTTTCTTCCTGTCTGGTTCATATGTCAATTTAGAGTCTTTACCTCTGCCACCACGAGGAATTGCTCTTTTCCTTTGCACTGGTTTTCTCTGCAGCACTTACTACCTTATAGGTTCATCGTGCTCATTTTACTAGACTACATGCTCCAAGAGGGCAGAAATTGTCTTATGTTAACGATGTCTTCTGTGCCTAGAACGGTGCTTGGCAAGAAGCTGGTAACCTCACCGATTTGTTGACAAAGTATATAACTAAAAAGTGCATTGGTTATATTTCTTTGCAGTTAGTGAGTATAAGTTACAATGTGGATCCATGGATTTGAACTTTCTTGCAATAAACAGGTCTTTCCAGGTTTTCTTCCTGCTATTTATGGAACCTATTCTGTCTCTTTAGTCTCTAGGGAGTTTTTTTTTTTTTTTAAAAAAAAACTTGTGCTCCTTGGACAGGACATACTATGTGTCCTGCAAGATCATCTGTAATTATTTTCCTTTATTAGGAAATCTGCATGCTGCCAGCTCCCCCAGTGGGGCTTTGAGAGCCCCATCACCAGCGTCATTTGTTCCAACTCCTCCCCCATCCTCGCATGGAATCTCAATAGGACCAGGGGCCAGTTTTGCTAGTCCACATGGTGAGTCCATACATGGAAATCGCTATAACATTTAGAGCGTGATGGGAAAATCATTTTTGTTAAATAAAATTTCCTATTGAAAAATTAGTACTTATTTATTGAGAAATAGCAAAAATACGACGAGCAAAAAAGACAAGACATTTTTTTCAGTTTTCTCACAAAGAGGCACTGACTGGTTGGTCTGTGGCTGTCTTCCCCTGCTTGTCCTTTTTGTCACCTGCGCTTGCTTGCTGGCCTTCCTATGTCTCTTTGCTTGCTTTCTAGCTATTGGATTGTCTTGCCCTCAGATACCTCCCCCTAACCTGGGTGGGTACCTTCCCATATGAATTTATGTGAAACCTGAATTTTCTGTCTTTTAAAAAAAAAAAGATTTTTGGTGGATTCAAATAAACATTAAAAGGAGGTAGTCAGTGAAATGCTCCCTTGTGTTTGTTATCATTTTGTGTTTTGAGACAAGATCTCTATATAGCCCAGACTGGCCTCTAAGACAAAACAGTCCCTCGCCCCAAGTGCTGAGATTACAAGCAGGAGACAAGACACCCAGCTCAGATGTTTTTTTCATGTCACCAGCCAGTCACCTTACCTCTCTTCTCAGAGGCATTTGTCTTACCAGTTTCTGATATATTCTTTGTTCTTACATTAATTACTCTTTATTCTTATGTTACTTGTTTTTATTTTATGTGTGTGAGTGTTTTGTCACTTATGTATGTGGACCATGTGCATTCCTGGTGCCCCTACCTGGAGGTAAGAAAAGGACACCAGAACTCTTGGAATTGGAATTACAAGTAGTTGTGGGCCACCCTGTGGGTGTTGGAAAACAAACCCTGGTAGATCCTTTGTGAGAACAAGTGATTTTAATCACTGAGCCATCTCTTCCTCCAGGTTTCTGATATATTCTTGAAGATCTGTTTTTACGTGCACACACGCACAAGCAAATGTGCATGCATGCATGCACATCTCTCTGCCCTTCACCCCACATGGCAGCATATTATATTCACTGTTCACTTGCACTGACTTCAGTGTTAGAACATACAGAACTTGCTCAGTCTTTCAACTGTGTTCAGCTGTGACTTGACTTTTTATTAATACTGTTGTTTTTGAACATTTGTCAGTGAGTACTCTTCGTTATACTGCAGAGCTTTATAAATCCCTTGGGTATACCATAACTTAATTATATATCTGTTTTGAATGTTTCCCTTTTTTTCACAATTAAAAAAAATGGTGCCATATGTTCTCATGTCCATGATGATCTCTTTACATGAGTTCCTAAAAATGTCATTGAGGTCACAGAACATTTGAGAAATTTGCAAGATTGGGCAGATTTCTTACCTGAAGGGCTGTACCAATTTCTTGTAGCATCTGGGGAAAATGCCTGTTGTTCTACACCATAGCCTCATGGGATATTAGGATTTTCTAAAAGAAACCAGGCCACTTTTCTAGGTGAAGAAATTTGGCATTTTAATATTTGATACGTGTTTCTTGATTATTAGTGAAATTTCATTATTGAATTCAAACTGTTTTTTGAATGTCCATTTGTCTTTAGTATCTCTATTTCTACCAGTTTACCTTGCCTACTTTCCCGGCCTGTCTTTTCCTTACTTATTTGTAAGTCTTTTTCTTTTTTTTTTTTTAAATAAAGTCAAGACCATTTATTCGCTAAAATAATAGGAATACTTTCTCAGTGTTTCATTTGAGGACAAAGGGATATAAACAGTATTTCAAAGGAATCTTTGTGCTGAAATTTAAAATATCAAATTGTTAAGGAAGCCACTGCTTTCAAAACTTGATTCTCAGTTCTATTTCTTAGTCAGTGTGGCCTTCACTGAATGTGTAGTGTTCCTCCCTTGTCCTTCTCAGAAGAACGGAAACCTAATTTGTCAGAGCTCGTGTTCCATTCAGCAGAGCTTGATATTTTCTTTAAATGTATGGGACCTTGCCTGAAGGTAAATTCACCCTTTCCTAGTCACTTCACTTCTCTGACTCTGCAACCCACTTTGAAAGTCCAGAAACTAGCAGGACATGGTGGTGCACAGCTTTAATTCCAGCACTGTGGAAGCAGAGGCAGGTGGATTTCTATGTGTTCAAGGCCAGCCTGGTCTACATGGTAAGTTCTAGGGCAGCCAGGGTTATGCAAGAAAAGACCCTGTGTCAAAAAACAACCAGAAAGAAAGTACACAAACTCCACAAAATAAAGACTTAGATGTAATGTGAAAGAGAACAACAAAAATGGCTCACTCAGTATTAAGGCTATGGCTGTTTTCGCATACTTTGAGGACATTAAAATATGTTTTGAGAATCATCTGTTTTCTTTCGTGTTCTTTCCAGGAACCCTTGACCCTAGTTCTCCATATACTATGGTGTCACCAAGTGGACGAGCAGGAAACTGGCCTGGGTCTCCTCAAGTGTCTGGACCCTCACCAGCAACCCGTTTGCCTGGAATGTCACCAGCTAACCCATCTCTGCATTCTCCTGTTCCAGATGTTTCTCATTCCCCTAGAGCTGGCACAAGTGAGTGTTGTCAGCATGTTGTCCCAGAGATCACTGATGTATATGACTCCACCCTCACATTGGAAAGTCACAGTGTATTTCTCAAAGGAGAATTTCCAAACCTTAAACTTTTTCCTTTTAAATCAGTCTGCAGTATTACTTAGCAACATCATGGAAAATGTAATAAGAAAAAGGGTTGTGTCCTTTACAAGTCTTAAGAAACCAAGTCTCTGCACCTCTGTCAATGACTGCTAACTTATATCTGCAATATTGAACCGTAAATGATACCTTAAGTTAACCACCAAAGATATAGAAATTAATATAAGAGATTTGTAAAGTTTATCTGTTGGCTTATGTTCATAACTTTCAGTGCTTAAAGTAACAATGCTGTCTATCATTAGCTCTCAATTCTGTACATTGACAGACTCTACTGAGCTAGCTTACTGTGTCTGCAATAGGTAACCTAACCATAGCTCCAGCTGGCATGGGTTCTCTCTGCTCTGTGTGGTCTCACACTCCATCATAGCTTGTTTACACAATGGGTAGAGCACATAAAAAGAGCACATGGAAGTCTTGTAACTATCCCAGGATCCCTTCCAAAAGGAGGTCACAGGACCAAGCAGACTTTAGGTTGAGAAGCAGAACCCAGTTTCTTGAAGGAGTCTCTACAGGATCACATTGAACCTGGATACAATCAGAAGATTCACGGTAGCTGATTTTGCTGAGAACTGACATATGATTACTTGGTAACAAGGAATAATTACAAGAGTTACAATTAGCTGGCAACCGTCTGATGAAGACAAAGCAGGCAGTAATGGGATAGTATGCATTTGCAATTGAAGTTACCTGTTTTCCTTCCCAAAAGGTTCCCAGACAATGCCAACCAACATGCCTCCACCTCGAAAACTACCTCAGCGCTCCTGGGCAGCATCCATACCCACCATTCTCACTCATAGTGCCTTGAACATCTTACTGCTACCCTCTCCAACGCCAGGCCTTGTGCCTGGCTTGGCAGGTAGTTACCTTTGTTCCCCACTTGAGAGATTCCTTGGATCTGTCATCATGAGACGACACCTTCAAAGAATTATCCAACAGGAAACGGTATGAGTACTATGCAACTTTCTAAGTGGTCATTGGCAAAGGCAGAAGATCTTTGTGAAGGGACACTTTGTCACCTTCTCAACCATCGTGTTAGAATTAGGCTTCAACAGACCCCATTGTTTTCTGTCCTTAGACTAGAGGGTTATACAGTTCACTGTGCTGTGTTTTCTAGCTAATGTGCTTTACCAAGACCTAGGAACAGATTACCACATTACACAGAACCAGTGCACATAGGGTCTGACCTTGCACATACAAATGACTGTTTGCTCTCTGATATGCTCTTGTAGACAAACTGACTTTGAAGTTGAGTCTTCATCAGAATCAAAGTATTGATCATAGGTGTTAGGTCTTTTTTTTTTTTTTTTTTTAAAGTAATTAGATTTTTAAAAAAATCTTGTAGAGACAATCTAACCAATCTTATGGTGATAACATTATTTATAGTTACCATCATTACCAGTGTTAATGCTAATTAATGTGTTAATGAAGTAGCCAAACTATTCTACTGTTTGTAATAAATACTATATACACTTGCCTGAAAGTCATTTCATAATTTTTCTAGTCAGATATTTTAAAAGGAATATAAAAAGTATTTCAGTTTGGATTGTACAAAATAGTGAAGTTTCATTTGATTTTTTTCTTTAATGTTAATTGTATTTCATTAATTATTTATTATTGGTTAATAAATTACATTGATAAGTTTTAATAATTATTTATTAATGTGTATGAGTGTTTTGCCTTCATGTCTCTGTACTACATGCACACAGTGCACATGGAGGCCAGAAGAGACTCAAATCTTCCTGGAACTGGAATTTAGTCATGAGTTCTAGGGTGCTGGGAATCAAACCTAGCTCCTCTGCAAGAGCAGCTCCTACTTTAATATTTTTCATATGTGGACATAAGATACTTGTTCATACTCTCTCCCATTGCCCTCTCTTTTCAGTGTGCCCCTCTCCAATATTACAGTATGGTAATTGTCATTCAGCTTAGAGATGATGAGAGCTGTGTGGCAGCCTCAGTTCTGCTACTCATGGTCTGTGCAACACTGGGCTTTGTGACTCTTGTCAGGCTTACCTGGATCAACATGTTTTCCTATTGAGACAATTCTGTCAGCAATGTTTGTGTCTTTCTCTGTTGATTTGCTGCATCCTTCTTTTGCAGTTGCAGCTGATCAATTCCAATGAACCTGGTGTAATCATGTTCAAGACAGATGCCCTGAAATGCAGAGTAGCCCTTAGTCCCAAAACTAACCAGACCCTTCAGCTAAAAGTGACACCTGAAAATGCAGGACAGTGGAAACCTGATGAGCTTCAAGTTTTGGAGAAATTCTTCGAAACAAGAGTATGTGTTTCCTACTGCATGCTTTTACTTTAGTCAGTGAATCTGAGAAGTCAAAGTAGAATGAAGAGTAAGGTGATTTCTCTCCCCCCTCGTAGGTTGCAGGACCACCATTTAAAGCCAACACACTTATAGCCTTCACCAAGCTGTTGGGAGCGCCGACACACATCCTCCGGGACTGTGTGCATATAATGAAGTTGGAGCTGGTGAGTTGCTGAGAAACAACCTCTTTTCTAATGAGGTCTATTGGAAGAGGCTGTCCAACAGTGCTAAGAGAATAATTTTTTATTTATTAAACAATAATTAATAACTAGTATTTAAAAATTAATAGGGACTTACCGTGTAGTCCTAGCTATCAAATTTATGTGAGTGCCTTTAGCCCCTAAGTGGGGAGTTAAAGGCTTCAATTTAAGAAGTACATTCTTAATTTTAACATCAAATTTGTTCTTGACAACATGTAACCCCTCTCCAGTCATTGTCTGCAAGCAGAGTTCCCAGCAGCTAACTTTTCTTTGCAGAGACGGTCTGATGAGAAGAGCAAAGATCTCTCTTGTATCTATTTTCATTATGAAACATTTTATATTCATTTATTTATTTCTAATCTGACTCCCTACCTTTGTTGGGCATAGACTTTGTATCCCCTGAATAGTCATGAAGTCTCAAGTGTTGAGTCACACAGAGCAGATGCCAAAAGGGCAGCAGCCATCTTTAGTGCTCTAGGTATCTGTTCTTGCTTCTGTTTGAGCTTTTTCAGGATTTCTGTTGTTTCTGTCCATCTTGGTTTTCATTTGTATTGGGTTTCTAGAGCCAGTAAAAGAAAAAAAAATAATAGCAATTTATTCATTCTTAGCTTTGGAGAGAAGTCGTAAACCAAGACATCAAGATGACATTACACTTTAAAGTCTCCACGGGAGGATATGTTTCTTGTCTCTTTCTGATTAATACAGCCTTTGCTTATATACCCATCACTCAAACCTATGCATCCCCATGTATACTTCCACCTATATCTTTTTTTTCCTCTTAGGAAGGATAACAATCATGAAGGCTCAGCCTGATGACCTCTTCTTAACTTGGTTACACCTGCAAAGACCTCATTTTCAAGTGAGGTCATACTGAACTGGTTGGTTGTGAGAATAAGGACTTCTTATCTTGTTCTGACACTCAGTTCAACCCATACCAACCCCAGTATTTGTGTTAGTGTTTGTGACAGAGACCATTTCCAGGATGTCCAGCTTGAGCTTTTGCTAGAAATTGAAGCACATCACATTTCGTTCACAGAGTGAATGTTGGAGAGCTTTCCACATTTTAAAGCATAAAATGTTCCCTGTTTGCAGCAAAGCTAATGTTCTTTTAAATAAATGAAATAAATAAATAAGCACTCCTCCCTGACCTTCATACCTATCCTGGAACCCAGAAGCTCTTGTGCTCGGTCACTCAGCTCCATCCCCAGCCCCACAGTCTTCTCCAGGTGATCATTTTGTTGGATTCTCATATTTCAGTATTACAAGAGGACACACAAAGAACTTCTAAAATAGAGATGTTGCTTTATCTGTAGTGCCATTTTCTAGGGAAATTAATGAATCAAAGGATATGTAGATCTCATTAGGCAAATTATTCTCTGTTGAGGCTACCCCAGCTTATCTTCCCACAAGCACCCCCAGCTCAGTTATCAATCTTTTTTTTCTTGCATATTACACTGTTGGTAGTATTAGCTATTATAAACCTTTAGTATAAATAGCTATTTTAAACCATTGGTAAGTTTAGTTATTTCTTTCCTTTTTTATTATTTTTTATTATTTTTCTTGTTTTTCTTTTCAAAATTACTTTTTTATGGAATGTTTGTCTGCACATGTATCTATGCACCACATGTGTGCCTGGTACCCTGGGAGGACAGAAAGAGCTGTCAGAATAGTGCCCATGAAAGCCAAAGAGCTTGTTGACTCCCGGAGCTGGCTATGAGTTGTGACATGGGTTCTGGGAAATAATAAGCCCAGGTCCTGTACAAGAGCAGCAAGTCCCTTAAACTCTCAGCCATCTCTGCATCCCAAGATTAGTGTTCATTTTACTTTGCCTGTGTGTATATATGTGTGTCTCTTGTGTATGCCATATGTGTGTGCATGCTAGCATAGGCCAGAAGAGAGGGTACTTACTGCATGCCTTTCAGCTGGAGTCAGGTAGTTGTGAGCTACCCCACATAGGTGTTCGGAAACAAACTTGGGTGCTGTAGAAGAACACTGTTCACGTAGAACCTGCTAAGCCATCTCTCCAGCTCCATGTTTTAGGTATTTCTTAAAGTTATATAGTTATAAGTTATATATATATAAGCCTTGGTAATAGCTGATTGTATTTTCTTGATCTTCCAGTCTTTTGATTTTAGTATTTATTTCTGGTATTGATTTGATTAATACCCCCCCCTTCCTTTTTGCTGCCATTTTAGTATCAGATTTGGGAAGGCAAGATTATTTTCTTTTTCTTCTTTCTTTTTTTTTTTATTGTTCGGATTTTCATCTGATAGGCTATAACAGACATTATATGTCAGAAAGATCTCCTTGAGATTTTGAATGAGTAAATATCTATCTTTAAAAGCACCTGTGGCCTTTCTGCTTAGCTGTTCTCCTGTACATGAGGTAGCCATGGTGCCCAGCCAGAATGGCATGATTCTGAAGCCCCACTTTGACAAGGATTGGCAGCAGCTAGTGGACATTTGGTTCAAACAGCCTGCACTCAAGATCTGCACATGCAAGGCCGGGCAGGCAAAAGCATGCCACATTGCCCCTCGTCCCGCATCCAGTCCCATGAGGCCTATAGTGAGTTTCTATACAGTTACATAACACTCCAAGGCTTGGACTGGGGACCAGCCTGGCAGGGCCTTCAGCCTGGAGGAACTCTAGAGTGGCTGATATCCACAAGAAAATGGCTCGCACCATCAGCATCTCTGTGGACCCAAGGAAGCGAAACAAATCCACTGAATCACTGCAGGCCAAAGTGCAGTGCCCGAAAGGGACGGCTCCAAGCTTATACTTTTGCCCAGGAAGCCTTCTGCTCCAAAGAAGGGAGACAATTCTACAAAAGACCTTTAAATTGGCCACCTAGCTTACAGGACTGGTGATGCCTATCCAGAATGTGTACAAAAAAGAAAAGGCCAGAGTCTTCACCGAAGAAAAGAACTTAAAGCTTTTGCCAGTCTTCGCATGGCCCGTGGTAATGCCTGGCTCTTTGGCATCCAAGCAAAAAGGATGAAGGAAGCTGCTGAGCAAGATATCAAAAGGAAAAGTAATGTGCAGTTGTAGAGTTGCAAGCAAAGAAAAAAGCACCTGTGATTTAATCTTTTAAGCTATTACCATGCTTTTCTAGTTTATTTAGGGAAGCAGTCAGAAACAGAACTTAGAAACCAAAATGGACCTCAGTCAGCAAGAACCTTAAGTGACATGTGTTGGTCCTTAATTGTAGGAGGGTGCATGCTGTCTGGATGAATATAAGGTGAAGTTCTAACTCCTCCGACTTCATGGCAGATGTGATTTTTAAATGTTGACAGGTTTTTGTCATTCTTTCCCCCTCTTTCCAACAGTTCCCAGACCAAGCAACACAGCTGAAATGGAATGTGCAGTTTTGCCTCACCATCCCTCCCAGTGCACCGCCCATTGCACCTCCTGGGACACCAGCTGTGGTCCTGAAATCCAAAATGCTCTTTTTTGTAAGTATCACCTGAAGTCATCTTGTGCGTGCAGAGTTTCTGAGGACAAAGGCACGTGAGCGCTATAGAGCATCTTTTGAGTGAGCTCTTCCTCCTAACTACATGCCTAGAATTCTCCACTGTTAGACTGTGGGGCTCTTAGGTCCCGTAGTAACAACAGAGATTTATTCACGGTGGTAATTGGGAAGCAGTCGTGGGGCTCACTTTTCTCATCATATTTAATTTTCTTGTACTTGCTGCATCTTAAATCTGAAAGTAAATGATAGTACCTCTCACTAATCGAGACAAATATTTGATTTTCTGTTTTTATTCTCTTTGTGTATCTACAGCTTCAACTAACTCAGAAAACATCAGTCCCTCCCCAAGAACCTGTTAGTATAATAGTTCCAATTATTTATGATATGGCTTCAGGTACTACCCAGCAGGCAGACATTCCCAGACAGCAGAACTCTTCTGTTGCTGCGCCAATGATGGTCAGTAACATTCTGAAGAGGTTTGCAGAGATGAACCCTCCACGACAAGGTACATGAGCAGTAGATGGTATTTTGTTGCATATATGTTATAACACTTCCTTTGAGAGAGACCTCGCTCTTGTTCCCTCTCTTATCCCCTTTTCCCTACTCTGCCTCCCAGTCCTACTACTAGTACGCTGTTGCCATGGCCCTCTTAGCGTCTGCCTGTCACTTTCTTTCTTTCTCACTGGTTCTTCATTTTGTTCATTTCTCTGCTGCCTGGATTTCATTTTTGTTAGCAAATTACTATTGAGACTGAGCCGGTTGCCCATGTCAGAAGCTTGTATTTATAGCACACATTGCCACAAAGCCCTAGGTTAGGATGATAGAAATTTCCATGGCTGTGAATCCCTGCCTTGCATCAGTACCTGCCACTCTGTACATCACAAAGTTGGAATGCATGTTGGTTTCTCATACTCCATGGTTCTATCATGAATAGAATATTATTATCAAAAGTTGTGTATCTTCTAAATGTTTTGTGAAGAATAAAAGCTGATACAAATGGCATCACTGCTTTTTTGGGCTTCTTATGTAAGTGTCAGGCGGGTGCAAGTGAGCCTTTTCCCTGAGTGCACAGTGAAGCTCTGAGACTCTACATTCCGAGGAAACCAGAGTGTTTCTTGAAAGATAAATGAGGTCCCTTCGACAGTGGAGTAGCCCACGCTTAACATGTATGTGACTCCTGGCAGTGCCAAATTTGGGGTTCTAAAACATGAAGCTCTCAGCAAAGAGAACTTTTCTTCAGTTTTGCTCATTTCTAATATTTAGAAAATTTAAGTGAATGTTCGCCCATGCCTAATGCTCAGGAAGTCCTCTTTATATCCTTAAAATAGCTCGCAAACTGAATTATGGTAAATGAGGAAAAAGCTGTTCTCTGAAACATTTTAAAGTATCACAGTATCAAAAGTTTTAGGAACCTTGAGAGAAAAAAGGAGTTTTTAAAAGCTATCTGTTCCCCCATCCTAGACCTTGCTTCAGTTTCTAAGGAGTAACACTGGGCAGTAGAGAACAGTGGGCTTCAGTTGTTAGGGTACTTCTGACAATTTTCTGCTTTCATTCTTTAACCTTTCTCTTCAGCTGAGAATAGGACCTCAGGGATCAAAATTTCAAGTTACCACAATTCTCAGGTTAGCAGTCCAGTAGAACTATGATAATTATGATAAACATAATTCCTCCATATGGATAACTTTTTTAAGCATATCATATCCTCTGGAATTTGAAAATTGAAAGTGTTTTGATCCTACTACAATCAAGCAAATTTTCTGCCTACCAGTGAAAGTGTCAAAGAAGTGCATATGCATGTCCCTGTGTGCACAGGCATGTACACACACACGCACACACACACGCGTGCACACACACACACACTCACACTCAGTTCATTAAGAAAGTGGAAAGGTATTGTTGGGGTGCTTTCTTTTTTTCTTTTGTTCCTTCTTTGGTTGGACAAACGTTTGGATTTCCTTTGTCCTTCTGTCTGTACCCTCACTTTCCAATGCTTGGAGCAAAGGCTGGCAGTGACTTGCGCAAGAACACAGTGTCCTGCCCTTTGACAGGCCATAATTCATATAAGGGCTTCAATCCCCCCCCCCCCCCATCAGCCAGCAATAAGTAGTTGCCAAAATATATTCTACCAGGAAGGATCCAGTTTTTCTTCTGTCTGGATGGGGAGTTGTGAGGCTGCGTTGTGAGTTGGACCTGCCATGAAATAAGTCAGCTTCCTTGCCCTTCTCCCACAGTGCAAAAGTTTTGAAGGAAAATGGTGGTGTTTTGCCTCTAATTTCTGCCCATGGAGGCTGAGGCAGGAAAATTGTGAGTTCTAAGCCAGTCTGGGTTACATAGTGAGACTGTTCATTATCTCCTAACAGCTAAAAAGGAAAGAAAAAGGGAAATAAAACTTTTCTCCTTTTAAACAGAAACAAAACCCCTTTATTTTTGTATTTAATTGACTTCAGTCTTAATGTGTAACTTCAGAAGTCAAACATTTCCTTGAAGCCAACAATCTCCAGGAGCTGTTTCATTGTCCAGTATAACTGCCATTAGCCAAATTTAACATTTTACCTAAATACACAATATAAAATGAAAATGTTGAATTTCTTAGCCAAGTTAGTGCTTTATTGAGCATACATATGTCTTTTGCCACAGAACATTCTATTGGACAGTAGTGTTCCTGTAACATTTCGGACACAGTCTTATCTGACCTTTTGTGCAGCATTAGCGGGAAGGACATCACCGAAGTCATAACCAATGCACAAATATAAATTAGAACTATCCTTAGACCCAAAATGCTTCGTTCATCTCTAAAGTCAGACTGTTAAAGTCTTATCCAGTGTGGCACTGTTTCTGTGCACTGAAAGCATCTCTCTCTCTCTCTCTCTCTCTCTCTCTCTCTCTCTCTCTCTCTCTCTCTCTCTCTCTCTCTCT
>JANHMN010000005.1:113970507-113985376 GCA_030674055.1 Rhabdomys pumilio | reverse complement strand
TCTCTCTCTCTCTCTCTCTCTCTCTCTCTCTCTCTCTCTCTCTCTCTGTTTAAACTTGACGTGTGCTCCAGGTTTCTTCCTGAGACAGAAACAAAGCCCAACTGAAATATATGTTATATCACACCAGTTTCCAGTGCCTAAATTCTGAATAGTTGAAAATACTTGAGTCTTCCATTTTAAATTTGTGACAGATTTTAACCATCCCTTCCCTCACTGGTGTGTTAACGTCTCTCCTGTACTGCGAATAGCTAATGACCATTTTTCTCTGTTGCAGGTGAATGCACAATATTTGCAGCTGTTCGTGATTTAATGGCTAATCTTACACTGCCCCCCGGTGGGCGTCCATAGACACTATTGTTTTTAAACCAGGAAGGCTGACAAATGAAACAAAACAACACACACACACAAAAAGGCTGAATTCAGCCCTCAGTTTTAAAAAGGAAAAGGACTTTTTTTTTTAACCTTAAGAGCTAAATATTCTAAACTGGCAACATTTTCAGGGTGCACTTCATCAAAAAGACCATCATTTTTTTTTTGTTTTGTTTTTTGTATAGTGAACTTGTATAGTGTGTTTAAATGCAACACATTTCAAAGTAGGTAACAGATCAGCGTCTGCGTGCCAGTAATAGATTTAATATTCTGTTTTATACTATAAAGTAATGAAAATGCCAAACTTGTTTATTTAATTGTTTTCTTATGTTTTGGGTGTAATGGTTCTTTTTGATTTTTATTTTGTTTTTTTAAGGCAGGTCTGTCAGTTTTGAATACTGTAAAACTGTGACAAACTTTATATTGGAGCTGTATTTTAATATGACCGCTTTGAATCCTTACTCAGAAATGGTTTTGGGAGCTGTTAAACACATCCCAAAAAAGCAATATTTAATAAAAGTAGGATATAAAAGAGACACTCACTTGTGTGTGTATAAGCTCTCTAGAGTTCTTAGGGCCTCCCTTCATCATTAACCTGGTGGGGCCAGTCAGTTTTCTAATTACATATGTCTGAAATTTGACCAAAAACATTTGTGTTTTAAGGTTAGTTTCTTCAGACATTCCTAACCTGATTGGTGATAACATTTAGCACCTCAGTTGTTTTTCAATATAGGATTTGGATAAACTGAAAGAACTTTGTCTTTGAAAAGAGACAGTGACTTATAATGATCATGGATCCCAAATGTAATTCTCATGTGTGAGAAAATGGGAACCTTTTTGGTAGGAAAATGTCATTTTTAAGGTATACTTCTGCACACAGCATTAACTAGGAAACAAAAATCGTGAATGCTCTAGTCTGCATGAAGTTTTTCTTTTATCTTATTTAACTTTTTCCTTCCCCAGCCCATTTGGGGTTGTTCTAAACAATCTCAATTTTATCCATTGTCAGCAAAACGATAGGACGTTTTGTTGGACACAACCTAGTCCAGTCATTTGAAAAGTCCACAGTACAGGGCCTGTCCAGTGTTGAGTGGAGTTTCTGGCACTGGCACGTCTCAATAGGATTTTTTTTTGTACTGTCTCTTGCAGTCAGTCAGGGACATTTTTTTAAGCTTTGATGAATATGGTCTGGTTTAATGTCTTCTGATAACTTGATGTTATTTGGAGCAGTTTTTTGTTTTGGTCAAATTCGTGTTTTGTGTGTTTTTTTAAAATGATAATATGCTGAGTTATCTAGACAATGTATTATGATCCTTGATGAAATTTTAGATGTTTGATTACAATTTATGATGATTGAGCTTCTACAGTATAATCATGAGATTCTAGTTTTTTAAGTATCTTACTGCAACTATTTCATGTGTTCTCAACTTGGCTTGAGTCTCCCTTTGCAGTCAGAGTTGAGGCCTTTGTCTTCTTTGTCTCTTTTCTGCCTTCATCTCCTGCTTTTCACCCAACTCTGCCACTGTTCCAGAGTAGGTGACTAAACTTTTATTCTTCCTTTAGCTTAACCTTTTTCTCCTTGTATTTTCAGTTCTCTTCGCAGTACTAATCACATGGGTTTGGCAATCTAAGATGTCTTGATCAGGAGTCAATCCTTTTCTATTTGGAGCTGAATCCTATCTTTCATGTAGAAATCTACATGTATATACAAGAAATGTATTTTTATCTGCAGGATGATATTGTTTCAAATAATTTTATTAATAGAATTAACTTTTCAGGTATTTTCTCTTTTAAGTGTGGTTTTAAAATGTTAAATGCATTTTTATACATGATGCATTCAATGGCTACTTTTTTCCTAATTATAACTCACCTTTGAATGCATTGTGTAAATCAAGTAAGATAGGATTCAATGAACAGAATTTGATTTTGATGCTTATTAAGAGTAAACCAATGAATTTGAATTTTGATATCATGCTTGGTACTTGGAATTGGTATATACTTTATTAAAGCTTGGAAATACTTAGCATTTGAATCGTAACTTTCATCACAAACCATGTCTTTTGCCTCTTTTGTTACCAGATTCAATCAAAGAAACTGGATATCATAGTGATTTTTCTCTAGTAGGTGGTTTGGAACTTGGTTTTAAGGTGTTTTCAATGTGATTTTAGTATTTACGGTAATAAATAAAATTTGTACAAGTTTCAGAGAACTACCAGCTCTCTTTGGTGAAGATGTTTTGGGTTGTAATCTTGGCTTAGTATTAGTTTAACCCTGAAAGAAGACATCAGTCTTAATTTACCCTTTTCCCTTTTACATCTGCAAAAATTTCATTTCAAAATGTATAAAAGGACTTTTGGAGTTAAGAGAAGTATGGTCACTTAGTAACTGCAGGGTAGGCATACATGCTTTTTCTGAAGAAATACCAATTACATTTCTTTTTCTTTCTTTTAAAAAATAAGACAGGGTTCTTTCCAGTGTTGCCCAGGCCGACCTTGAACCTCTTAAGTCCGAGTGATCCACTTCTGAGTATTGGGAAAACAGGAATGTTCCCTATTCGCAGTCCCACTTTCAGTTGTTCTTGATATAAAATTCATACTTACAGAAAAGTTTTCAAAGACCTTATTTTATGACAAGTCATTAAAAGGAAAATCCTAATGTAGATTTTATTGGGGTTTTTTGCAATTTTTTTAATTTGGTTTGATCGAATGGGGTATTTGGATTTGCTTTGCATGGTTCTAATGTTGAGATTAGCAAGACAAAATTAAGAGCCTGCTGTACTTTGAGTCTCCAGATCATCACATCTGTTTTCTGTTTTTTATAAATTGTCCCCACTTCCAACTGGCCAGTGGTTTGCTAAAGTTCAGTACTGTAAGTAGTGGATGAAAGAGCATATTTGAGTCAATAAAGCTTACTGTGTGCCAGACATTATTCTAATGCTCCTCCCCACACTGTGAGGTAAGTATTAACCTCCTCTTACAGATGATAAACAGGTACAAAGAACTAAATAATGTCTTACGTTTAAATTAGGATCAGCCAAGATCAAACCACAAAGAATTGGCAGTTTGAATCCAGAGCTAGTGTTTGTTAACATTGCCTGTGCTGTGTGAGCCATGCAGTCTTGGCAAGGTTTCTCTGTTTACAGTGTTACTTCAGGGTCTTTTGATTACAGCCCACTTCAGCGTGTTTTCCAAGGTCAAAAAAACTCACTAAAAGCATCTAAAACATGACGTTGACAATCTAATGCATTCTGATCTCTGTAGCATATGACTTCCCTGTACAGCCGAAATAACCCTTTTCTGGAGGCTTCAAGCTTCTGGCTGTGCGGTCCTCCTTCCAAATCCAGGAAATACATTATCCCCTTTGCTTCTGCCAGGTGCTCCAATTAGAGTTTCTGGCCCTAGTGTCGCTTTAGCATATGTAGGGGGCCACACAACATAATAGCCCCTCCTCCCGCTTCAGGTGGAGGACAGGCATGTTATTAATGTCCTGAATTTGCTGTTTTGTGGGTTTAGGAATGAGTTAATTTTGTAGAATTGCGCAATGCAAGGAACATAATGTCATTCAAGAAACACGCCTTGGACATTCCTCCATCTTTACAATAAAAGGATCAGCACATCTGGAGGGGATAAGGTTGGTTAGAGGGTTGGCAGGGTATTAGAGGAATGAAAATTAAAAGTAGTCTAAATGATCCATGTCTACAAACCAAAGAGGTTCCTTTAAGCGGGGGTGGAGCTGCCGCTTCCTGGAACTGAAATGAGTGGCCAGCCTCTAGCCTCTGAAGTGTGCACTGCACGGCGACGCCAAACGCCAGGACGTTTTCTGGGTTGGGCTACGCCTACGCTGCGTGGGAGCATCCCAGGGTGCCGTGCGTGCGTACTGCCGGGCCCCGCCTTCAGGAGTAAGACATGTTGGTGTCGGAGCTGGCAGCGCGCCTCAATTGCGCCGAATACAAAAACTGGGTGAAAGCAGGACACTGCCTGCTGCTGCTACGCAGCTGTCTGCAGGGTTTCATAGACCGCGAAGTGCTCTCCTTCCATCGTGGACTGCTGGCCGCAGTCCCTGGCCTTGGTCCCCACGCCACCTGCCGCGGCGGTTCCCGGTGCAGCCCGCGCGCTCGCCAGGTGAGCTACTGGCCCTGGACTTGGGCGCGTATTCACAGCTTGTTCCCAATTCCGTGCGCTTGCTGTCTCTTTCCTTCGCGGGGCGGGGCTGCTTACCACTTTCGGGGTGTTCCTATTTTGCTGCCTCGCCCATCCGGGTCCCACCTCACCTCTGCCCCCTGTAGTTTCAGCCTCAGTGTCAGGTGTGCACTGAGTGGAAACGTGAGATCTTGAGGCATCACATGAACAGAAATGGAGACGTGCACTGGGGAAATTGCAGGCCTGGCCTCTGGCCCGTGGACCCTTGGGAGGTAGCCAAGGTAAGCACTTGCAGCCTGGAAGAAAGCAGATGAAGTTTCTCCTAGTGCCCCAGGATGGAGGGCGGGTTTTGAGTGCAAACTGGGATGTTAGAGTGGACCCATCGAAGCTCAGTAAAATAGAAGCTTCTGTTTCTTCGCTTCCTGCAGGCACTTGAGCTTTGCTACTGGAAAGTTATACTTAAGATTCCAATAAGAGATGCTGGGGAAGTATGTAGCGTGAAGCCAAGTGCAGTGGCCCATGTGTTTAAATAATACCACCATTGGAGAGACTGAGGCAGGTTCACTGAGAGTTTGCGGATATCCTGTGCTACATATTGTAAGACCCCGTCTTAAGGGGAAAACCAATACAAGCCGAGGAGCATGGAAGAACAGTTGAGGTGTGCTTTACTGAAAGGCTTATTTTTGCTGTGGAGTGACAGGAGGATGCCTATTTGAGGTGTAAAGTTTTTGAAGGTGAAAATGTTTGTTGTGACATAGGGGTTGTCAGACATGTGTTTAGAGTCTGTCACTGTGACGTAATGCCTAGTCTGATGGGGAATTTGTTTTGATTTCTTGATGCTTCCTAGAAGCTGTGTAGTAAGTGGGGGGAGGGGGTCAGAAGTAGCTTCTTAACACAAATTGACTTTGGGAGTTACTGTATGGGCAATCCCATGATTAGCAGGTAGGGTGGGCATTTCTTGGACTGTATGTTAGGTCTACCTCTGGTTTCTCCGTTTCTTTCTCCTCTTCTTCCTCCTCCTCCTCTTCTTTTTCTTCAAGATTAAAAAGTAATGGGCTTGGTTTTATGGTGCCTGCTTATCATCTGAGCACTTGGGAAGTAGAGATAGATCTCTTGAGTTTGAGGTCACCATTACGTTAATGTGTGAATGTATGCCACCTGTGTTGTGTGCCCTGGAGTTGCGGTGATGGTGGCTGTGACTCTCCCAGAGTGAGGAACCGAACTCCAGCCCTCTGGAAGAACAGTAAATCCTCTTAACCACTGAAGCCACATTTCCAGCCTCGTCCACTAATACTGTTTTTTTTACAACCACTGTCATGTTGCCAAGTTCTTTTACCTAGACCATATGGGGGAAGACACTTGAAAGGAAGAAAACTCTCACCTTGTGTGATACAGAATTCATGGCTTTGACGTGCTTCTGAAGCCTGTGCCACCTACTCTTGCCAGCCTTTCCCTTTGTTGCTGGCCACCTGTGGACCACTTAGTTGAACCTTGTGTATGCGTTCTGGCTCTAACTCTATCATCTCAGTTTCTGGGTTCCCTGGCTTAGCATCCTCTACCCTCACATAGTAATGTGTGCCCGTACCCCATCTCTGTCCACATATTCTTACCCAAACACTTTACCCTGCCCTCTGCCTTCTACCAATTCTCAATCCTGGGTAGTCTCTTCCCTTCTGCTTGGCTTTGCCACATAGCCTAGTTCCCATTGCCCATTACTACCGCTCCTTTGCAATCATCTTCACTGTTTTCTTTCTCTGAATCTGCCTGGTCCAATTCAGGCCCACACAACACCATGTACTTGTAGTTGAGAGAAGTAGTCCAGAAAGGAACTCACTGGTTTCACTTCATTCTTGATCTTGAGCCCTAATGCCTCTCTGTGGACTTCAGTCCCTAGAACTATCTGTTCCTGCCTTCCCTCCCCAAGCTCTTCTTCCCATTGTCCCTCCATCCCAGCTTCTAGCTGTGCTCATGCTTCATGGAGTTGATGGATGCCCCAAACACAGACTTCCTTGTCTTTTCGTTGGGCCTATAGTTCTACCTATGTGTGGGTTTCTTCTTTCTGCTACAAAGTGACTTCCCATTTGTCCTGTCCTTCCACTTATGTGTTGGATCTCATCCCTTAAATCTTTAGCTGTCCACTCTTCTGCTTCTTGCTCAATCTCATCACCATATAAACAGCTTTACTATTAGCTTAGTTTGCGCTAGCTAGTTTTACATCAACTTGACACAAGCTAAAACCATCTGAAGAGGAGGAAACCCAACTAAAGAAGATGCCTCCACAAGATCAGACTGGAGGCAAGCCGGTAGGGCATTTTCTTAGTTATTGATATGAGGAGGGTCCGGCCCATTGTGGGTGTTGCCATCCCTGGGCTGGTGGTCCTGGGTCCTATAAGAAAGCAGATTGAGCAAGCCAGTGAGCAGCACCCCTCCTTGGCCTCTGCATCCACTCCTGCCTCCAGGTTTCTGCCCACAGTGATAGTTGCTTAAAACTATCTGACTCAAAACCTCTTACTTACATATTTCAAGGGGTATATCATAGCTCATTGGAGCTATATTTACAACTACTTGAAAAATACTTGAAAAATAAAATTGGTGGGGAGGGGTTATTTCAGAATCCATTCCTTCTTGCTTATTTATCAGCCTATTTATTTATCAGCTGTCTATACGTGTTCTTAGCAGAACTTCGTCAAGAGGACTTGATGCCTGTTACTCCTTGGCTCCTACATGGGCTTCAACTCATGCAACCCTGGCTTCTGTCCCTGTCCCTGCATCTGTGACCTTTGTTCTCCAGCCTTCTCCCTCCTCCTTTCAAGGCTGGCAATGAAACCCAAGACCTTACACATGCTAGGAAAACACTCTAACACTTAGCTACACTCCCAATGTGAATATATATTGAGTCTATATGTAGCCCAGGTTGGTCTCTTGGTTCTCCTACCTCTACTTCTCAACTACTTCTAGGTTTGCAGGTATGCAGCAAAGCTCCTAGCTTCATCGTTCTTACCTATCAGGTATGTTCCACTCACCACTGTCCACTTGGGGGTTAGACACCCCTGTCTTTGTGGCATCTCCTCCTCTTCTTCCTCCTCCTCCTCTTTCTTCTCCTGTTTCTCCTCCTTCTCTTCCTCATCCTTCCTCCTCCTCCTCCTCCTCCTCTAGCCTGTCTAGCAATGACCGTAGCCTTGCCCTTGTAGTTCAGAGCTACAGATGTGCATATCCAGGTGTTTCCCTGACCCCTCTGCTGTATCTCCTCAGCACTTGGCATTTAGTTCTACAGTGGGATTTACCCACCTGATTCCCAATCAAAGAGTAGTCTCTTTTTCTTATGCCTATGTGTGGTTTTGCCATACTGAGGAAGAGAATCCAGGACCTTATGCATGCAATATAATTACTCTACCACAGGGCTGCATCTCCAACCTCTCCCTAGAATCATTCTACTTTCATCTTTTCCCCCTTGCTGCCTTCCAGGTTCCTACCTGTGCAGTGTTTTTGGAGTGCTTCTCCTGTCCACCTCTCTAGCACACTTTTTCATTTCTATCTAGATTCTGATCGTGGCCACCCACATAGCCCTCTGCACTGTTCTTGACTCCTGGCTAGCTCTACACACAGTGAGATAGGTAGCCTTTCACATAGGACTTTGGTGGGTTTGTTTCCTTGTAGAATACTTTGGGGAGGTTTCTTGGTGTCCTAGTAAACTCTACGCTTACTGCCAAGCCAGTGAGGCAGCATGGCCTGCCTGGGTTCATTTCTTTAGTTATAGCTCCTCAGTGAAGAGATAGTGGAGGACAGAGGGACTTTTGTAGGTGTTTCTCTGCTATGTGTTTACTGAGTGACACATGTCAGTGTACAGTGCTGTAAGGAGGCAATAGAGGCTCCCTGTTAGCTTCTGGTTCCCAAAGAAAGGAGATAATTACCAAAATAAAACTAACATGGCAAAGACAATTGTTTGTCATGAACATGTTGGATAGAATCTACTGTACACCGAGAGAGTACAGAAAGCCAGGCCAATTCAGAGGCATTGATGGACTGTCTGTGTTTTCCCTTCAACAACAGCTGTATTGGGCTGTTGGCTTTCTTTAGTCTCCTTCTATCAGTTACGTGGGTAAATTCACTTCTTTGTTAAGCTCTGTAGCTACTAGACAGAGAAGATTATGAGGACCCTATGTTAGTCTTGAATACATATGGGAGGCTCAAGTGTGGTATTCTTTTGACATAACAGCAACTCTCCCTGTGCTTACTGCCAGCCTTTGGAATATCAGTATGAATAGTCCTGTAGAAAGCATCAGAGCTACTTCCTGACTGGATTGTGTTTGCTTTCAAACATACCTTTAGGTAGGGAGTTTGAAACCATCCAGGGCCTACATATTGAGCTCCAGGATAGCCAGGACTAGAGAGAGAGACCCTGTCTCAAAAAAGCAACACAAAAGGACAAGAAGAAAGCCATTTATCAGCTGTATGTAATATTGCAGAGGGATAGTGCTACCCTGCCATTAAGCTCTCCTTAGATAAATAGGTCTTTTCCCCCTTGCATTTTGAACTCACTTGCTTGAAACTTCAGAGGATAGGAGACCATTAGTCATCAATTAGGAACTGGGGAAAGAATTTACCTCTGTAGCACTCAGAGTTCGGGGACACTCAGATGACCTAGTACCTCTCTTACTATAGGCCTTCATGCCCCGAGGACTGGCTGACAAGCGAGGACCTGAGGAATGTGATGCAGTTGCTCTTTTAAGTCTCATCAACTCCTGCGATCACTTTGTCGTTGACCGGAAGAAGGTCACAGAGGTAAGAGCTGTCAGATTCAGAACTGTCTATCCATGCAGTCTGGTCAACACTAGGAAGGTTACAATGAACCTACTCTGATAATAAGCCAGCCACACAGGCGTGGCTTAGCAGCACTCAGAGCGGCAATGGTAAAGACTTGAGCCCAAAGTTGGCATCACTAAGCAGCTCATGGACCTTATTTCCTGTGTGCCTCGCATGTCCCAGGAATGTGAATGTGAGTGTAATCAAGCAGTAACCCTACACTTCTCTAGAGTTACTTTCCTGATGCTTCATAATCACTGCTCATTGCTGTGAAGAGACACCATGACCAAGGCAACTCTTAGAAAGGACAACAGTTAATTGGGGCTGGCTTACAGTTCTGAGGTTCAGTCTCTTATCATCAAGGTAGGAGCATGGCAGCATGAGGGCAGGCATGGTGCTGGAGGAGCTGAGAGTTCTACATCTGGATTGGCAGGCAACAAGAATTGTTGAATTTTAGGCTTGGAATGGACTTTTTGAAACCCCAAAGCCACCCCCAGTGACACACTTCCTCCAAGACCACACCTACTCAAACAAGGCCACAACCCTATGAGCTTATAAGGGGACATTTTCATTCAAAACATCACAGCACAGTTGGCCATTTGAGTAGATGGAACTCAGATTTATCTTCTCTGCCCTAAACAAAAGTAAAGAAGTTTTCTGTATAAAAATAGTTCTGAGGGATTGGAGAGATGGATCAGTAAAGTGGTTGCTATCTAACCATGAAGATCTAATTTCAGATCTGAGCACTCATGTAAATGCTTAGTGTGGAAATACATATCTAACACCAGTGTTGGGTCAAGAGCAGAGGCAATAGGATCCAAGTTCACTGAGAGACCTTTTCTCAAAATGTAAGGTTAAAGGGGTGTGTGTGTGTGTATGTGTTTAGGGCCAGTATGCTTGCCAGATATTTTAAGACATTTGGGAGAAAGATGCAAACTTTTCCAAAAAAGGTAGCAAAAACCTTTCTTCGGGTTTCTATTGCTGTGATGACCAAATGAACCTGTAGAGGAAAGGCTTTGTTTTACCTTACAGTTCTCTAGCACAGTCCATCACTGAACACAGTCAGGGCAGGAAGAAACGTAATGTCCTGTCTATGACCACAGTGCCTCTGAACTTGATCGCAATTTTTGTCCTAGTTAGGGTTTCTGTTGCTATAATCATACATCAAAACCAAAAGCAAGCTGTGGAGGAAAGGCTTATAGTTCCACAGCTCAGTCAGTCACTGAGAGAAGTCATGGCAGAAGCTGATGCAGAGCCTTGAACAGATGCTGCTGCTACTTCAAAAGAGATGGCACCATCCACAGTGAAGTGGGCCCTCCCATGTCAATCATGAAAATGTACCACAGGCCAGTCTAGTGGAGGAATTTTTCAACTGAGGTTCTCTCTCCCAAAATGACTCCAGCTTATGTCAAGTTGACATAACTATAACCTGCTCAAAGACATTTTGGGGGGATGATTTCCAAAGCTAAGGAAGGAGGTTTCATGTATTTCTTGTTTTTCTTTTGGAGACAAGGCGTCACGTGTGTGCCTTGAACTCGTAATTCTCTTGCCTTAGCCTTCCAAGTGCTGTGATCACAATTGCATGCCACCATGACCTTCTTCTCTTGTTTTTATTTTAACGTGTATAGTGTTATGCCTGCATGTTTGTGTGTGCATCATGTGCTTGTAGTGCCTGTGGAGGCCAGAAGAATGTATTGGATCCCATTAGACTGGAGGAACATATGTTACCTGCCATTTAGGAGCTGAGAATCAAACCTGGGTCCTCTAGAAAGGACAGCAAGTGCTTTGAACCACTGAGCATCTCTCTACCCTCTCCTTTGAATTTCTCTACCTTGGTTGTTATTTGTGTAGCAATGGGTTGAATAATTCTTTACCCTTGACAGTAGTCTATAGCCAAAGTCTGGCCTGTTGTCCCACTTTATTTGTCCTACCTGAGTCTACAGAATTATTATTTATAATTTTTGACATTTATTATATGTGTATGAGTATATGTACATGCACCATGTGCCTACTTGGTGTCTGCGGAGGGCTAAAAATGGTATCAGATCTCATGGAGCTGGAGTTCCAGATGGTTGTGATTAATCACTGAGAGCCCTATACTTCAATCCTGGGGGATCTATAGTAGGAGACATCCATTCTCCAGGTCATGCTGGTTCCTTATGCCTTCATCTTTCTACCTGCATATAAACCAGTTTCATGAAGGCCTTTAACCTGAGCCTTTCAGTTTGGAGTCTACGGGGACTTCATGGCTTAACAGATATGCTCTGGGCAGGCAGAAAATACATAAAGATCTGACTTAGGGGCTAGCAGGCTCCATTGTCCTCTATGCCAGATCATGCAGTGATCTCATGAAAGGTCCAGCTCTTGTCCTCTGGATACCAGACCGTACTGGTCAATTTTGTAATTTAGTAAAGAATTTCTGTAATTTCTTTTTAAAGCTACATGGTCCCAGTTTACCCTATTAACTTACAAGGCTTTTAAAAATTGTTGATTATGTCCAATTTGTTATTATTACATTTACTTACATTATGCACATGTAGAGATCAAAGGACAACTTATAGGAGTTGTTATGAGTTACTTTTCTATTGCTCTAGTCTAAGGCAACATATAAAAGAAAACATTTAATTGGGCTTACAGTTTCAGTGGGTTAAGTCTGATGCTAGAACAAAGGCTTGGCAACAGGAACAGCTGAGCGCGTACATGAACTGCACACAGGAGGTAGAGAACATACTGGGGCCTGGATCCTTTGAAAAACTAAGGCCTGATCCCAGTGAAGCACCTCCTCCAACAATGCTATACACCTCTTAATTCTTTCGAAACAACTCCTGACTTTTGAAAGCTCTTATCTTTGTTTTTTTTATATATATAGGTGATTAAGTGTCGAAATGAAATAATGCACTCTTCAGAGATGAAAGTTTCATCTACTTGGCTTCGAGATTTTCAGATAAAGATCCAAAATTTTCTGAACGAATTCAAGAATATTCCAGAGATTGTAGCGGTATATTCCAGAATAGAACAGGTAAAAATCTTCATAGATTTATTTGAGTTTTTTTGAAACAAGATCTTACTGTTAGCCTTGCTTGTCCTGAAATTTCATATATAGACTAGGTTGTCCCCAAATGTGCATACAGCAGTCCGCCTCTATATAATGAGTACTGGGATCATAGGCATACACCATCCTGCCCATCTGAAACTGCTTGTAACAGTTCTGATATACAAAACTTAAGGAGTCAAAAACATCCATAGTCATTCGTTTAGAATTTGTGGTGAATGTAAATCCCAGCACTTGGGAGGTCGTGACAGCCTATGTTATATTCTGAATTGAAAGCCAGCCTATATTGTGTGCTAAATTCCTGGGAAGCCAGAACCCTTTCTCAAACAAAAGAAGCCCAAATTTGATGTTTGTTTTAACTGGATTGTATTTCTGTATTGATGCGCTGATTATGATAGCACACACACAGATCCTTGTGAATGCCAGGCAAGTACTCTACAGTCCTAATCTTTAGTCTATTTCTATTACTATTTGGAGAGCTTACTTGGGGAAGAACTTAGGGCTGGGACTCACACATTGCTCTCTCACTGAACTATAGCGCCAGCTCCAAGTTTTATTATGTGAACAAAGTGGAAAAGCTGATATAAAACTGTGTGTGGCAAAAATAGATCTTGGTAATGATATTTTGTCATAAACTCTATGAATAATCCAGTAGAATTCTTCTATTAAAGTTCGTTTATGTTGTGTGTATGCATGTGTGCCCATGTGGGTGTGCACCAGTGTGTAATACATATGTGTGCATTTCACAGTACACATTTGGAGATCAGAGAACAATTCTTGGGAGTCTGTTCTCTCCTTTCACCTTATGAGATGCAGGAATGGAACTCAAGTCCTTGGGCCTACACTCAAATACAAGTCTTCTGTTAATACAGTGCAAGGGGCTGGGGTGTGGCTGGGTGGTAGATTAGTCATCTATGCGTTCCATTACCAACACTACAAACAGTGACATATCTAAGAATGAAGTTTTAATGTATAGGTGACTCCAGAAGAAGTTATGGGGAGTAAAGTGACTAAAATCAAAGTACATTATGTGCATATATGAAATTCTCAAGGAATTGATAAAAAATAGTTTAAAGCCTGAAGTTTAAAACATAGTTTGTTGATGGATTTGTGTGGTCACCCCACAGCTGTTGACATCTGACTGGGCTGTTCACATTCCTGAGGAAGATGAACGAGATGGGTGTGAATTTGAAACAGGAAGTTACTTGAGTGTGAGCCAAATCCATGAAGTTGAAATAGAATTGCTGAAGGAAAAACTGCAAGAGATGTATCTTCAAGCAACAGAAGAAGAGGTGTTGCCGGAAGAGGTACAGGGATGAAGTGTGAGAAGGAAAGAGAGGTGGTGGCAGAGGCTTGGTGTGACACTTTCTGTTGCTGTGATAAACAAACACAAGGTGGGGAGGAAAGAGTTGGACCTGGAGGCAGGAGCTCAGTCTGCTTTCTTAAACAACTCAGGCTCACCTGCCTTCCCACATCCATCCTTAGTCAAGAAAATGCCCCACAGGCTTGCCCACTGACTAATCTGCTGGGAACATTTTCTCAATTGAGGTTCTGTCTTCCAAAATGACTCCAGCTTGTATTGACATAAAACTCTAGCCAGGACAGACACAGAGAGCCAGGTTTCTGATTAAGTCGATATATGTATGTGTGTGTGTGTGTGTGTGTGTGTGTGTGTGTGTGTGTATATATATATTCATTCCATATAGAATTCATTCAAATACAAAATATTTATATATATAAATATATATATTTATATTTTTTCTTGACCTCTTTGTTACTAGTAAATTCAGGGAGAGTCAGTGCCTGTAGTTAATGTAGTCCCTGGTGATCTGAGTAAGCTCCTGTGGATAGCCCCAATCATGAGATCATTCAGATGGCCCTGGTTAAACTAAATAGGTCCCAGAATAAAGCTAGAAGTCCTGAATCTAGGAAAGGGACAGTTAAGGAGAAGACAAGAGGGGTGAAGAGTGGTGGGGAGAAAGCAGAATGCTTGTGTGTGCATACTCTGTGATTTCAAAAATGTGTATATACAAACACATGACATCTTTTTTAGAAGAAATGTATAGGAGAGAATGGAATAATTAGGGTCAGATTTAAAAGAAGGTGACTTTTTAACCTCTTGCCCTGTTGACTTGGAATATGTACTGTTTTATAGATTTATCTTCTATCAGTAATACTTATTTAGGCAAGCACAAACCCTCAAAAGTGTAAGATGAGCACTTTCCATATAAATTCAAGTTTTGAAGCAAAAAAAAAAAAAAAAAAAAAAAGAGGTGATAAACAAACACCCCTTATATGGCTCATGTTTCTGTGATCATATTTGGTTTGAGTGGAGAGTGCTTTTTTATTTTGTCTTATTTATTTTGGGTATAAGCCTGCAACTTGTGGTGATCTTCCATCCTCAGCTTTCCAAGTGCTGACTTTAACAGGCATGAAAACCATACCTGGCTAAGTGTATCGTGTGTGTGTGTGTGTGTGTGTGTGTGTGTGTGTGTGTGTGTGTGTG